>JAPYZF010000061.1:0-323892 GCA_030523045.1 Meteorus cinctellus
CAGGGAAGTAGTTCCCTAATTTCAATCACGTGACAGTGTGGTCAAGCGTTGCCACTAATGGAGAATATTCTAAAATATTGAAGAACATTCTCGAACAATAATGTAAGGTGATATTCTGTTTTGTAGCAGTGAAACAGCGTGGTTTCCATGCCCGCTTCTTCCAATGCATCTCAAAAAATGGATTGGATAATTAATGTGCGAAAATGTTGCTATTCAAATAGAGTTTTACTCTTTTATATTACACAGATGGCGATGAAACCATCATCCTGAGTCTACATAAGAATCAGCAAAGTCTATGGATGAGAACTTATCGCATTCCTTTATAATGTCACGTACATTTATTACATCTTTTTCTGTAAATATCCATGGTCATTTCGATGCTCGGGGGAAAAGATTATCGAAGTTATCATAATGACAGTAATGTCCGAAAAAATATAACTCGGCTCGGCTGATACGTGTGTGCCCGATATTATATTCTATCGGTGTACATTTATTGTTCAATTTGTTCTTTATTTAGAACTGGTAAACACGATATTGTTCGATTAATCAACCGTATGTGATTCCAGTACATTGTCCAGAGCTCATTGCCAAAAACATCGGATACATAGAAAAATGTTCTGTGTGTACACTCATTGACAACTAGTGATAGAGAGAGAGAATACACGTGATATTTTGAAATTTTTAATTGCTTTACAGATTCAACTAGAGATATTACAATGTTACCAGCCACACGTTTTACGAATAGAGTATTTTTGTTACTTTGGAATTGAGTGCTTCATATTGCTGATATATATACGAATGATACAATCCTTCAACAATACATTGTAATTCCATTATATGTCTTCAGTAATATCTGTACTTGTTTCAATTGATATTGATCATAATTACATTTTTATTTTTCAAAATGAGTCAGAGAAGCTCTTCTATCATAATAAGTTTTGGAATCAGTATTAGACCTAATAATAAATGTTTCATTTATTATAGTTTTAATAAAAAAATTTACATATCTCGCGCCTACTTAACAAATTGAATAGTAGTGAAGGCTGTCAAATGTCTAATTAACTCCTGCCGATTGTACGCTTCAATTGATTAGAGTGAATGTGGCAGACATTTGGGAATTTTTAGAATTTAAAAATGAATAAATAAATTGTAGGTAGAAGAAAAATAAAAAAATGTTCGTGTAGAGAAATTCCATTATCTTAGTTACCTAGTTATTTATTCATAAATGAAAATGGTCTCATGACTGTTAGATTGACACCAATTTCATTTGTTTATTCTTTTGTTCTGGAATTTTAAAACGTCATAGGCAGATAGATCCTTTTTTTTCCTAAAGTTCCTCTATCAACAATCGCGTTGTGTCACGAGGAAATTACGTGTCACTGTGTGTGCGAGAGGGCGCGCGATACTCAGAAGGTTGAAGACTAATTGTCTGTTCATCTAAAAAATGGGTTGATGACGATTGTTTCGTTGATGTGGCAATTCCACTGTTTTCTTTAGATGATAGAGAACAAAATAAAGTATCAATGCTGTTAATTTCGTACAGTTAACCTCATGTCTCCATAACCACTCATCGATGTTTTTAGTAATCGCGCTAATCGATATTTAATGCCGGATAAAAATATTTGGTGTGGTGTAGTTAGTGTGCCCGACTCGTTATGAGGAACTTCTACGATGAAATTAACACGAAGTTTCCGACCGACAAGTACGTGGCACGGCTCGAATTTATTTATCTTCCTGAATCATCATTCCTAGGCTTGATAGGAATTTGTTTCGTTATTTCCCTGTGGTAACCTGGGGAATATTAATGATTGAAAGCGGAAACACTTTTTCATTTTTCCTTCCACACTCTCTAGTTTATCTTTCGTTCTATTCCACCGGATTCGGTGTTCACGATGAAATTATATAGAAAATTTTCTATCATGACAACATATTGGTTAGTATGAGAGTTTTGTACAGATTTTTCGCGGACTTATCGAAGTTTTACAATTCCTATATATCTATTAGCTAATAAGCTACCTAATCGAATTGGAATATTCAAAAGTTGAGGTATAAACTAGAATCATTCATGGGCGATATTTATGTTCATCGATGTTTATTATATTTAATTTTTACACACGATGTTAGGTGATGTGTGAAACAAATTTGATTGATGATATTATGAATAAAAAGTAAAAGTACGGCTAATAATACCACATCTCATGACTTACACCACTCTACTGGAAAACATCGAGAAAAAAAAATAAATAAAAAAAATGAACGACAACATAATGAACTTTCCTCTCCAGCACCAAATGATGGATTCTGGTCTAACAGTAGAATTAATGTATACGGATTACAAGACAATTACATGATAAACAACCGCACAATTATCGTTTTTCCAATATTTGTAGGTATATGGAAAACCTTGTCATGCTGATTTTCCACAATGAAAATACATTTTGTACACTTATAATGTATCGTTAGATACGGGAGTTATAGAGATACTTAGAAGAACAACATTATCATGTGGCACACACATACATACAGACATATATATATCTTCGAATTGATGGGTTGGGAAATTTTAATGCACATTTGAGATGAGTATTACGGAATGGGTCATAAGATTAGTCAATAATGGCACTTCGGTCATTTTTTGTCGAAATGTAAAGTGCATCGATGCAGTCAATTGAATTCGTCATTTCGGACATGATATTCTGTTGTATTCTATGACCAACGCACCAGACATTCGATCAATTAGTTTTTATTATAACAAAATTCAAACTTTACTGTCATCACTTTCTCTTTTCGCCATAAATACATAACTGGGATTGGTGAAACTATCAGGTGCATCTTTCTTCAAATCCATCTTGTGGTTGGGCATGTTGACATAATTATCTTGAGTTCTAATAATTCCCGGAATGTAAGTATTCCTATGTTTTTTGTCATATTCTCCATTAATATTTTTATTCAGTGTATTTCTCTTTTCATCAATTTCACTGTCATGAATTTCGAGTAATCGTAAATTTTGTGGTGCATTGCAGTAATTTGTATCGCGTTCCGATGATTTATCTTCTGCGATAATATTTTTCATTTCTTGTCGTTGTCTGACAAATTCCGCACGACGTCCCTGTACATTTATCGGCTTCAGATAGTTATCATCCTCATTTTTCAGCATTGGTGATAATTCAACAGCTTCAGATTCGGAATCAGAATTTACGTTGGACTTATGATCTGGCATTGGAAAATCAAAGTGTGTTTTTTCTATTACATTCCTAGGACTGAATATTCTCGCGTCATCTTTTGGATGTGCTGGTGTCATACAAAGATATGAACAATCAGTTGCTGGACTCATCGGAATGTTTGGTGAATTTACATATTCGCGTTCCGTAGGCGATGACAGAGTGTCATGATCTGGTGCTGACATCATCGTTAGATAATCATTTTTTCCATTTTCGAAAATCATCGTGTTCATGTCCATGTACGGTGTATTCAGATCGAGATAATGCTGAAACAAAGAAACGTCATAAATCATGCTCAATGTATACCTCATAATTCACATTATGAAAATAATGTTCAGTCACTTAATGAGTGTCATCGCTTTTTTTCTTACCATTTTAACACTTTCATCTAATAAACTGCCAATGTTTTGAACAAGGTCCGTAAATGTAGGTCGCAAAGATGGTTTCGCTCGCCAACATTCCAACATGATGTTATATCTAATAACAGAAACGCATACATTTATATTTACTATCATGTGTATCAGATATTGATGGTTTGTAGCCAATTCTCACAACAGAGTATAAATTTTATCTGTTCATGACAGTTTCTTTACATACATGTCATCAGTAGCGAATTCGGGTTTCTCCATCCGATATCCTTCAATTAACTTTTGATATTGTTTTTCTGCTTCCATCCCGGGATATGGCGTCTCTGCAATCGTGAAGAATTCCCAAAGAACTATACCGAATGACCAAATGTCGGATTGCGTCGAAAAAACGCGATCTCTTATCGATTCGATAGCCATCCATTTTATTGGCAATGGTGCATCGCCTTTCTTCTTATAATTTTCATCCTTATACATGGTCTTAGCCAGACCAAAGTCACATATTTTAACGATATTGTTCTCCGCAAGTAAGATATTTCTCGCCGCCAAATCGCCATGAAGTACCTAGACGAATAGACATAATGATTCGACGATCAATATCGTTGTGTTGAATAAAACATCGTATTTAATTGTGTTCTCTTGATTTAATGAATATATATTTACTTTTCGTTGGCTCAAATATTCCATTCCACGTGCAACTTGGAAAGCCCATGACAATAAATCTTGAGTGCAAATCGGTTTCAAGTTCTGATCTTTATAATCACCACGATAATTTGATCGCCAACCGGGTTGAATGGAATTATTGCTCAGTATCATTCCATCTGGTGACATACTCACACCTTGAGAATCACTGCCACCAGACGTGTAACTTACCAATTCCGGTCCGCTATTTGAATTCATGCTGATACTGCGAGAAAATGACAATGCCGCATATTTTATCCTGTTGATTTAATAATACAAGTGTTGCCATTTTTATTTTCGTTGTTAAACCGCAGACCGCATGCATCCTATGTTAGATGGAATCATCATTGAAAATAAAAAAACACCGGGATAACCATGAAGTGAGGTTGAATCAGTGGAATATTGAATCTTAGTTTATACTGCCTTGTTTATAGTTAGTAAAAGATAGTGTGTTTGGTTATGATGATGCATATGCGCAGTAAGTGTGAATTCAATCAATTATATGCGTTAATTTGAATGTTCATGCTCACCTATTGTTGCTCCCAACGCTGACAGATCTTATCAACAATTCACGACCAATCGACGGATCAATTTTTTGAGTTTCTAGATCAATTTGATTTATGAAATCAGATCTGTGTCGTAATAAATAATTGTGTAAATTTCCAAATCGACAGTACTCGACTATCACGAGTAATTCACCTGTTGATGAAGTTATTTGTGTTGTATGTCATTATGTTCATTGTTAGAAATGAGTACATTCAACAAGAGTACGAACGTTTAGCAATATTCCTCGTGCAGGCGCCGAGGAGATTCACAACATTAAGATGTTTTCCTAGATGTACCATAATTTTCAATTCACTAGCAAGTGCTCTTATGTACGTTGATTCTGTTGAACGCCTAACCATTTTAACAGCAACAGTAGTTGATGATTCATTTTCACATATTCCTTCTGCTTCCGCTTTCATTACAACACCAAATGCACCACAACCTAATTGCTTACCGAACTTCAATCTCTCTCTTGGGAATTCCCATTTTTTATCGTATGGTAATAATTCAGCTTGGTCATCAACCGTGAGTTCAGGATTGAGACACTCTAGTGCACCTTCTTCGAAGTGCGTGAGACCTGCTTCCATTAATTGTTTTCTCATCACCTAAATAAAAGACATAAAGTATTAGAGATCATTGGATTGACTCATTCTCATATTCTATTGTCTGCAAATTATTTTGAAGTTTACCTTCTCCCGGTGCATTTTTATTGAGAAATAAATCACAAGAATAACGCAAATTATCAACAAAATAACCATAGATATTATCAAAACTTCGGAGACTTTTTCACCATGAACTGTTATTCTTTGGAATGTTTCAATCTTATCGAGACGATTCTGTGCTCTACAAGAATATTTACCGCTGTCACTGGTTCGCGGGTGTTTTATCTCGAGCTCTCTATTTTCATTTGCAAATATGTATAGGTCTTCAGTTGCATTTAGAATCTGATCGTCCTATAAATCACCATTGCTATTAATTGATGGAAATACAAAATCCTTTTGGTACTTTAATTTTATATCGTATGGCACATGGACTTACTTTCCACCACGTGATAACAGGCGGTGGCATTCCGCCAACATTACACTTCAATGTGATTATTGTCATACGGGCAGTTTCGGAGTCGTATATATTTTCAGTCTCATTCATATTCACTTCAATGAAATATGGCTTACGGGCCTCTGTAATAGTTCAATGATCTTATTTCCTCTTCTTCGTACAATATTTGGCGAGCAATCATAATTACCATTAACTATTAGTCTCTTCTCGTCTTGTTTAATAGTTTGTTCGTTCGATAATACATTGCAAGTGTATAATTTTTTTTCATCGGATTCATCGATGTTATTTATACGCAATACCGATTGATACGAAAATGGAGTCTGTTTTTTGGTGATGATGAGTTTTTCTGGAAAGTAATGGTCGATTTGTTTTTCAATGAATCTTTATATAGAGACATAGAGATAGCTTGTGGAAAAAGACGAATTCATCCGTCAACAATTTGGTTTTTCAATGAAAATGAATAGGCACTTCTATCTGTCAAATACTTACTATTCTCATTGACCAATTTTTGAGATTCATCGTCTAAAACCCATCCAACTGAATCTGTATAATTGTAAATTGAAGCGCCACAAATTAATTCCACATCATCACCGACTGTTATAACTCTTGGAGGTTCAATAATACCGAAACCATTTGGTACATCTGAAATTGATGGAAGAATTCATTCGAATGAATTGCGATTCATCCACTCGAGTCTTTTTTTTTTTATTGTTCGTAAAAGATTTACAACATTACCAGTAATGAAGATCGGATGTTGAACGGAATCGAGACCATGTTCGTTTTGGGCTTCACATGAGAGAGTTCCAGATGTTTTGGTCTTCATCTTTAGGGTCGATTCGAATTGCGAGTAATCATCTGTATTGGTGATGTCCTGGAGAGAATTTGATCATATACATTATCGCGAGAGTTTTCATCACTTTGGTTATATATTAGATATTATTCGACATTATAACAAAAATTATTCATATTATATGAGATTGACCTTGGGATCCTCAGCTTCGGGTTCGTGGAAAAGTTCTTGGAAACTCCAAGTAATATTTGGTTTGGGATACGCAGCAATGACACAAACAAATTCAACCTCTTCATTCGGTAAATAATAAGGTCTAACATTTTTTATATCTATAATCACAGGTTCGGCTGAGAAGAAAGAAAACAAAGTTGTCAATTTGTTAATTAGGTGATCGAATAATAGTCAAACAATATAATTCAAAAGTTTGGCATTGATCACTCACCCAAAACTGAAAGATTGAACCGTGCTCTTTTGGTTTCGTCTGGATTAGTGGCTTCAACTGTGTAGATACCCATATCTGACATTTTTAAGTCACGAATTTTCAATGACGATTTTGTCAATGTCACGTTCACTACATATTTATTATCATCGCTATAAATAGTTTCACCCCGTGGATTAAGCCTGTTAATAATTAATTACGTCAATCCTCAATTCATTTCAAGAAATACGTAAGGAATTTATGGAATTTAGTATTTACCATGTGATATCGGGTTTCGGATATCCTGAAAAGTTGACAACCCATATTATTTCCGATCCTAAATGTTGCTCATAATTCCTTTGGTTGCTGGCTGTTGATAAATTGAGGAACTTTTCGCTGGGATCTGGAAAAGAATCATCCAAAGTCAATGCTCTTTGTTAGTTTGTTTCGAGTAATTGATGGAAAGTCAACGTAAAAAAAAAAATCAATACCATGGACTGTTACAAAAGTTTTCGTTGAGTTGGATTTGCTGAAAACTCTCAACGTACAAACATATTCTCCTCCGTCTTCGTAAGCAACATCTGTAATTACCAACTCACGAATTTCTGTGCTATCTCTTGTCCCGAGTCTGTGATCATATTCATTGACTTTGATTCGATTACTCTGTAATGAGTGAAATTGGCAAATTAAGATGAATGTTTTTAGTATTTTTATAGCAGGGAATGTATTCACGTGGATTTAATAGATACAGTTTGAGGTTTGGTCCATTCGAGCGTATAACTCCAGTGGATTTGGATGTCTGCCGTACAGTTCACACGTAGTTCTTGACCTTGAACCACATGACGTAATGGCTCCAGATCTATTATCGGTTCATTGACAAATTCTACTTGTTCTGGAGGAATATCAGACTCATTAAATCGTTGGAAGGGATTAGACGTTGTTTCTTTTCCTAGTATTGTGCAAAACTATTCAACGTACCAGCGACATGCAGCACATACGTGATTCTAGCCGAGATACCGGCATGATGGATTTGACACTGATGAATTCCACCATCTTCCATCGCGACGTGTTTCATGACGTATCCTATTCTTGGATCATAATATTTTTCATCGGTCATTTCTACAATCTGTGAGAAATAATATTCATAAATTTATGATTAAAATCTCTTCTCATCCATAAATAAATTGAATTTACCTCATCTTCACTTATAATTTCAACCGTATAATTGGGCGATGTTGGTAGACACGCAAGTATTACTGTGGTATCGGAATCTGCTTGTATGATTTCTCTGTCGTTGGAGTTTTTGAATAGACTGGTATTCGCTGAGTATAATGGAAAAAGATTGTTATACTGTGAATTTTGTTTTCGGGGTTTTTTTTTTTATTTTTGAACTGTTCATGACATACATTGTACGTAAACGTACATCCATGAAACGTTTGGCTGTTCGTAAACACCGGGTGTAACATTTTCATCAACATCGGCACAACCGTACCATCCAGTATCGCCGTAGACAGTTTTTCCTCGGTGAAATTTCAATACATGCATACTACGATTCCGAGAGTACTTAACATCAGCTAGTAATGTTACCAGATCGTCCTACAGAGCAATTGAAAAGGGATAGTAAATTGACTGTTCTCAATGCTATTATAAATGATTCATATCTAAATTTATTGATTGCATATTGCTGAGAATTTGTACTCACTGTATTTGAAGAGTAGAAATGCATTGGAGAGGAACTCACGCATGTTATTTTTAGTGAGTCCCCTTCATTTAATACGAGTTGAGATTGATTTGGATCCATCAATGGTGCAGATGCCAATAATACTGAAAAAGAAATAGAGTCGAATTAATTCAATTGAATGAACATTAGAGATAGGGACAGTAAAATAAAACAACAAAAAATTTCACACTGAATTTCTGGAGTTTTCCATTCTCGTTTGAAAATCGCTTCTTGAATTCACTTTAACTTATAGAATCATTTGGAAAATTATATCATTCAATGTCGTAAACGATTAAATACACCATACACTACTTCATACATATACACTTCATCATTCTACGCAGCACATTAGTTTCATGAGGAAGTTCTTTCTTTCCTCTCTGATAAGAATGAAACCTTATCAAACCAGTCTCCATCCTATCATTCAAATGAGCTATGCTATATGATGTATACCAAAAAAAAACCTCACAACTTCCGACGTATAATCACAGCAAAAAATTCTATATTTTTCTCAACAACTCTATAATTCTGGTTATTTATTCTTTTGATCGATGTATGGCGGCACATATGCATTCAACATGTCTGCACCAGATATCGTAATAATATGGCGACCAAAAAAAAAACATGATAAGCCTCTTCCTGACAGAATACATTCAATTGTTTATTCTTCAATTTTGAAAGATGACTCTAGATAAATATTCAGGACGGGCGGCGCAGATACTTATTGTTACTTCATTATTTCTATATTTTTGATTCTGATATTCTTTCCTGCGGTGGCTAATCAGACAACAGCATCCTGTTCAGTAACGATTTGTTCCAGTCAACTGATTGCAACTTCAGCCTGTCACAAATGCCAGACAATTGTGGGCGTGACTCTAAGTTAAGAATGAGAATTCTCATAGAATAATCGCAGAAAATTTAATTTCGAGCACATCTGGAAATTGTTCTCAACTGAAGGGGTTTATTCTTAAATCAATCGAAACATTAACATTCTACGTTTCACTTTCATCACTTGAATAGAAATGCGTCAACAAATTATACGGAATTAATCGAAGAGAAACGAATAATCAACATCAATGAGGCGACTGCTTCCAATATTATCAAATCATTTGCGAGGAATAAGAATAAAACCAGTTATTACAACATTATTATAACTTTTTTTTTACTGCACATCGAATAACGTCACTCATACAGGTACTCAGTTAACATGGAAACTCTGACTAATACTGAAATGTAGTAGGGTGAGTCTTGTTGAATGAATCCGATTATACGTCCTCATTCAGAAAATAAATTTATGTCTATGTCAATGGCATCAACACCTATCCGTTCACTTCATGACGACGACGCGATTCCATAGATTTCTATTAATTATTCAAACTATTAGATGGGAATGAATAATCATGCGATCAATAAAACATAATATGTAATATGTTTCTCATCCGATTTTCTCGAGACAACTTTTTCACTTTTCCTCTATTTCGAATTCATTGAGAGACATCATAGGTCAATCAATGGTTAAATATTTTTACGACCCTTCACGATCTTACGTAGGTCCGGAAAATCATAACATGGTGAGGTTTTACTGTATAAGTTTATGATAATGAGAACGACGTCAGTCATTGTGCAAGTTGATGTCACAGAATCACCCTATGATCTATTAATTCATTGGACTATTTTCGAACCATGTGGAATAGATTCCTGGAAATCTTGAATTGAAATCCAATTTACTTATTTAGTTAGTTGACGAGAATCGAATAAATATTGGTATCCCTGTGTGATTTCATTGATGGTAATGAAAAGACATTGCGGGAAAGCAATTATTCCGGCGTGTACAATGATAAAGTGACAATTTCTCATCTACACATCACTAATCATTCGGAATTGATTGATTACTCGGACAGTTGATTAAAAACGGTAGTTATGTGAATACACGTGCGTATGTCGGTTAGTTTTCGACTCCCAAAAATTACAATTATGGAACAACCCAACTATTGATACTGAAAATTGGGTATAATAATATTCTCGAATACAGTTTAACTCGTGAAGTCAATTTTTTGCCCAAAAATCGCTTTCGTGTCTCACTGAAGAATCGGACACTGCGGTTCATAATCCGATGAAGTTGAGACTGATTGGGTCATTTTGTGAATTCGATCGTGCACAATCTTATTGGATATTACTGTTCTTCTATAATTTAAGAAGATATTTTACAAAGAAAGAAAAAATTGGAGTAATGTACCAAACATTAGATCGCAATGAATTGTAGACGCAATGAAAATTCGGTTTACAGTCATTAAACGAAATCATATAATTACATAGATAACCATTGCGGATCATTATCGAGTTCAAACAGGTCATTCCAACCTGTGTGATGGCAAACATAGACGCTAAATGGAATTCTCAAAGCGTTTCACTTGCACGATAGTCATCAGGTACAAAACTATTAAGTAACATTAGTGAAACTTCATTAGCACGCGTTGAATAAGTAATAGAATATTCATCTTACAATTCTCGAAGTGTATACATAGACATGTTCGAATGTCGGAGCATACTTTGTGCATAACTAGATATAGGTAATATGTCAAACAACTGCACTGAGTATGAGAAATCTCGATGAATCATGCTGGTGCTGCGATCACGAAAAAAAGAAAAAGGTCAACAAATAAATGAAACGACGTTGGAAGATAAAGAAAGAAAAAAAAATATTATCGGAAGGACTGCATCCCGTTAAGTTAGAAATTCCAAGGAGAGCGTGTCACAGCTATTCGCCGACGACTAAAATTTGGTGATATATACAGAAGAAAAAGCGTGCCCATGTGTTATACTGTTCTTTTTTTTTTTTCTTTTCGATTCATGGCGCAAGGCCATGTATTGCCGCCGGCATACGAGAAACGTCATCCAGCAGTAGGCATATGCTTTCAAACACTAACACATACGCGTATACATTAGTTGATGGCACAACAGGTAAGAGAGCGCTCAGTTATTTCGTGATCGTGCGTTTCAATGAAAGAGTTGTACTACGTGATCACTTTCGAGCATGAATATTGAGTCGGCCGTCATTGATAAAAATATAATATGTAAACATGCGAATACGTGAATGTGCCTACGTGTGGCGACATAAATTCCATCGTCTCCACTTATACATAAGCCCATATTTTCATTTATAGGAAATCAAAAACATTTCATAAACTCACATTGACAATTGACAATCACCAAGATTAGTTGTAGCCACTTTGACACAAAAAAATTCATTTTCAATTCAGAATTCATGCGGACCGTAAAAAAGTATGGAGAAGTATTGGTTCTATTCACTTTTGCACTTTATTTTCATTCTTCTCATGTAGATGAAGAATTCATGAGAATATGGGGAATCACTCTGGAAGACTCGCGCTCTGTTCGTTGAAATAGGTATGAACCCGAGCACGGCCTTTCGCTCACTGAATGAGTGGGACTTGGGCGACATGCCATGAAGCCATGCAGTCAAGTTGTGTAGAGCATATCTCGACCCCACCCGATCTTCTTCGCTATATACCGATACAATGTGTATATAGCACTCAACTTATCGGTGGAGGTGATTTCACGTCATATCATTATCAGAATGTGGTTTTTTAACGTAATTTTGTGTGTCACCTGCTGAATTAATTCAGTCTAGCTCGAGATGAGTACAGTTGTAATATCAATCCAAATATCACATAAATAATGGTACCCATGCGTCTACATAATTCATACCAGATTATTCAGATAGAAATAAAGAAGTCTCGAACATAAATAGTAATTGTGTGTTATTGACGAATGCTGATATATTGTGTTCGTGTACTATAATTCGTATTGATATTGAAAAGTATTCTATTCATGTCAATTCAAAAATTATGTGAGCATTCCTAACATTCCATTAGAATGAACAAATAGAAATAAATTTCCATTCTTGAATAAATCAGTAGTCATAAATGATTGAACATGGGTTTGGGGAAGATTTGGATGTTTCAGAATAAGGAGTAATGGCTACGATCAGTATATGAACTTTCAATTCGATAGCTGGATCAATACCTGTCAATATTTGTTATTCGTCATTGGGAATTGTTTAACTTGCTATAACTTGATGAATTGATTGTGAATGTTTTCTAATTGTCACTGTAGGGATCGCTGTTGTCATTATTTGTGAGGGAGATCAAATGTTTATGAAAGATGTGGTTCTAAAAATGTTGCCAAAATCGATGGAAAAAAACAGTGTGCTAGTTATTTTTAGGTTTTATTTCGTTCTTGTTGATTCGGTTAGAAGGAAACTGACAATAATTTTCGGTAATATGTCATCCAGATAGTTGATCTAATAATGGAAGTGAATTGATTGCGAACAGCATACCATTCGCGGTCGATGCCGTTTCTACTATTGACTGTTTTCATACATGATTTCGATCATATATGCTATTCCAGTTATCATTTATCGAGATTTATACAGTTGGGACATAGGGGAAATACTTGCACTGTCGAGAACTTGTATGGAATGAAGATATATGTAAAAAATATAATTCCATACACTTCGAATAACTATATGATATTCAATCCCATTATAAACCCTCAAAAATGTATACACTCATTTTCGTTGATTTCGATCATAATTACATTTTTATTCTCAAAATGAGACTCATTGACGCTGATGAGGGTTGGACAGTTTAAGGCCTTGAAATGATAGTCACATCTGGCATACCAAGTTATTGATAAGACTAATTTCCTTTTTCATACTTTGAAAAAATAATTAAGACAATGATGAAGGATCTCAAGAAAATTTTAATTATTTGCACATTAGTACAGATCAAATAGTGAAGCCGGTAATGTCCTACGGGTGTTCCACATTGTTATGGGAACTTGATGGAATACTGTTGAATGTTTTCATGACGATAGGGGACTAGAATAATTTTTGCCCGGTTTGAAGTCACCAATTAGTTATGATGACTTCAATCCAGGCAACCTTTATTTGATTATGGTTGTTCATATCTACTTCCACCTCATCATTGGTACATCCATAAAATCCTCCATCTGCTATATTAGTTCTCAATTTTTGTAATGTACCTATCCATGCATCTTTAGGACCCTTTTTGACCATTTGCTCAATGGCCGTTGATGAATAGAACTACATTGATGATTTTGAACAATTAACTTTGTGTTATTAAATTATAAGTGTGGCTGATGTACGATGACTTACCCCTAGAAATTGTTTCGGACGAGGTTGAATGAATTTTATACGTTTTGAACTCACACAAGTAATGCTTAATGGTTCACCTGGTTCCAGTTCCAATTTGTTACCGAGTGGCTTCATGACTGGAGGGACCGCATTCGCATCTGATATTAACAAAATGTCGCATTATAATATGCGACCACGATTTTCATCAATGAATATTTACCATGCAATTGTGTTATAAAGATGACCCAGCAAATGTAATTTAGATATGCAGGGATCATTTTTTGAGTCATCACATTCGACTGTTGCAACGCTCTGATTGTCACTGAGATGATGCGTTGGATATTGTCTTGTTTTATATACATTGCTGATGGTATATAACATTTGTTCTAGAAAAATTCGAGGTAACAAGGAAAACCGTCAAGAGGAAACTGTGGACATTGCTTTATGCTACACTTTTCTATAAGCTGATATATAACTATTCTACGTCATCAAAATGGCTGTTTGCATATTTGCATTTATAACAGAGTTTTGAGCTGAGCCAACTGTTTGAATTGCTGGCAATGTCGTTCCATTATATACAAATGTCTATTTTCGAACGGTTTCGTTTCCTCACGTTGATTACGATAATTTTCTGAAATTATAGTGCGATTAATTCATCATTGAATTACTTGTTTCCTATGATTGATCCCACAAATATAAGAAAGTTGGTCGGCCCTATTATCGTCTATGATTCAGTAAATTTTCTTAATTCCGCAATATTTGGGAATGCAGGCGGAAACGGAACACTCTGTTTTTTTTGGTTTTGTTCACCATTAATCACGTTAATTGATATTTGAAATATTAAAAGAATACCTTTTGCGAGATAATACAGTTGAGTGCATACACTCATCACGGCAAAATGTCTACAGTGCAATTAGCATGGAGTTTGTGACCTTCAACTTTATGACGCAGTTGGATTAAGTCTATTTCTGGTGGATCAATGTCTCTTGGGGTATCCATTCCATTAATTTACTCCATCAACACGGTAAAAATTTATGATTAAAAACGAGGCAACTTATTCTACTTTAAAAAAGCTGCAAATGCAATACTCGTTCATTCGAATTCTGTTGCCCCTTTCAATTGTACCTTTGTGTAATTCAATGTGTATAGTCTCTATAGTGGTGATATTCTTAATATTGAAACACAAAATTTGATTGGAAATTCATTGAAATTTCTCATATTGAGGAGAACTTGATTAGTATGTGACCGTCACGAAAAACTCTCTTGCTTTTACAATGCTAAGTAAAATAGAGAGAACATTTCTTTTGTTTAAGTTTTCAATTCGTTTCTCGTAGTGTCGTAAAATTGTTGGAGTTTTGATTTGTATGCTCATGTGTGATTACCAAGTTCCTCCGTATCACCTTCAGATTGTATGTTGGTAGTTCCTTCATTAGCACGACGGTTTGATAAGGTTGGAAACTGTTATGATCATGAGTATAATACAGATAAAACTTAACGGACATTCCGATTGTAGGTAACGTCTCGGAAACTGTAAAGTTATTCATTTTTTTCCTGGTGCACCTGTAAGTTATGGTAGATTCACCTAAAAACGTGATTTTCCTTTTTTTTTCGATTCGCGTTTCATTCGAGCACTCGAATTGTTCTTCTCTAGGTTTATAAAATCGTTTGATGAATAATATAAAGGGTCTAAGGTCGAAGTGTGATGGCATCAACTTGGTATAGCTGAGTATTACAATTGTTGATTATACCTTACAACAATTGAATCATTGAAAAAAATGAAAAATGTTCTTATGCAACTAAATACATGTTTCATTCGCGTAGGCCACGTGTGAGAGCAGAGCTGTCGTATTTACAAGCAATGAAAGGTTGATATAAAGTTAGGCTACATTATATCTTGAATATATTTTATTGTTGAGACTTATTAGATACGAAAGAGTTTTCAATTAATCATTCGTTCAAATTGGTGTGCATACGTCGTTATGTTGTGTTGGTGTATGATCGAAACATCATTATACAAATTCGTAGACAGCTTTATGTTTTGCCGATTTTAGGTCTGGCTGCAAATATTCGATCGAAAATTTTTTATTGAAATATTTGTCTGTGAGTGGTAAAGAATGGAACAAAAAAATACTTGCCATGAACATCCAGCATCGCTGTTGCCGATTTGGGTGCGTTTAATCCAAATCCGTCATGACAATGAAGCTCCCCTGAATCTTGAGTTGTAACATTTAGTATTATCAGCTCCACAGATATGATATTTCTATCAGATGTAGTATCTATGTACGTCACGACAAATAGTCGATGATCGTCCTGTAATAGAAATCAAAAAATTATATCAAATTTTGCATCTTATTATTTCTGGTGTTATTCAATTATCAATTTGGAAAATACTATCGGGGGTGTGGACCAATAGTTTGTGGCAAATTGGGAATTTTCTGCTTCCATAGTGCAATTAACACGGACTAATTGACCTTCAACAACGTGGCGCAGTCTGAATTTATCTATTTCTGGTTGTCCAAGTTCTCTTGGACCCCCTGCAAAAAAATTTATTTGATTGTTCAAACTTGATGAAATGCAAGAATTCGTTCTTTGAATCATGATGAAAAATTATCCCACATACTTCTAACCCGTACGTCGAAGATTTTCACGGTTCGGAATTTCTCGCCCTCTACAACTTTACATTTGTAAATTCCAGTATCGTCTACGACGAAATTTTTGATTTCGAATCCTGACGTAGCCTTATAAGATACTCGGTCATCTGCGTTGACTTCCTGATTGGGACATAGTTTCATCAATATTTGAGTACCATACAGGTTCACACTCAACTTACATAATCATCGTCGATGAATAATCGAATTTCATTTTCGTTTGATGATTTCGGACACGCAAGAGTGGCAGTAGTACCGTTTTGGATGGAAATAATCTCGATATTCATATCTGCTTCATTTCGATATGTTGGTGGTTCTAGAAAAAAAGTTTTTGTTAGAGATTCATCTGAATATAGATGATAAATGATACACAAAAAATCTTTCAATGCTGTACTGTTATTTTTATCTTAACAAAACCTCAAATACGTATTATACATAAACTCGATTATGCATCAATATTATTTTATTATATGTGTTGCATCAATGAAATGTGTCGGTGTATCGATATTTAAACATAAGAATAAAATTCATACTGTGTAGAGTGAACAACATAGTCACGCTGCTCATGCAAACACTGGAAGTTTGGAAGCAACAACTGTGTGTTCCTGCATCTGCAGATGAAACATTCCTTATTGTCAATTCTTCGCCGATGACAGAATAGTTGGATTCAGTCATTCTGTATGTCCTTGTTGTTATCTTGCTACCCGTTCTCTATGAAAGACATAGAGATTACTTGATCATTTGAGTATAATGATAAATTAGATCGATGAAGTTTCAGTGTTATAACTATACCACAGATGATCTCCAACCAATAGCAGCCCGGCCACTAGAAATTCTCGCACTACAGTTGATTCTCAGATCTTGACCTTCGATCACATGTCGCAATTTGTATTCATCTATCTCTGCCACATTGACTTGTCTCGGCTTTCCTGAAAAAAGGGTTAAGTATACTGTTTTGTTACGATTCTATCGAAACTTTTCGTCCTCCAAGCAAGCAAACAAGTAATTGTCATACGTTGAATTGTCACATCAAACCACCGCATCGTTCGGGTTATATGGTCGCGTTCAAATGTGCATCTGTACACTCCAGTATCCTTATAGGTGAGCTCTTTAATCTTGAAACCAAAATTGGGGACAAAAGAGACTCGTTTGCTCAGCTCTATTTCCTAATCAAAATGAAACCTTCAGTACAATAATTTTATGGTACATCTTTCTTACTTACGTAGTCACCATCAATGTAAAGTCGGACATGACTATCTGGGGATATTTCTGGACATAAGAACGTTACATCATTACCCTCTCTAACAACCATGATAAAATGATCTTCAGCCACGACATCACGATATGGTTTCGGTATAGATATGTCGGCTAATGAAACTATAAAAAAATTATTTGATTATGCAAGTGATTCTTTTAATTTCATTGTAATATATCGATAGTCAATGAAAGTATTTACCTGGTCCAAAAGCGAACAGAGCGGAAACTATTACAGCACGATTGAAGAATAGAGACGACATGGTATTCCCACGATTTATTTCTGTCAATTTCCAATAAGTACGTGCGAGACATTATATAGTCGCACGTATACCATAGTTATTTTTAGAATAATCAGTATTGTTATGACACTAACAATAAAATGAAATGTTCTTTCACGATTATTCTCAGCCCGTAAAAATATCATTTTATTTTTTTATACATATATGAAGATAAGGAAGGCTGGTTTCAGTTGGAACTAATAAACACGTAGGAAATTCTGATTTTAAAAATAGAATACATCGCGAATTACTGCATCATATAACAAATGTTTTATAGCTTCTGTTTCATATTCATATTTATGTTTATAAATGTCCATCGAATACATGGTCATACATTCGAGAACTTCATGTGATTTTTTCGGAAACTGCCTCACCCTCATCATTTTATAATTTTCTTTTCGAATATGGATCCGATTTCATGCCAACAATATTTCGTTGGTGGAGTGTGGCCGAAATTAGCTGACGCTTATCATTTACGGATTACATACATAATTCAAAGATTTGATATGATGACTTCGAGCCAGGTTACGTCCGATTGGTCGTGCTTGGTTTCATCTACAGTCACATCATGGTTTGCACACCCATAAAATCCTGAATCTGCGATAGTAGTTGTAGGTTTATGCATTGTCCATGTCCACGAATCGGTGCCAATTGCAGATCCTTCTTGATGTGAATTAGTTGATTTGATCTAACGATGAAAATATATGCACATTGATATTTAATTAACAAACAAAACATGTTTATGCATGTTTAGTATTATTTATCATCGAATTGAATAACTCACTCCGCTTATGTCTCGTGCCGGAGGTATGAAGAATTTCATTTCCTTGGAACTCTTGCATGTTATCTCTAGTGGATGGCCTGCAGTTACTTCAATCATTGGACCAGCTGGTGTCATAGTTGGCTTGTCGGTAGCTTTCGGAACGAATCCATCATAGAACTCATATGAATCAACTCCAGATATATGAAATTTATTTTTTATACCTACCAACAGATTGTGCCGCTACGATCGTTAATAAGATGAAACTTTGCAGGACAGGCCTCATTGTTGGAAATTGATTCGATTGACTCAGTTATTATATTCTTACTGATCAAAATTGCATTGTATTTAGCGATTTATATATCTCTAAGCGATAAACATTCGAATTGCGCAACTATTCACGGATTAATACTGACGTAATGATATGGGAAAAGGTCACAGAAATAGCTGACGCTGCGATGCCTCCGCCGAATGGTGAATTGGTTAAACAGAAAAATTTGACACGAACATCTAATTTTTATATCGATAAACATATGACCCATTATCATGAATGATAATATATTTGTTTATGTCGTTGATTGTGTTGTATGGTATAAAGTTATCAGTTTTTTTTTCTATTCTTCTCTGGTTGAGAATTTTTTTTTGTGATTTCGAAGTCAAGTTGTTGTCAGAGGATATCTTATCTGTGGAAACCTACACTTCCACAACTGAAAATTCCCAGATAGTAAAAATATTCTAATTGGTCAAGAGATTAATGTTGAACGGCAGACTGAGATAGATGTCGACATTGAATTTTTCTGTCTATTTCAAATACAAAAAGTACGCACAATAATATCTTTTTTTTTATTTTGCAATAAGTGGAAGATCTCATTGTTTTATTTACAGTGTTACATATTTTACATCTAAATCCAGTCTTCTCATCAGGAATAGAAAATTCCTGTTGTTTTGAACCTCATATAAATTGAAAATAATTCTTTTTTTTTTCGTTTTCAATACGCGAATTATAAACTAAAACGCTAAAACACTCACAGGGGTTTCGTCTCCTACCATCTCATTTCTCTCATTTATAACTGGACGAGCTGCGTCGACATTCTCTGGTGGTACAATACTTTCTGAATGTTTGTGTGGTTGGTCACTAGCGTCCACAGTTTTTAACTGCCTTGTGCTGCTTTCGATATCGAAACTCGCACCATCGCCACCATGTTGAGTATATTTGGTCAGACCAATGGCAGCCACTTCTGCCGGCACTATTTCTTTTTTTAAAAACTTTCTGTTTATAGCATTAACACATTTCCCTGATGTATCAGTAATAATTTCATTGAGTAACTCGTCTTTTGAACAACATTGCGATTGAATACATCGCTTGCCACGACAACGAATTAAACAGTCAGTCTTGTTACCATCAGGTTTTATCTAAAAAATAAATTATAATTCATGTTTAATTGGATCGTTCTGTTGAAGTTTTCTTTCTAAGCTACAAGTACCAAACCTACTTTGTAGAATTCTGGTTGTATTGTTACTTGAGTGATTCCCATCTCGAGGAAAAATGCTGTCACCTGATCGGTAATACTCGCGTAAACCTAAGTTGATTGAAGTAAATACGTTAATGATAAACAATTCCAATGAAGTGCAATTCGTTTGCATAGAAAAAAATATCGAAAATTGAATTAATACCATCGGATCCAGAAATATAATATGAGCAGTAGAAATAATTTTTTCTCCGGCCAATTGCCACACATGAAGATCATGAACGTTTACAATTCCTGGAAACGCCTCGAGCAATTCCTTTTTCAATGAATCAATATTGATATGGTTTGGAATAGTTTGTAACAGTATCATACATGATTCTCTCACTACCGAATACGAAATTGATGGTTATTGTTTGTTATTTCCAACATAATTAGTATTATAATGTATATCTCTCAATAATTCAACACGAAACTCACCGTATGGATAGCTCAGAACAAACAAAGATATTGCTGCGATTATCGCGAATACCGGGTCTATGAATTTAGCAAGATTTGGATCAGTAACATAGACAAGTATTGAAACAATCACGACAAAAACACATCCAAGTACATCACGACACATTTCTTGCAGTCCTTGTCTTCTTGGTATGGCTAATGGACTTCGTCTAGTTGAATTAACTAATCTGTCTTCGGCACTGGCAGCACTTGATATATTCCTGAAATTAAAACCTTATGATTGACTGTTCTTCAGATTGGTAGAAAAAGTTTTACTGGGAAAAAACAACAAAATAATAATGACGTTGTAGAAGTCCTTACTTTTGAAGCACCAATTTACCATCTTTGGTAACGTGCAGGAACAATCCTTGATTAAATGTATATCCACCAATAATCAAGTAGCAAAATGCATTGAGCAGTATTCCAGATATTCCAATGCCCATAACTGGCAATGGATGATGCATCGCATCAAGATTATCAAAATGCACAAGAGTTTGTAATGCTTCGACCAATAATGAAAAACAGAATGATGCTAGGAATACACAGCATACAAGCATAGTTAAAATGTCAATTCTAGCCCATCCAAAAGTATTTTTCATTCTGCGATCTGAACACGAATTCTGAAATTTGAAAGTGATTAATAATTCATCAGTTCGTGCTGAAAGCTCAAGAAAATTTCATCATTATTTCAATGGGAATTATAAAGAAAGGGGTTTCACCGTACATTTGAATCAGCAGTTAACGGTGGCATTGATGGTTGTATTTTTTCAATTATACAAATAGATGAATTACCAATTGAACTGCATTGACTGGCTCCTCTACAATTGAATTGATTGCCATACTGTAAATTTGAATATTTTTCAAGTTGATTATTATTCCGATGCAGGAAGCACATCACAATTTTTGTTCATTCTACTTTTCAATTATTCTGAATTTTTGTTATGACTGGAACTTACTTTGATTGTAGCGATGCATCCCACGAGGGCAATAATATTGCAGAGCATGTGATATGCATTTAGAAGTAGGGTTAAAGAATGTGTCACATGGCTTGCAATTATTTCGATAATGAAAAATGCAGAGGTGAAAAAAAGGATGAGATAAATTTGTACGGGGTTGAGTCGTCTGAACCACTCCTTCACAGCCATGATATGATGATAAAGTTACTGGTCGTTCTATAACCGTGTACGTTTGATACGTTGCGTTTCCTTGACTAAATCTAATGTCATGCAGATGAGCAATCCGAACGAAGAAGCACCACGTAATTTTTTTGTCTTCGTTGTGTCTCCTTTTATTATATGTTTTTATTCACCGTTGACCAGTTTCACAGATGCTGCTGTTGACCACATCTAGAACGAAAATAATAATCATAGTAAAAAAACGCAGACAGCACGAATATTTTTCGGAGTAGATGGCAGGCGGTCCCGAATATTTTTATGGGTTTCTTTTTATTCTGCAGACTATTAATAGAAATCAACATCACCCGGATTGGATTTTTTTTTTCTACTCTGTGTTGGTATCAATTTCTTTTGTCTGTGTCGTTGTGGCTATTTCTTGTACGAGTTTGAAGATATATTTCTTATAGTACGAAGACAACGGTGATATGGAATTTCAACGTCCCTTAATAATTTTGGGAGCTATGAAGTATATTTTTTTATAATTGAGATTCCTGCGACTGTCATTTAAAACTTCAACCAGCTTCTGTCTACTTGTGATTGAAACACTGTGGGAACGTGTGTGTTATTAAACGTATAATTTTCAATCTGGAGCATTGTTGACGCTTTTATACATTTCTAAGTGTGTAAAAATATGTGCGTCATACATGGCATTTAATAAGTACTTTGGAGAGTGTGAAAAGTGTCTACAATACTGTAGGAAGCAAATTACACGCCTAATAACACACTTGGGTTCGTATTGTAACCTACTTCCTTCATAAGTGTTATGTGTGGTCGGTCTTGGCATTGTATAATTAGTTGGAGAAAAATTCTACTCTAGTTACTGAATGGAGGAGTGTACAATGCAAAATTCTAGTGTTTGCGAAACAATTAATTTTCTATCAATGTTTTGAATGTGCAATGTCGATGTCAAGTATTTTTCATTATTCAAAAAGTGTCAGCAACTAGGATTGTATGAATTCACAAAAGATTGTAGTGATTTCACCTAGCTTCATATAATTTTAATTGGGCGGATAGGAAGAAGTGATAATTATGAATTAGACAATATTTCAGCATAATTTTGGAACTAACGAATGGCCATAGCTGTGGAAATTATACAGAACATTTGGATAGTTGATTAGACAACTCTCTGAGAAATGACAAATATCCCCTTCCAGTTTGTGTACTTCAAGACTGGTATATGCGAAAGTCGTGTCAATAAAAATATGTTTTCAGTAGCTCTATTGGAAACATAAATGATAAAGAATAATTGATGTATTGTACACTTTTGAATAATTTGAAATCTTTAATATTTTTTCGGGTCAGCGAGCCAATAGAATGCAGAAATTATTTCAATATATCAGAATCAATAAAATGAATTACCACGCGCAGCACGATGTACGACTGTTGGTATCTCGAAGGTAACTGTCGAAACTTTCGGGACTCAAAATTACCTAAAGGCATTTCGAAAGTCGATTCATTATTTACATGGAAATCTATTTGTTTTGAAGGGTCCTTCTGTAGTTCATTTTTGTACTACATTTTCTTAACATTTTTTTGTTTCCTTCTGATGATTCATGAATATTGACTGAGACAAATTTTTAGAGGAAACGAAACTCTGTGATGATTATTTCACACATTCTTCGACATTTATGATTGAATAAAAAGAAAATAAAAGTGGGAAATACAATGGAAGAATGTGAGGAAATTCGAAAAGAAAAATCATTTTTTCTAGTGTCATTGACAAGTTTCCCTACGATTTTGATCGTTTTCGACAAATATTCAACAGAAATGTTGTCATTTGCGTAAGGTATACTACATAAATCAGTATTCGATTTGGGGTCAGTCTTCGTTATTTCATATTGATAGTACATTTTTTTCGATGTGATGTAGAGATATCTCATGAAATGCGTGTACAAATAACAAAATATAGATATTATCCCATCACTTTCAACAAAGATAACACAGCTGCGTACTTTAGTAAAAGAGAAGAACTAAATATCCACAACCATCTTTAACAAGAGTACGAATAGAAACTATTAGTTGTTAGTGTACGTATTAAACTAGCATGCAGCGAGAGTGAAAAGAATAATCATTTGTAGTCATTGTGTATGAGTGTGTGGTGATGGAAGGACGACTGTATCAAAGCCCTAGTTGCCAACATCCGGACCTAACCCGTGTGTGTACGAGGTCTTCACTGACTTTTTGATTGAATATAAACTGTTGAATGACACAGAGGTCGGACAATAGACATTTGACTTATGAATTTGATTGTTAGAAAGGAGAATTAGATTACATATGAAAGTTTTATTACCTGCGTATCTTTTTTTCCTTTTCTTTTCGTTCACACACGAATTTCTTTGGTTAATTAATGCCAGATTAAATTCAATCGCCTGTAAACGTTACTAACAGCAGTGGACTGTGTGTTGATCGACGAGGAGCACAGCGATAAGACTATTTTACTATCGATTGTACATCACTGATCTACAATCCTCACATTTTTCTGTGATAATGTTCGTTAATTACTTTCGAATGTTATCTCGACAAACATCTTATTGTTTTTCGTTGATTATTATGGCTGCTTCGTGTTCATTGTATTTTCGTTATATTTATTCAGTCCATCAGGTAACTCTCACATACGAAAATATTTCGTCAATTGAGAATACAAACACAGTTATTGTGTGTAATTCTATACTTTTCGTGTCATTATGAAACGGTAATCACTGTTATGTCTATGATATTTCAAGACTAAATCGCCGCATTTTTTCGCTTTATAACTGAATAATTACTGTTTCCGACTAGTTAAAAGCAAATAAGTGTCGCTACTAACACGTGCATTAGATATATGTGAATGATACAACAAAATTATATATTATATTATAAATAAATCACACTTTGTCAACTGCCGCACGCCTCACAACATTGTCGTGCGGGACTCGTCGAGAACTGAGGAAAAAAAAGAAAATGTACACTCATTGCATACACGCTATCGTATATGTGTAGAGTTCCGAGCAATGTTGAATAATGGGCACGATAAGCTTTACTAAATATGATCCCAGTTCAGTCACGCTAGTACATTATACGTCATGGAGCACTAACACTCAAATTGAAGTCATACATCACTTGCCAAATAGAATAAGTAATTACCACGAAGTTTCGAATTCTCGTGTGGATTCTTAATTCATTTATTCATTCAAACATTTATTTATTTGTGATGGCGATAATTTATTTCTTTTGATATTCAAACTCTCACTTCGATGGATTGAAATTCATTTGAAATTTAATATTTTTATTCGTGGATTGATAAGCGTGTAATTGGAATGATAAAGTACGACTGTCAACAATTGAGTTTCAATAAAAATTTGAATCTGTAAAAGTTCCAACTCGATATGTTTGATCGAGAAAAGTTGATGTTGCGGTTAAAGTGAGATTACCGGATGAATATAATAATTAGTTGTTCGTGTACGTAATAAAGGAAAGTTTGTTGCATTTATTGATGCAGGAAATTTATGTGTTTAATTCAACACTTGGAGAATCATAAACTCTCTCTTTCTTCATTGACATTTCAATCAGTTCAGTTCGAGATTTGTTTTTATTCTTTTTCATTTCCCGGATCTGAGGAGATAAAGGCAATATTGTTATAATCGACACAAACTTCAGTCATCATTTGTCAATTGTCACTTTCATATCAACAGGAGATTGACAGTTTCCTATTTGTCTGAAGGGTAACATGGATAAAAAAAATATGTTGTCTTTTCCTTGAAATACGATTGTGTTCCCTGCAATTTGTCATTATGAGACGTAGTGAGAGGACAAATGACGAGGGAACTGAAACGGACGATGTTGTGGAGGAAATTACTGAGAGTGAGCAATCTGTTGCACGAAGTAAAACTAATCAATTTGTTGAATCACCATCATATAAATTTTCATACAAACGATTGTCGAGAAAATGTTGGAAATATTCCTTCCTAACTATGACTTTTGCTATTTTCGTGAGTTTCACTTTGAATAACAATCAACAAAAGATTTATATCAAACCATGTCCATTCATTGATTTTTTGGGTTATTTGATCAATTGGACTTTAGTTGGCAGGAATAGTTGCGGTAATTATATCGATATGGATGCTCACTGATAGTAAATTAATGTTGAGATTGACAGGTCGAAAACGTTTCGTCACAATTCTTCTTTTAATAGGATTGACGTCGATCGGTATAGTAGCTGAAGGAATTGTTGCGTTCGTCAAGAAAAGAAGGGAACTAATAAAAATAGCGAATCAATATCTTAATCAATATCTAGAAATAGAAATAAAGTTTATGGCAATATCAAGAGTTTGACACATTTTTACCTTCTTTTCTGTCCTCAAAGTACACCAGATGCCACTTGATATCCTTACTTGTTGTTTGTATCTGCTCGATAATGTATTCGTCATTATTCGAACGAGTGATGAATAAAATTGGCAATAACATGAGAAATGTAATTGACTAGTATCATATATTGGATTGGGTAACATAAACTTGGGATAATACACAACGATATTAGTGTAAATTTAGCAGACGAGACAATTTTTGTTTATGAATAGATAACTGAATAATCAAGTTAATGGAATTTAAAAAAAAATTCCAGTACAGATTTTGAAATTCTTTACACGAACGTTTTTCCATTTTTCTTCTGCCTACAATTTATTTCTTTGAAAATTCTAAAAATCGCTAAAAGTCTGCCACATTCACACTCATTTTAACAATATGTATTATTCCCTTTTGTTTTTTTCTGCCGAGCCTAAGATTATATTTCGGATTGGGTGTGAATGTAAAATGGAAATCCATTGAATATTTTTTGTCGATTGAATCAAGAATAAAGAAATCGGTAAGAAGAGTACAAAGGCGACTTAAAAACGGGTTTCCCTTTTTTATTATCATATATAGATCATATATTTTCTGAAAACACTTAATATATCGCACTTATTACAATAAATATCGTAAAGTATTGGACACTCTTTTGTTGTGGATTTTAATTTTCTTGCCTGTTTTGTTTCCTCACAAATTTCATGGCAGTTTAGCGCACCGCGGTGGAAATATCCGAGTCTTTCTATTCTCCTCTTCGTTTCGTACCTCTTAATGAATTCATCAACTGGAAAATAATTTGACACTGGCTCGAAGTTGACATCAATGAGTCGCGATGTGTGACATTTAGAAAAAAATAGAAAAAGAGAAAAAATTTCTTCAAATATTAAATTCGATCAATTACGTCTCGAAGGTTTTTTCATTTATTATTCTTCGTTTAATCGCCTTTATTTTCTTTTCCGAATAAGGATATCAATTAATGGTGATTTTAGATTGTTCAGTACAATTTGAGTGTTTACACAATTCATCCCAGCATATATATTTATATTTATATGTATAAATACGAAATATTGACAATTGATCGAGGGGCATTTTTATTCCACCGTGCTTTCAACACGTCTTCTTTATCAGTATTTTTTTTTGTTATTCAATAATTCCGTTTTTTTTTTTCTTTTCATTTTTGTTATTATAATATTTATATTTCAAATATTTCATTGAATCATTTATGTATAGATATAGTTATGATAGAGAGAGGACAGGACTTGGGCGCATTTTCTCAGGCAGGTTCCATCCAATTACAGATATATTATATCATAGCAAACATCGTGACTATTTACAATAAATACAGTTGATTAATTATATAAATAAAATATATATCATCATAGTATAGTATTTTGTTTTAGGTTTACAGCAACATGTGACGGTAAACAATCAGATCAGCGGCAAAATAGCATAAAATTTCTACCTAGGTAGTGGTCGTTAGCTATAGCGTGGCTGAATTGTGCACTTTCAATTCACCCCTCTGGCCTCACATGTACATACACATTTGCACGAACCCACATACTCTTATACTGACATTCAATTTACTTTTGTGTTTTTTTTTCTCTCTTTTCTCTCACCTCGTTTTCCGGTAGCTAGTAGTATGTATTCCTCTCATCAATGCGCACTAATTCGTTTAATCCTGATAATCAAATAAAACGGTGGACAGAGAGCAATTTAATTTATCTGTATTTTTTTTATTATTATTTTATTTTCGTTTCATTTCATCCACCAGACTATTTTCACGCTTTCGTCCTCTGCGGCGTTTACTTCTCCATGTTACGTGTCACATATCACTGGAATTATTATCCGCTCGTGTGAAATTATAATCTTTCATCTTTCCCATCTCCGTATTTCTTCCTGTATTATGATATTGTGTTAATTGAAAAATTTTGTTATGTTGATTTATCAGGACTCTTTTTCTATTCTTCTTCACCCTTTGATAAATATATAAATGAAAAAATAGAGAAATTATTTGTCATTAAACGCGATGGAATAAAACTTCATGGAAGTTGAAGAAAGCGATCGAATTTTTTTTCTTTAATTTTCTTTTAATTACTATTCAATGTTCTTCAATGATTAATGTTACAATTTTTCTGTTCAAATTTTTTCTAGAAATTTCATAATTGTCATTCGTGATATTGACCTTTTTCTCCCTTTTGTTTTTGTTTCTATAACGATGCACGATTTCGTTTTATAATTTGACACTATAATGTTTGAAAAATAGTCGTTTTCCGTTCGTCATCGGCGTAATTGTGCGAATTTGAAGTTTCTCACTTAATTCAATTGGGTTTGAATATTTACGCGAATGAATTTTTTGCATTGTTTTTGTTAGATACGTGAAGAGAAAAGATTGCGAAACAATTGAGCTTGTGAGGATATTGTCAAAAATGTGACGCGTATATATATTTTTGTGTATTTATATACATACATCTATACATATCAATGTATATATGTATATTTTTCTCCTGCTACAACGTTTCGCCAGTCAACTCATCTCATTTGTTTGCGAATTTACATTCCATCATCCTGTTCATTTTATGCGCGTTAACAATTACAGTGTTTTGTGATTCTCATCTACCCTCTATTATATTATACACTTAACAGATAATTTATTTTTCATCTCGACATAATCCAATGTCGCATTCGTGCATCACCTATCTAATCGACACATACGTGCCCAGTTTTTTTTTAACCACCAACGATGATATCACACATTTCCACGCGAGTTTATAAAAAATCGGAAGTGGACAGAAGTCTTCAATTGAAAAAAATATACATATATTCGAAAAAGAGAAACGTTCGGGGATGAGAGAGGTGTTCAAGCTAAGAATTTTATTCTTATTCTTCTTCCATTTCTTCTCTTTTCATTCTTCAATACAATAACACGTTTGAACTGTTATTGAAATGATGGACACTTTGTCGTGGAAATTTCAATCAGAGTGTCCATCAATTGTATTTCATACATTTAGTATAATTGTTTTGAGAAAAACTTTGTTTTTTATCCTTATTTCATTTTAGTTCTCGTTATCATTTCTGTTAATCATTATCCAGCAAGCACAAATATAATTATGTGTAATACGTGTTATCGTATATCAATACTATAGTCCGACATTCATTATTCGCTAAAATCATGCGATCACTTTTCTTTCACAGATTTTTCTCACAATTTTTTTCATTCATCGCG
This sequence comes from Meteorus cinctellus, assembly GCA_030523045.1. Taxonomy (NCBI): domain Eukaryota; kingdom Metazoa; phylum Arthropoda; class Insecta; order Hymenoptera; family Braconidae; genus Meteorus; species Meteorus cinctellus. The sequence continues at coordinate 29,599 of JAPYZF010000061.1, forward strand.
GTCGTTCAAGATCAGCCTGTCGACTTTTTGATAAGCCCATTATTCATCGATTTTTTCCCGCCATTCACCTAATATTTAATCTTACAATATATCACTTATTTTTATTTTTTCGCGCAGAGAACAATTGACGTCTCAATGTAACCTTACGATCTCGAGATCATGGACGCTATAGCGCTTTAATGTTCAACTAACAGTCACATTATCACTTGAAATTTCAAATTAGTTTTTCGTCTATAAATCACTTTCCGAAGAACTATATAGTGTTCAACTCGCCAGTTTTTTCTCATATCCTTTTTCTTCTCTTTTATTCCGTGAATAATTTTTTTTTACCATTGCACCATTTTTTTTTGCATTTCTACAACTCAAGAAAGAAGCACCACTTTTTTTTACGATGTCCACACACACGTTTCTCCATTATCAATAATTTCTTTTTTCTATTAATTCGTGTAAATAAATTGTCAATCGACATCTCCAAACTCTTTATTCATTGTACCACATTTACGATTTTGGGTACAATCACTCTTGTGGATTTTCCCATTTCCTTTGTATTTCTACAGTCTATATTTGTCGCAAATGTATGACATTTATAACGAAGAGTTGTGCGAATTTTATGCGCGTGTGTGTATGCCAGATTTTCTCGATGATTAGAGTTACTATTGAACATTCGTCAATAAACTGCTTGGACTTGTAGCATTCTCTTTCTCATTATGTTAATTATCGTCATCGTTCTCAACCAAATCATCCGTATTAATGTGCCAGATATCTAAATTTCAATATTCATCACTTGCTGATATGAAGCTAATTTTCATTGGCCAGAGTTATTCTTCATAGGTTTGTCATTCATGAAACGCTCTGATAATACTCCGTAGACAAATAGCTGCGGCGATGGCAAGGGATTTTTCTTCCGGTCCATTTCGATACTATCGGGATGTACGGGGACATCTTGGCATTTCCGTTTTCCGTAATGAAGATTATGTTGCGTGTCCGTTTCACCTTCATCCTTTGAGAACGTTCGGTGATAAAATGAATGCGTCCAATTGGATTTATTTGGCGAACATTTGACCATTTTGCGTGCCAAACTTCCCACATATATGTATGCATATGCTTGTGTATTTATACATACACACACATATATATATATATATATATAGATATATATATATATATGTATATTTAATTTTGTTTTCATTTCTGTTTTCTTCAAGAGATCTGAGTTTCTCTTGATACGCTCAGTCAAATTAGTGAATCATAGATCATTTTCATCACCCACGATGCTAATTAGATCCTTAAACTCTACGGGGGTAGCTCCTTTTATTTTATGACGGGTTTTACAATATAATTTTAGTGTTTTTGGCATCTTTGAAATACACAAATAGACTTTGGTATAAAACTTTTCGATAGTGTATTTTTTCAGTATGTATGTGTGTATGTTCTTATGTATGTTTTAATAATTTCATTCTATTTTACGTCTTTACTTTACTTTTATTTCTTCACTGGGTTTTTTTTTCTCTCCAAGTGTATGATGCACGTTCGCGTTTCAGAGAGTATATTTATATTTACTTCTTCCTTTTATTTTCTTCATCGCAATCACTTATATGTAATGCGAAAAACGTATGCCATTCTTTAGCACAATCCATCTAATCGCCAATGTTTGCAAACTGTCGATGTACCTCTCCTCCTGCGTCGTTTTTTACTCGATGGATCAGCGGCCTTTTTAACAAATTTGATATTGTATGGATCTTCAGCCAACTCCGGATACAGCTGAGCATCATGTATATATTCACCTTCGTAATTTGATGCAACACCATGTTTGGCTATTTCATCCTGTTCAGCTGCCATCCATTCAACTGACGTTGGTGTATTTGCTTTTAGTGCTTCGCGTTCGCGATGCCAAGCTTTACGTACAGCTGATGCTTTTGCATGATGTAGTAATCGTTGTTTTTCTTTTTCCGCTGTGGTCCCATATCGAAGATTAACTACATAACTTGCACCATGTATTTTAACGTCGACAATGCTTCCACTTCCATTTTCGTTCTCATGAAATGTTGTATTAACTTGCCCACCAAGACGTTTCAGTTGTCCGCGATCGTCACCGGATTTCCATGTTTCTTCTTTCACAAAATAAAATGCATCTTGTTGTGCATTGTGTACAACGAATGTAAATGGAAGGAAATACGAACGATTGAATACTGTTGTAAAAACATCTTGATAAATCTGATTGGCAGCCGGTACACTTGAGACAACGGCTTGACCGTCCGCTGTTCTTGACACGAGAATTCCTTGACCGAATGGCGGGTCAGATGCTGCACCCAAACGACTTGGTATTAATTCACTAGGATCTTTCTTCAATGCTGATCTGGGAGGTGCCAGAAGACTTGCACCATCACCCGAGTGTCGTTGCGCAATGTGTGCTAGAAAACCTGATTGTACACCGAGATTGCGATGTTTCTTTTTACCGCTGAATATCAATGCTCCTGGATTTAATGATTGTGGAACTTCAATGTCAGGGAGCTTATTAGGGAATAGTTGTGGTGCGAGGCTCTTCAAATCATAGCCGAGTAGTGAGAGCCATGATATGTGATCTGTAAAGAAAAAGGCATACAGAAAAATTATAATCTCTCTAAATTGATTTGTTATTGACTTTTCCATATGAAAAATTTTGACGAACCTGTCGGTTGATTACGTTCTTCACTGTGTCGCACATCAATCGGATCGTTCCCATTGAATCTGTATAGATGGAGATGAGTTGGTGTTGCGACACGTTCAAGAACATTTTCCCATAGTGGTGACATCCACTGCCCAATAAGCGGATCATAAACTTTTCCATTTGGCATATGCACAAGTGACGTAACCTAGTAGAAGTGAAAGAGTAAGGTTTACAATGATTAAAGTTGTTTAGAAGTGAAAATGAATTGCATGGGTATAATATTTCACGGAGCGAACCTTATCTAGAAGTCCACCGCAAAAATCAACTGGGAGGTAAAGATATGGATTGGAATCGTATACAATATGACCATATGGCGATCGCATTAGTTCTCTGATTCCTTCGCCGTATTGATTGAAAATCATGATAGGAGTGCCACATTGATCGGTTGCTATATAATATTTATGTCGATATATTTGTGCATAAATAAGATGGCCCCTGTCATCATACACCAACGACATCAATTTATTATCTCTCGGACTGTAAATTTGACTGACTTCGTACGGTCGCTTTTGATTATTATAGAAAAATTGTGTTATATTTGCATAGTTATCTTTGCGCGTTGCCAAACGATCCAAATGATCATAATAATAACGAACGTCAAACCGTCCTTTTTTCATAGCACGAACGAGTAAACCCTTTGCATTATAGTTGAATCGTTCTTCGCGTGCATTTTGCACAACTTGGCCTCTGTTATCATATTTATATAATCCCTCGCCAAATTTGACGATCCTATCCATTGTATTGTACTCCATGGGGATTGTATTGCCACGATATGTCAATGATAGCATGTTTCCATTACCATCATACCTGAATCCCCATGGTTCTTGTGCCTCAACACCTGTCAACTGTCCATCAGAATCCCATGTATAATTCTTGACATTGGTATATGTGTTAACGCCAACATTGCTTGTATCTGTACGTGTTTGATTAATTCGGCCTTTAGAATCATGAGTAAATTCCATTCTGAATACATTCAATCCATGAATTGTCACAGTTACTTGAGTTTCCAGAAAATATTTATCAGTAATACGTGAAAATACCGCAACACCGTCCTGTACAGTCGTCTCATTCGGTGTAGGTTTGGACACCTTGAATTGTCCAATTTGTTCAAGTGCGCCAGTTTTTTGACTGTAAGCTAATGTGTATGGCGGCAGTGTTTGCCCTCCTATTCTACCTTGTACAGCAATCAAACGATAATTAGCATCATATTCAAACGTGAATTTGGCATTATTCAAATTTGTTATAGCCTCAAAGTCAATACGTTCTTCAACTAATAATCCAGCATTATATTGATAATCCCATTTGTATTCAACATCTTTTTCTGTATGAATGACTTCGGATGGTAAACCACTTTCGGTGTATCTTATTTCACTTTTACCATCGCCATGGACGACTTCAGACAATTGACCCCAGGGATGATAGCGGTAAACAATACGTGCGCCATCACCAGGAAATACAGTTTGTAATAAATTTCCATCGTGACTGTAATGTTGTAAATAAGATCGCGAGCTGCCTGGTGGTGTGTAGGTAACACGTAGGAATCCTAATGACGCTTGACATGAGAATGAATGTCTTGTGCCCGCGGGTAGAATAATATGTCTCAGTCCACCATTGTCATCGTACTCCAATGAAAATTCACGATCACTTGCCAATGTTATTTTCGATAGCATATTGAAATCATTATATATGTATCGTTTCGTGCCATCTTGACTATTTGTTACCTCCGCCAATTGTCCACGTCTATCATATTTGTAAGACTCATTTGATGCACCCCATTGCCAACTCTGAATTCGATTGAATCTGTCATAAGTGATATTCAAACTGTGTCCATATTCATGTGGTTGCCAACTCAATGGTAATCCTGACAAATCAAATGTCACATTCAATAATGGATTTGTTGGCTGTCCATAAAATGTTTCACGTCTCAATAATTGTTCATATTTAACGCCAATCACACGTGAATCATTTACCCAAATTTCACGATTTAATGTCTGTTGTGGGTGACTGACATCACCAACGAGATTGTATGTCGTTGTCATTGTATTGATTAATTCACCGAGTGTTAATACTTGATAGCTCCACATTGGTAGCATTTCAGCTTCAACTGGTAATGCTGCTTCAAGCAGTGGATGTTTAGTTGTTGCGGCACTTAAAACACGCCCGCCACTTGGTAAAATTACTTCCAAACTACTGTTTGTAAATGCAGTCGCTTTTTGTATTTTCGCACCATCTGTGATTGTCAACATGTTTGCATGTTCCTTCTTCATTTTAAATTCAATCATACGATTTTTATTATTTTTTGCCAATGCCTGTAGTGGTGCTTCAACTTTTACTGATAATTCTTCGTCATTGGATAGTCCGGATGTTAATTTAATTTTTTCACCAGTTGGGAGTATGACATCCGAAACGCGTCCCAAACTATCATAATTATATATGAATGTTTCACCACCGCCTGATCGGCTCGTTAATAATCCAGTTTCACTGTCGTAATCCAATGCAATTTCTGAACGTCCTGTTTCTGATAATTTCACGAGGAAACCTACCGCTGATATTTTCAATTCAGATTTATGATCTTGAGTATTCTCAATTGAACTTACGACACCACTGTAGTCACGTAAGAATGTTATTTTATTCCCCGCACCATCAGTAACTGTTGACAATTTACCAAAACTTGTATTTTTACTATATAAAAATGAATATCTCGTAGTTCCAGTTGTCAAATCTTTCGTAGCGACATGCTGACCATAGCGATTGAATACATAAATTTCATTTGATGGTGGGAATGGTATTTGGAATTCACCACTCTCATCTAGATTGGGTAAATACGGTTGCAATGCAAGAATATGAAGGCTGCCTTGATCAGCTACATGAAGTACACCATCCGGTGAAACTGTCAATGCAGAAATTGTCGTGAATTTAGCATTTGACGATAGCAATGTTTCTGTACTACTTGTATCGTCAGTACACGAACACTGGTCAATGTTTTTCGTATTTGGCGTTGTATTATTACATTCACACTGTCCACGAATACGTTCTTGCACACGTCCAGCGTAATGCGACATTTTTCCAGATGAATCAACAACACGAATCGAATTGACACGATGTGAATCGCTGTCGGCAATATACAGTTCACCAGTTGGGCTAAAACTCACTGCCAAGACTGTACCTAAAACCTCATCGGACTTTTTGATTGTCGTTGCGGCAGTAGAATTCATCTTTGACATTGCAGCAATATTATTAGCATTGCTTGTACAATGTAATGGTGTACCAGCAACAACACGAACTTTCAAATCGCTCGTCAATTTTAACACCAATCGATCATCAATAAAATGTAATGTTCCATCAAGTGGGCTCAATGTCAAACCCGTTGGCCATTGCAGTTGTGCTTGATGCGCGGGTATTGCGCCAATACATGGCGCAGGCGACCAATGATTGTGGTGTCCATGGTGTCCAACGAGGGTATGAATGACCCCACGTGGATCGACCGCTCTTATATTGGTTCCATCAGCAATATACATTGTTTTATCAGCTGCAATTGCAATACCTTTGGGATGTGCAAGTTTAGCATGAACTGCTGGACCTTCATCGCCACAATGTCCTTCGTCACCTGGTATACAACGTTCGCCACTACCAACCACCGCTTCGATATTTATGCTTGGATCTGGCACTTGATCAAGTGACAATGCTTTAAGTATTTGATGTTTCTCGGGATCGCTGATGTACAAATGACCATCAGCTGGTGATACGCATAAATAATATTGATACGCAACTTGAGTTGCGCTGAGGATCAATACTGTGTACACGTTGCCTTTGGGCGTTATTCGACGTACAAGATTGAAATCACCAACGTAAATACTGCCATCAGGTCCACTCGCAAGTGCTACTGGTGTTAATAACCTCGCGTCTTTGGCTAAACCGTCGCAATTTGAGCAAACAAGATTGCGTTGTAAACCTGTGCCCATCACAACTTTAACTGTGCGTGGATATTGCTTGAAGTGAAGCGTTGAACCATCCCCTTTTTGCAATATTCCTTCATGGAAATTATAATGATGATGAATGTCTAAACCCCAGCCACCAACATCTGATATATCGACATCGAAGCCTTGCAATGTGGCCGTTTGAGTTTCCCAAATAATTGAAGGACACGTTGAGTGTTGATAGCCAACTGAAATTCTTGCTTGTGCAACACCATAAACTTTTTGTTTATATACATTTCGTTTGTTCCATGCAAATGTGTGTGTTAAATTTGGATCGGCTTCGTAAGTTTTCGCATGGACTGAACCTTCAATCTCAACATGAACATGAACGTGTGTAAGCGATTTTGGAATGTATGGTCCTGTTAACTGCATCCGAACCGTTGAGAGATAACCAGCTGCTTGACTACTCTGGTACATCAAATGAACATTCGATCCCGGAATTGAAATACTTTCTTGAACGATCTGAAAATATGAAAATGATGCAAAACAAAATAACATATGAGTGTAGGCTGAAAGTAATAATTATTTTCTCCGTTTTTTATGAATCTTTTGATTCATCATTTGAGTATCTACCTGGGTCTCTGCTAAGACCAAACTTTGCCCGGGCAATCCACCAACTTTTTCTGGCATCCATGTACCAACAATAATTGGTCTGAGTGTTTCATGATCGTGTTCCATGCATGGCCCATTGTCAATAAGGAGGAGTCCCATTGAAAGCCCTGGGAAACCTATTCGCATTTTTTTTTTTCATTAATTCACATATAACCACGTAGAAAGTTACAGTCATTACAATGAATTTATTCATGATGTAATGATGATTATCGATGATCAATGAGAGCAGTCGAGTGGTGATTTTCAGAGACAAGATAATGACAATATTATAAATGGGCACATTGAATATGATGATATAATACATGTGAATGGTTAAGATGTTGGCGCAGGATGAAATTGGGCCAAAGTACTCACCAACAGCTGGCCTAGGCGGCTGGTTGGATTTATAGGGCTCGCCTTCTTCAGGCAGTGTCGTCATTACCACTGGTGGCAGTACCACTATCTGGTTCCATGGTACAAACACAGTTCGAGTTAGAGGCTTGAAGGGATTGCGTTGGAACTGAAGTGTCACGGCACCACCGCCATTGACAAGGATGTCGAACCTAATCCAGACGCGTAATGAACATTAGTGAAAATGGGAGAGCAATAGATAGATGGATAGATGGATGGCTAGATTGAATAAGTGCATGAGTGAGATAGCGAGTGGAATCAATCAGTTTGAAATGGTTGGGCGTGATAGCGGTCAATGCTGATGCGATGGTCCTCTATCCGCAATTGTAAGTGGCACGCAATAGGCATGGCATTTAATTAATTTCAACAATCGACGTAACATGATGAAACGAGAGGACTAGTTCAATTCATTACTGTGGTCTCATAATATCATTGATAATTAGAATTCATTTTATTTATAAACATTCATTAATTATTTTGGAATTTGGTCGCGTTTGAACAGTATGACAGAATTATCTACTTTAATCATCGTAATACTTTAGATATAATAGTAATTAGGATGCTTTTGACAGGATTGAATTTAGCTCCGACATCATCTCTCCATTTGTATTGTACGTACAATATAACGAATGAGCACAATTTATGCTTTGTGTATTCCAAAATAATTTCCATTCGCTTTTGCTTATGATCTGTCAATTTCTCTATATGATAATGCTTCATAAATATCGATACTCTATGCTGTGGTTCCTTTATTTATTCGGATTTAATTCACATATATGGGCAGAGACATTGGTGGAATATGTTGACATGAAATGTAATAAATATTGGTTTATTGATATTTCTCATCTACTTACCATCCACCAGCTCTAGTTAATGTAAATCCAAAGCGTGAGGTCCTGTCGACTGAAACTCGTATTCCTACTATTCCAAGTCCATCCTCAGTTACTACTTGGCCCCGCATCACTGCCACTCGGCTGTTACAAATTTAAGATGTACTATACATGCTCCTCAATCATTCAGATGTATTTTTTTTTGTTTTCTTCAATGAGGGGAAGGTCGTACGATCCGGGAATGCCGATTCGATTTTTTATTCCACATTTTTATGTATACGTACATTTCTTCATACATCTATGTGTATGTATATATAAATATAGTGGTTGTGCGCGAAAACGTCACGCTTCGTGTCCGGACGTTTGAAATTTCTAATGATGCTCTCGAGATCTCGTTATCAAGTTTATTAAGTTTCACCAAGGATGCTGAAGCGAAGTGGTCCCGACGTTCTTTAAGAACGTAGTAGCACGAACGAGTAGAAAACGAATTTCAAATTCAAGTGGAACACGAAAAAGAAAGAGAGAAAAAAGTATAGATGTATAAAAAAGGACTGAGGAAGATGAAGGCAGAGAAAGTGGAGTGAGGTTAAATAAAAAATAAAATTTTGTACGAGTTTGAATGAAAAGAAAGGAATGAGAAATAAAGTAAGGGATAGAGATCAAGAGTGAGAGAGAGTTGATTGGTGGAGGCTGTTGCGCGAGCGCATTAGTATAATACCGATTTTGTGGGCACGAATCAGCTTTCCCGGTCAACGATTCTATACGATTTAATATTCTCACATTGGCTTGGCAATATATATCATGCGCACAAATCGATGAAGCGCTTTGCCGGCGAACCTTGTGCTTGTATCTCGCTCGGATAGCAATGCTTGACCGGCCCCGAATTTCGAAGCGACGAGCGGAACAAATAGATTTTACAACTGAACAACGGAAAACGAGCGAGGGAACTAGAAGCCGATATACATACACAAATACACCCACACACACACATGTATATATATATATGTGCATATGTGGATAAAACAATTTTTTATTTGATGTGTTCCGAGTGGCACGCAAGGGAAATTCGAGTTGGTGTGAATGTCTCGATTCAGCTTTGTGAGAATATTCAATCGATTGATTATGCAGGAAAAAAATGAAAAAAAAAAAAAATAAAGTTCCATCCCGAGGGCAGGGTGGATTTTTCAATAATTAATTTTTTTTATGAAGTAGAAATGACATGCATATATATATTTTATGTATATATATGAATGTATACACACATATATAGATATATATACACACATATATATATATAGATACAGGTAATATAATGTATATATATAGACGTAAATTCATTTGAGAAATTGATAGGGGCTTGTGGGGGTGGGTGGGCGTGATTAGGGGGGCATGGAGAAAATATTCTTGGATGACTGCGTAAAAAATTGAAAATGTTCATTGAAAGCATTGGAATTATTTTAAGCAATCATGTGTGTGCTGAATATAATGAAGGAAAAAAAAATTATTAATTATAATAACAATGATAATAGTAATAAACAGTTAATTATGTTGGCGATATGATATATTTGCATTGTAGTAGTTTGTTATATATGACATATGCGAGTGAAAGTGGAAATGTTTTTTTTTTCTTCCATTATCATGTGCACGGAACAATAAAAAAAAAATAAACCATACATATATTATCAACGAAAAAAATATTCCGAGCTCGTGGAATATTTAATTTTTGTTGCATACATAACAAGCTATACAAACATTATGCATCGATATGAAAAGAATATATATATAATATATAATTATTAATATATATATTCAATTATGATATAATGTTCGATTATATCACAATGCAGTCCCTAAGGGACGGCGAACAGGGGAAAAGAGTATATGGTGTGATTTCTTGGAGGATCGCACTCCCCAACATTGGTTGATCTTCATCACTCGCGTTTCACTCCAATTACGTGCACTAATATTTTGTATATTTATAATTTATATTAATATAGTAATTCATAAAACGAAGAATAGAAACGGATTCACTACCAAGATAACAATTATTGTTTATTCATTGCAATATTATATTTGTATTTCGTCTATTTTTTCGCGTGGTGCCACGTTTTCGTTGACCTGGGGATCAATACAAGCCGGAGTGATGATCCTCCAAGTACTAGCACAGCAAGGTGGCAGGCACTGTCGTCAACTACTATAAATATAATGATAAGAAATTTTGAGAACGAATAATAATGAATTGAAAATGAAAAAACCAATGAATACAAAATTTTGAGATAAATGGTAGAAAACAAATTTTCGATGTAATTCATAATCAGTAATAAAAAAATATATATATATTTATAGATATATATGTATATATATACATACATATAGATATATATATATCTATATATTAAGTCTGGATGACACATTCAGATTTGATAAAACAGACACCAACCTAGAAAATAATCTGTGAAAATAAAGGAAAATGGCGCGAGTCGGTGTCTCATACGCGAACTCGATATTTTTGTGACTTTAACATTTGCAAATTTAATTTTCTCATGTGCTAAAATTTTTTTTCTTTCACCAATTCGATTATGCAATGAACGCGACGGTTGTAGCATTGATAGTCTAGTAGTAGTGAGTAATAGTAATAGTAATAGTAGTAGTAAGTGGCGAGGCACATCGGCAATAGACAGAAGAGAATTATAATTGCATCTTATTGCCGACAAATGCGTGCAAACATGCCTCGTTACTGTTCTTCTTTTGTTTATCTGTCCATTCGCCTCTATCGCTCTTTTCTATTTCTCCAAGTTTATTTATCACTTTTTCTTGTCTGGGATATTTCTTTTTATATCCCCCATTTCAAGAGTGTGGATGGGCGAATCCAATGTATAAAGATATTTATTCATCGAAGTGTCACTAATTAATAATAATGGCTACATAAATCATCGAGATATTTGAAATTCAAATGGAATTTTTGCATTTATGAATTCATTAATTTTGTTGAAATTTTTTTTTTTTTCAAATATTCTCCGGATGGACATGAAAGAGACGGTGGATGCCGGATGGATGGTTATGATGGTATTAGTATTTTTTTTTCTCTTTGATTTTTCTTTAATTTGCTCTTTGCTATTGGGAGGGAGATAGACAAAAGGATACACAGACACAAGGTTTGAGTTTTGGGTTATTTTCATGTTGGGTAGTTGTTGGAATAAGGTGAAGATTGGCACATTGTTATAGACGATGATACAGAGACGTAGACAATGGACAAAGGAGAGAGTGTGAATTTTCAGGGTGATATATCAATATATTGGCGATCAAATTCTTTTTTCATCTATTTTTCATCTTTTTTTTCTCATGTTCCAAAAACTCGATATAATTAATTTTCCGATCTACGTTTTTTTTTGCCAATAATCGGTGCGAATCAATTCCACAAGCATTAATATAATTGAATTATTTTGATTCTTCTGTTTTTCTTTCCTTTTCTTCCACCAATTATGCTAAACATATCGTTATTGTATGAACGTATATGTATTCGAACAATAATGTATTCAAAGAAAAAAAATTAAAAATAAAAATAAACTCAATTAAAAGAGTTTAAACGAGTGTCGTTGGCGCGCAATTTCATGAATTGTTGTAACCAGCAAATGTGTATTATAGAGATGCCAAAAGAAAGAAGGACGTTCACTATAGACAAGGTTCAACAAGGATATACACAGATTTATACAAGCCTCGCAACACAAAACAACCCAAGACAAAATGTAAATCAAGTATATAGATGTAATATAATATATTTTATTCAATATCTTTCGTTTGGTTGATTTATCATTAATCTAAATGGACTAAGACGCACTAAAAGGACAAGAAGACAAGACATAACATAAAAAGGTTAAACAACAATCTGACAACATATCACAGATAGACACAGATATAGCTTGTACATTCAGTACTCAATGTACGCGTGAAGAAGGGCGATCGGTGTTCCGGCTACGTTTTTATCTTTAATCCATAAAGTTTAATTCGGCTTGATGATTTTTTTCTTCAATTATATTTCTCATGATTTTTCCATTCTCAAAAGGTTATGAATGACTCGACGGTTTGGTATTGAAAATATTGTGGAGAGTTCGATAGAATAGAAATTCGATTTATAAATGACGGCCGAGAAAAAGAAAACACATGTGGGTATATCTAATAATACATGTAATTGAATTTATGATGTTCACACGAACGATATCAAACGTAGACGGAGCCTCGAAACCACGAACGGCCGAGAGCCAAAGAAAAGATGGTGACAACAAGCGCTCAAACATTTAGCAACGCAACAAGTTAAAAATAGCCAACAAATGGAAACAAAACAGAAGAAAACCAGCAAATAAATATAGTTTCGTACTTTGAAACATGATTTTATGATAGTTGGTAACAGAATGATTAAACATAAAATCAATACTATTCATGATATGGATATGAATGAAGCATAAAACGGAAGAGTAATTGAGAACTGAAAGTATTGAACAAAATAGACAATGAGATATATATGAACATAAAAAAAATGAAAAAAATAAATGGGCAAAATTATAAAAAGATTAAGAGGCAGGCCAAAAGGTATATGCCATTACGAAAAAACATGTAAGATGATTCGTACGAGCGACAATGCATAGATGGTTGGACATGAACGTTTGGTATTGCTTTTTTTATGCGAGAGCTTAGCTGCAACTTACCACGGTGTAAAGGAACTCCAGAACGCACTACGTGTGGGAAAAAACCAACGAGAAGAAAGGGCGTTACCACGGTCACAGAACCCGCATGTGAGCGGGGGCAAAAAAAAAAAATTATTTACGTACGCAACATTGCACGACCGAGAAAAATTGTTCAATGATGAATTTCAATTGTATTTAATATTGAAAGAGAAGTTGTATGTAAAGTCGACATGGATGGAAGCTTATCCAGTGTATCTACATTTTCACAGTCATAAAAACATCTGACCTGATATCCGAACAACCCTCAATCGTTATTTACAATCTTCCCAATCAAATGGTTTATCTTTACCCCGTGTATTCCATCCTATACTCACTTTTTTTCATATTCTCTATTAATTTCATCAATTTTTATTTATTCTTCAAAGTGAATATCTCGAGTACAAACCAAATTCCATTCTCAATTCTCGTTAGCGAAAATTTTTATTTTATTCTAAATAAAGCACGAACACGAGCGAGAAACAATGACGAAAGCACGAAGAGCTTTGTGAATTTCTCTGTTTTCATTTTTTCCCCTGATACATCCGTTCTTTTTTTTTTTTATCTTCCACTCACTCGTGCCCACTCACTCGCTCTATTTCTCGTGCATTTCTGCCTTTTTCTCTTTTACAAAATGTTCTCGTTTCGCGTAATTCCTCTATATCTTTTTCACCTATTCAATCATCTTACTTTAGCTCTTCCTCTTTTCCAGTTTTTCTCGCTCTTTCTCGTTGTTGCAATGTTCCGTACGTCGTTATACAGAAACGATAGACGTAGACACACTAATCAAGCGTACCCCCCTCCATCATACACACTCAAAATCCCCTCTGCTCAACTCTCAACACTCACTCACATTAAATTTCATATATTCATTCATTCATTCATTCAACATATAGTGATACATAATGACAGACACAAGTTGGAAACTACATAACATATACAAATAAAAGTAGTTTGTATCGTAAAATTAATAAAATAATTATACGCAAATATGTATAAATATATATATTTATATATGTATACCTATAATATGTAAAAATTGTATTGAAAAACTTCATAATCACTCAAAAGAATATTTTTATTTACATTATTTTAGAGATCATTTATGGTATTCTTGAATGCTAAATAAATACAAGAAATATCAAAATGATGGAGCGATATTTGTGGGCAACGGAGGATGATTATCGATCGCGCAATTCCAATGTCCCTTGTGAATATGTCTAACTGCATTCGTACCTTTACCACTGCTGCTGCAACTACAACTCCAGTTAGTTGCTATTCGTAGCTATATATTTCTGTGTACTAGTTCAGCCGGTGGCGCTGTTGCTGTTTGCGTGTAGTATAGTGCGCTTGTATGTTAGCTTCAAAATCGATTACTGCAAGGCCCACTTCGCGTTTGAACTACACGTCCTCTGTGTAAGTGTGAGCATGTGTGAATCTTCTACACGTGAGGGAGGGAAAACTTGCTCTGTGAATTCGCTGTTCGTCTGCACTCTTTTCACAATATAACAACATTCCCTACGGCACTCCGGATAATTCCAAAGAATCGACTTCTCAATGGTAAAATCTTATTCAATCGTATATGTATATATTGAATATATTGAGTTCAGGAGCCAACTTTACTTACGGTGGAAATGCCAACGCGTGATTTATTCCGTCCCACGACAGTTGAAGTGTTCCTTGCATTGGTAAGTGAATTTTTTGAAAGTGTGAACGGATACATGAATGATCAAGCCGTTGATAAAGTTGAAAAAAGAAGAACGAAAGAAAGAAAGAACCGAAATTCAATATGGTGAAGTTGAAAAAAGTATTGAACCTTGCTCGTAAAAGAATATTATTTTTGTGTTTGCCCTAACTCTTTTCTCATCTATTGACAAAAATTTCCATGTCCATGTTGTTCATTGAAAATAATTTATTTGAGTAGTTACACATATGCGTGTTCACGAATGTGTATGTGTGTTATGCTATGAAAGTTATTGACCTCATAAATCGATTCTGACCAGACAATGAACGCGATCGGTGAATGTGCGATGACAAATGTGAGCCAATGATGTCTGTCATTTTTATTTTCGGTGGTATATAGAAAGAAGAATATCCACATACGAATATTCATGTATAAAGTTATGTACATATACATGTATTTTTTTCTCTTTCCGGCGATGGAAAAAACCATCGGATGGGGCATTTTTATCTTTAAACTCTTCATTCACGCTCGTTTCATATCGCTCCTTCATTCTTATGTCTATGAACTTTATAAACATCATAAAGGGATGAAATATTTCGCTAACATTTCATGTATGGAATGATAAACACATCAAAATGGTTTGAGTATATGTATACGGGTTATACATTATTAGCGTATTAATATTCATTGTAAAATGGAAAATATAAATTAGATGATGCCGATACTAAATAGGAAAATAATTCTGAAAGAGATGAAGAAATTCATATTTTTCCATTTCTTCTACTGATAATTTCAAACTTGTGTCTACCACGTTAAAAGTACTCGTGCGGAATGATTGTGAAGCTACGAAATCAATTAATATTCTGTTTTATTTCGCAACTGAATTGTTTTTAATTTATTGATTGATAATTATTAACTTGATGTCATAGCTTCACCTCATCCGTTATTTAATTTTATGAAAAATACTTTCTGTATTTGCCCGAGCACCTACCATGGGCAAATTTTATTTTTTGAAAAAGTGCATATGAAAAATAGCTATAGCGTATGTCCGTCATTATTTTTATATCAATTACTCTCTCTCTCTCTCTTAATAGCATATATATAATAATGTATATAACAATACGGAAAAAGGAGGCTAATTAAGAAAGGTTATACACGCGAAAGCAGATGCTCTTTCAAAATAGCACGAAGTATATAATATATGTATATATATATACTACCGAAGTATATATTGAGATCTATCACAATTTATATTTCCATGATTTTTCTTTTCTCTTAATTTTTGTCTTTTTTTTCCTTGTCTTTCCACTGCTATCGTTTGAAACTCTTTCTTTTTCTCTTTCATTTCTCTGTGACTTTCCAAAGTTCTTTATCGTTTATTCCTTTTATATTATTAACGGACACTAAGCAACAAACATCTATTTTGGGTGAGTTTTAGGTGACATTTGGTATTATATGGTTAAAGGTATGAACACACATAAGGATTAAACACTAGACAAATTACACGATTCCTCCGAATGCAGTAGCATCCACTGACGATTTATGAATATTATCTATAAAATAGAATAATTCTATGCGTCCACGCAACATTACCCAAGTAACAATAAAACTTTTACTCTCGAAGTTATCAGGAATAAAAAAAAAATTTCTTCTTATTTATGGAAAAATAAACAAAAAGTAATTCAATTAATCCAAACGCACGATTGAAATTCAATTATCTTTTCTGTTCATTTTTCCGTGTACAAATTGTTGTTCATACAGAGAAATAAATATAAAGAGAATAAAAAAATTCACGATCGAGCGTTAAAGAATTAATGTGACGTGAGGCGAGATTTAAAAAGTTCTTTTGCTGGGGGCAATGTTTCGTGGCGATCGTTCAATGCATCTGCCATTCGTTGGAGGGAGAGGGTTCATGGTAGTGGTGGTAGTAAGAAGGGTTTGGTTTTTGGTAGGTGAAAAAACACTGGGAAATGGAATAGTTCAGTGATTTCGGGGCGGTTTGATGTTCAATGGGGTGACGGGATTTGTCACCCCACCGCCACTGTCCACCGTCGCATGTGTGACGGTGGTGGAGAAACCTGAGGGCCGTTACGACAAGATTCGACAGACGATTCGACAAACGTACCATACATATATATATATATATATATATTCGATGGGACACGTTAAATAAAACTCAACCGACTGGTAAGACCCGTCGTTGCCACTTGACCGTTTCGCTCACGACTGGGATGTCTATGTGCTTGCGTTTTTTTTGCCCTTTTTTTTTCATCAGGTAGTGATAAGAAATCTATTGGAATTATCGGTCATTTTCAGAAAACACATCGAGACTAGTTTTTATATTTTTTCATAATTATCGATTTATGGAGAGATGATAATAAAAATGAAGTATGTTATGGTTTGAAATTTGCTCGTAAATCAACACTTTTTGATTTTTTACAAAGAGACATAGGAGTTAAGCAATATGCTTCGACTGTTCGTTCGTCTGTCTGTCTGATTGCAAACTTGTAGCATTAGATACAGTCGTAGAATCACCTGGACGGAAAAGAATCTCCGAACTGTACATGATAAGTTGGCATGAGTCGAGCGCCATTATATTCTTCTATTTCAATCTGATTTTTATTCATTTCGAATTGATATTCATATTCTTTCACAAAGAAATTTCACCAATTATTGATATGATAAACAGTGTGTCTAATTTCTACCTCTACAATATTTCTACGACATTTTCACGATAAAGATAAGAATTTGTTCCGAAGTCAGTTCTCTCATTTTTGATTTTCTTCCATTTCTCTACGCGGTCTCAGTTTTCTTCGTTTCTTGAATGAAATCCAAGACGTCGCGAATATTGGCACGGAAGCATTCCGATTATCAAAGAGAAGAGAGATTGGACTCGCGTGATTCTTATTACCACCATTTCTCGTCTTTCCTCTTTTACTGTTCAGTCACTCTCATCCTCAGAGGATCTCTGGCTTCTTTTCTCAAATTAATTCAATTGCTTTGGAAATGCGATCATCGTCTTCGTGTTCTCGCGGCAATGTGGCACAAAGGCATGAATGAAAGAGTGGGAAAAGACAAGAATATTCGCGAAATGTCATTTGAAGTTTCTCGTTTATTCGATTTCCCGAGCTATAAATGTCCAAATTTTCAATTCGTTTTGACTCACTATACTTTGTTTATATTAATTTTATTTCCTTCTTTCATTTGTGTTTTCTCATAATTTACTTCAATAGAATCCCAATCGTAAGCGTATTGATTATTCTAATTATTCTCAATATCTTCAAAACAGAATTCCGCGCGCCGCGATAATGTGACATTTTTTCCTGTATTAAAATTGACTGACAAATAAAATATTTTTATTCTCACGACAAATATGCATTCCTACATGCGTTGAGTACGTAAAAGTTTGTAAAAAAAAAAATATGTATCTACACGACCTCACTTTATCCATTATATTTCCTAAACTAATTATATTATTCATTTATCAATAGCGTTCTTATATTTGTTTTCGCTGTTTCCTATCCTACAATTACGATTCATTTCATTATTTTTTCTTCTCTTTACTCATCAATCATTATTAATATAAATGAAAGAATGAAAAATGAATAAACCAAAAGGACAAGTTGATCCTACCTTTCATCATACTCGTCAGCATGGACGTAACTCTGCACGCTCTTTTCTTCAATTAAAAATTTCACCCGTAACCAAAATGATGCAGTAACGCTTGGTGGCTGTTTGCGTAGGAGCACTTCTACTGGATCACTGCTGACCAAACACATTACATGTTTGGCACAAGATGGTTGCGAGCAACACTCGCTGTCGAAACAATCGACCATTCCGTCTATGAGAGAAAGTTGATTAATTGAAAATGATCTCAGAATAATCAAATTCCTCACACCAGATTTTATCATATCCCTATTATATAAGAAGGAAAAGAATGAATCGATGTTACACTTCCCTTTTATGAATAAAGATCAATCATTCAAATATAAAGATTTTAGGCTCTTGCCTTATAGTACTAGAAAAAATATTGAATTCATCTCTAAGTCGATAAATCATGAGGAATATTCATTTTTTTTTCATTGGATGTTGAAAAAGTTTTTTAACATGAGATATAGTCGAAATGGACCCATATACCATTTTAAATGATATTCAAATTAGGAAATATGCTCTGTTCAGAATGATCTAATGTGAACTTTCCGTACTCGTACGAATTGTCACAAAATTTCGTCTGATTTCTATGAAACACTGATACTATAACAGGAAATTTCACGCTACTCAGTCAAACGTACCATTATCATTATCAGCTTCGTCATTGCACTCCATTTCGAGTTCAATGCTGCAATCTCGACCTGCCCACCCGTTTGAACATTCACAGCTGTATTCACCATCTTGAAGTGCGCATATTCCATGTCGACTGCATCCATTTTCGCAGCCAGCTAATTACAATAACAATTCAGAATGAAAATTAAAATGAAAAATCTCACAATCGCTAAAAGAATTAAATACAAATAATTATAATTATATTTTCTTTTTTTTCTATTATTTCTTAATTCCATTCCATTGTACTATACACTCACGCAGAGTACAATGACGCCCATTCCATCCTTGGCTGCAAACACAAGTGCCATTTTTGCATTGGCCATGCGCAGCGCAACGGGGATCGCATGGCTTTTGATCGCATTTGGTATCTGTCCAACCGTCGTGGCATCTGAAAAAGTGTCATAATAAATCATGTAATAACATCCAACAACAATGGCTCTATTAAAGAATGTGAAATTCATCCACTTAGGCTTGATGAATTTTCGCAATAATCATACTTAACACAATAAGTGTAAAACCACTCAACTCAATGTCTCAAATATCTCCCAGAATTATTGAGACATACATTTTTTCCCACCCTTATTTCATTCTATATTTTAATTCATGCTTCATTGTTGATTACTATTTCACTGACTTGCAACGTCCCTGTTCACAGGAACCATGAGGACCACACTCAAGACCACAACTTGGCTGCGAACAATCAACGCCAGTCCAATGCTCCTCACAAATACACGCTGCAGTTTCAAGATCGTAACTACCATGGTCTGAACATCCGGGTAGACATTGGTAAACTCGTTGATCCACTTGGTCACATCTCGCACCCTGCCAGCCAGCCTTACAATAACATTTTCCTGCTACACATGCTCCGTGACCATTGCAAGTAGGATCCAGACAATTCTCTGTGAGTGATGAAATATAATAGATAAATATTAAAAACTGCTTTTCTGATTTCACTCATCAATTATATCTAGAAAAAAGTCATCCTACAATTGGATGTTGTCGCTTGCACGCCAACTGCTAAAGTTTTGACGCCTATTCTCCCTTCCGTTCTTCTCGTTTCATTCTATATTTTCTGTTCGTGTCTCTCAAGACGCGCGTCCATGCTAGCACTGATTACAGAGAACGAGGCGGACGAATGGACAAACTTTTTAAATTATTACTCCCCGAACAATCGCGACCAGCCCTCATTCTTCTCCTCCCAACTTCTATCGCTCTCCTCTCCGCCAGCTCCCACTCAACGAATTTCCCACGACTAGAATTAAACTTATTTCAAAGTATCTCCCTAGCGGGTAAAGAAGTACTACCTCAAAACCGTTTAGAGATGCCTTGTCCTCTTGCCATTCATTTTGTTCACCGTCATTGTCACAACTGCAAGCTTGACTCACTCTTTTTCCTTCACTCTTGTCCTCTTTCAACCCTACTATTAGTCTTTATCGTGCATCGTCAGCCTTTTTAAATTTATTTCACAGACGACAAAATGGAACGTAGTACGGGAATAAAATAATAATTCCCAACAAAGCATATTGCATCATGCACTGGTTGTGCAGAGGAACACGAATGACATACTTTTTCTTCTTGTATAAATGACATTTCGCGACGAATACTCAATGAGCTCAGACTACGGATTGTCCAATTTTTCTTCAATATCAGCCATGAACATTTGGCTCAGAGCTACAGTTCTTCAATTTTTTGAAGAGTATCTCAATCATATAAATTTATTTCTTCATAAATGAATGCAATTTTCATACGATATAAACTACTAATTCCAACATGGAGTTATACATAAAATACCGATATGAATGATTTGATACTCATGTTATTCTTTTTCTATCAGTGTTTAACGACCCATTATGAAAAAAAACAGCCAAGTCAGGCGCAATTTCGTTGAGTTTTCAATGGCTCGATCCGCGTATTTATACAAAAGTCGTTTTTCTTTTTCTATATCAAGAATATATTTATGGAAATTTGGGCGACTAAAAACGTGGCATATTGAAACCACCATACACGTGCACACGCGGCCACATGTAAATTCGCAGTACTGAGAAAGCTCTTTATACTTCAGCCTGCATGCCACCCTCTATGTAGCGCACTTTCCAAGCATTAATTATAGGTTGTGCACCCGTATACAGAGACTGTAGTGTATGTCGTGGCCGTCCAATGCAGTTTGCCTTCGCGTTATACTAATATCTTGAATCTCTATGCGAACATTCGAGCGCAAGTGTACAAGAGATCGAAAGAGCAGGATAGAGAACGAGAGAGCAAGTGAGTGAAAGCATATACAGGACGTATGGTTGAATTATGAGAGAATTAATGGTGTCTCGGGCAAATATGACGATATAATATCCGGTACAGGAATAGCAAACCACACTAAAACGATTTACGATCAATTCTATATATATATATATATATGTATGTGTATTGTAATCTCAACGGGTGCGTGTGAGTGTTTATGCGTGTGTATGAAACCTCGCACAATATCTTCAAAATGCATCAGTCATATAGATATTGGAATACACAAATCGCGATTACCGTATGGCACTAGATATATCGATACAAAAAAAAAAACGGTCTCGTGAGATGCGTTATTTATAAATTATTATCGAACTTCCCCTCTCTATTCGACACTCTGTCGGATTTTCATTCTGACAAGTTATAACAAATACTTGAGATGTTAAAGCCATGAGGGCATAGTTGAAATTATAATTGTCATAACTTCACGTTCTCTGATATATAACAGAACATATCGGAAGTATGGGAAGAATTAATGAGTTATATGGTAAATTCTTCGAAGGGCATATAATAAAGTACATGAATGAAGCATCTCGAATATTTTATGAGAATAAAGTAATTTAGTTTTATCGTTGACCTTCATCCTAATGAAACGAAAAGTTCATCATTACTCGTCAACTTCGAACAGTTGGCGTTTGGAATTGTCATTAATTGAAACTCATAAGACAAATGACGAGAATGATGGGAAAGAAAAAAATAAATGAAAAAGGAACCAAGTGGATATAGAAGAAGATACCAGGCAGGGGAAAGACAAAAAAAACAAAGATGACTCACGGTCTTCACAGAATTCTCCCTTCCATCCGGGATTACAGACACAAGAGCCACGCACGCACTGTCCATGCTGATTGCAATCGGGGACTTGGCAATCACCAAGCGGAATGTCGCACTCGGCACCCTTCCAACCTTCCTCACAGTGACATATACCACCGCCATACTGCCCGTGAGACGAGCACAGTACCGGACAGACGCTCTTACTGCAATCTGTGCCCTGCCGTGACAAATGAATCATTTGAAATAAATGTTCTTTTTTTTTATCTTTTATAATTTATTTTTTACATTCCCCTTAACATTCATTTCTCATTGTTGCTGAGGACATAATTCATTTTAAAACTATTTAAATTATACGTTTTACATACCTGATAGCCATCGATGCAGTCACATTTGCCAAGATAACATGATCCACGTCCTGAACAATCATTTGGACACGTGGTAGAAACACCCTCAGCTTCTGTCACCAATAATGTTACTTTGTGTGGTTGCAATTCGTCATTGTAGACAGATAAAAACCAACGGCCAGTATCGAGATAGTGTAGCAAACTGACATTAACCAACATTGGATTATGTATCGTTCTTTTAGTTAACGTATGCTGATAACTCGTTGAATGATCGTTAATCTGATCATTGTGATCGTTCTTTGTACGTTTAATATTCTCATGAACTATGGATTCTTCCATGAAACTAACAGCAGCACCTGGCATCATCACATCACGTTTCAATCGTTGATCAATTCTACCACCCTTAACAAACTTGACAAAGTCATATTGAGTAACACTTGGTGCAACATTACGTCTACCATATACGGCAAAATTTGCGCCCCATGGTAAAGTCAAGTTCAATCTTATGAATGCCGGTTGCTTGTTTTGAAATTCAGAGTTCCAAAAGTGATATGGTGGTATGAAAGCCGAGTGAGCGACATCGTATGCTGCTAGTTCAAGTACTGCTGGCCATTGTTGTGCCGATTGTTGTGTCTGGGGGTCGCTCTGTTGCTCGCCACTACTGTCCGATGCGCTTGAGTGTTCTGCTGTGCTTGTTGGTAGAGATTCTAAGGGACGGAAATAACGAACAATACCGTATGTCAATGTGAAAGCATTGTACTATTTCCTCATGCACATTCTCATTCTTATACTCCTTCATGATGCATAAGAAAATAAAAAAAATAATAATTCGAGAGAGAAAATAAAGTATTTCATTTTGATTGAGGTAGTTCCCTCGCAGTATCCATTTTTCAAGACAATCCTTCATCTGTTACTGTTCGTGTGTCACTGCTTTCTCCATGAGACAATTGATTTTTTGTCTGAATATTTTCTGGCTCTTGGTATATTAAATTGTTTATAATGAGAGACACAACCCATACTCTTTAGTTTCATATAACGATATTTTTTGTTATTTTGAATAAAAATAATATTGAGGTTGAAACAGAAGTGCCTACAACGCGTCTGAAGCTCAGTAAAGTCTTGTTAGTTTTGTAGACGGAAATTACAAATCATTCGATAATTAGCGGAGTAATATTCATTTGGAAGTGCTCAGTGTTGTCATGTGCGACTCCTATTTTCAATATTCTACAGTTACGAACCAAAGAAGTTTCTCAAGTCTTGGGCGTCAATTGACAAAGAGAATTGGTATGTAAATGTAGTGTGATTCCATTTACCTTCTGTTGGTAGTTGAGTAGATATCGGATCGTGGATATTCGCATTCTCGTGAGTTACAGTTTTCACATCTTGGTCCAGGATGCAGTTGGCATTGTCAATAGGTCGCATTGAGCTCACAGCTGCAAAATAAAAACAACAACGAAACATGAAATAAAGATGAATCACTTGTCTGTGTTAATTATTTTTTTTGGCATAGTAGATGATAGATAGATAAATAGAATAGGTTGAAAGTGTACGTGTTATCCATAGAATGCTTGACGTAAATTAGATTAATTTGTTGGATGACTTGGGAGGTAGTTTGAAGATTAAGAGATACACCGGATGCGTGTTAGTATAGCTGTATAGGAAGTTGGGAAAGTTGAATGGGGAGAAACAAGGAAAGTGGGGTAAAGAGCAGAAAGTATCGAGACAAATGGCAGGCGAGAACCTATATATAGGTGTTAAATGAGTTGACGTGAGCGAACGGTGAAGATTAATTTTCAGACTGATGGATGATGATGTGAGCTTACAGAACATTCAGAGAGAAAAATTCGCCAGTTTCTTGTGGCCTCTCGGAAATCTTTGCACTTGACTTTTTCTGCTTGATTTCTCCATTCAAGAGAATTGGCGGTACAAATACCAGCTTTCCTTCTACATATGTACCAAATAGTCACTATGGGTCACCTATTGTCAAACGTGATAAAAATTCAACTTATATTCACTCGGAAGTCGAAGAATTCTCTGTCTGTTTTCTCGAGGGCTTATTCATTAGCAGACTGAGTGTCTAAAGATCAATCAAATGTTTTATGCAATTATTGGATTTCCGATATCTAAACCGTAGAAATTTACTCCGATTAATTCATCATCAATTAAAATTGCATTGTATTAATAATTAAATGAATAAGTACTCCCCGATTCTGAATATTTCATGTCTGCATTCTCTATTTCTTCGGAAAATCCAGTAATTTTACTGCATTCTATAAATGTATGCATCCATTCTCTAAAGATCTAAAATTTCTTCCTGAATTAATTCATCTCGCAGTAAAATTGACTATGTTTTCGAGGAGTTGTTACTGTATATAGGGTTTCATATTAAAAGGAGGGAAGATTAAGGTTGGATTAAAATTGCGCATGAAATTTTAGGTATTATTGATGAAGTTTCCAAGTCATTCGTGCATAACCGGAGAATGTGTGGTAAAAAAGCCGAAAGAAAGCAAGAAATAGGAGATAAAGGCGTTGACGCGAATATCGAATTTTACGGGTACCACATTTGAGCTAACTTTTGCGGTTTCTGATATTTTGTGTTTACCAAAGGATAAACTTTAGCGTAAAAGCGAAAAAGTTGTTACGAAGCACAAAGTACGAATGAGGATTCTCTCTCGTAGAACTGGCAACATACAAACACGCGAAAGAGTATATATGTATACATTTATACATGTGAGTACACAGAGAGGAAGAGTATACGTAAGAAGAAGAAAATGGAGTAATAGGAGGGAAATAATGACGGTAGTGGTTGTGGCGGTGAGTTCGCGATGGTAAGCCACAAAACTTTGACATCTCTACTAACCCTGCCTGGAAAACCCTCAATGAAAGAACACCATAGAAGGATACAGTAGATGAGTCCACTTATCAGAATTCACGATTTATATTTCGTAGTCCATGAATTACGGGCAAATTTATGGAACCGAATTGACATGACTCTTTGACATATTCAATTAATCCACGTATTCGACATAAATCCCACGGTTAATAGCAATATCTTATAATTTCATTTATTTCCACTGGATTATAAAGTCATCATCAATGACATCTATAACTGTAGACGTATTGAGATGGAACTTTGTTTATATGCATGAAATTCATTCCACGAGTTCATGAATGTGTATAATTGAATCGCTATGAATATTGTAGACAGGATAGATTTGAGATGATATTAATTTTTAATTTCTACGAAGGTACAATTTCCGTGGTGCCATATATTTTTCCGCATGAACGTTCGGTTTGGTGAATAATTTTGTGAAATATAAATTATCCTATCCAGTTTCATTTGTAATAGAACTATGTCATGACAGGTTTATTGCTGTGGAGACACATAAATATCTGATCGTTTTAAAAGATCTTTGAACTTTATAATCCAATTAAATTAAGAGAAAACTAATATTTTTGTGACATACATTCTTTATCTCAATCCATGTTTAAATTGATACAATAGAAACTTCATGGTATCTCAAACATTATTGATATTTCACCACATGTATTTTGTGAACTGTACACTCAGAGAAAAAGGAAATCGTTCTTTTGATCTTAAGTTTATTAGAAATTTGCTGTCACACGTAATATATCAATCAATTGCAATTTAAACGAATGAAATGAGTTCAGATTGAGCAGTCTCACTGTATAAATTACAATGTTCCAAGTGAACAAATTATGTTGACCTATTTCAAGTGATTACAGTATAATATGTACGTTGATATTTTTCTCTCAATTTTCTTTCCGATTACATATTGGTAATTAGTATCGACTATCTATTTCCCAAATACCGCAAGAATATTATTCTTGTTTGTGCGTACGAGCATTGGCTTTGACGTAACTACCGTTGAAATTGAATTGCACGAACTATGAATGACCTTATTTGGTGAACTGGAAGAGGTGAAACGTGAAATATAGGCATAACATTGCCATTTGATGGTGCTATTCAAACCAAATATCGCCTGCACCTCTTCCTCTACAGCTTCCTCTTTGCAGTAACGATGGTTTGACATCGATAGAAAATTTAATACAATACAATACGAGAATGATGACTAGCAAACGAAAACTAGAGAGGGAGAGAGAAACTCAAGTTGGTTGTGTTTTGGAAATACAGGAAATTTGAAATACCCATAATGCAAGGACTTCCCGCCTGCGACCAGGAAACTACCAGCCAGAGTGTAGAGATTGGTAACGTACTAGTGCAATACATCCATTGGAAACCATCATGTTGGATTGAAATTGAGGATATATACAAGCCGATATAGTGAGGATGGGAATAGATATTGAATGCCAAGCAAAAGCTGGAAGCTGGTGTGTGTGTATTTGTGTGTGTGGTTTCTAGTAAGATGCTGCTACCAACTTTTTCAATTATATCTATCTAACGATCGATACCAGAACTCAAATTCTTGAGTTATATTCACCGGATTATCGCCGGATTATCCAGCCCCGTTGCTTTCTATATCTTCTCTTTCTTCCACTATTTCTCTCGTACTCCATCTCATTTTTCTTGGTTCTCCACAAGCATATCTTCGGGTGTACATATATATATTTGTATATACCTACATGTATATACGAGGAAGAAATGTATAGATTGTAAAAACTATCTGGCAGCTCTCTAAGCATTTTGAAACATTGATAAGATATCGCTCGGAAGATTTTAAGCCTCCTCTCGGTGGAGGCGTGGGTCTGTTGGACCGAGGGCTTTTGCGAAAGGAAACATAAAACTTCTGCAATGTATATGTGTGTGTACAATTGGCAATGCTTTTTACATACTTCTTTGAATAGCGCTTGGGAAAATAATAAAAAGTATAATGATTAAATTATGATATTATGTTTGTTCTCTACTTTTGGGAAATAAAAGGAACTTTTTTCCTTTTTATTCTTCTGAATTCTCTTGCACTTACTTTATTCACAGTGCAAGGAGAAATCTCCGCCAGTTTTTGGAACCTTTTATATTATTCTCTTGGGACGAGGATGAGGAAATATTTCATACATATATATATATATATGTCCGTTTATGCATTAGGGATTGCAAATCTTCATGTACACATTTTGAGCTTTTGACCAAATTTTGTTTGACCGTGTTATTATGGTATGAAAAGAAAATATGAACGTTCGTCATGAAATTGTTGTTCATTGCATAATATATAACATATATTTTTCTTTTTTTATATAGTTGTGATTGTCACATTATGAAAGGTTTACATAAAATCTTTATTTGATGTTACTATCTAGTAAAAGGAGTTTCTCTTATGTTTTACTGTGTCTGCTAAACAATTTAATTCTCAACATTCTTCTGTTGGTTTTCCTACATGAAAGGATGAGTTAGCAAACGCATATCAAGCACGAAGTATGAAAACTTTTTGTAAATTTCCTACGGAACAATTCAAAAACATTTTTTTACTTCGTATAGAAAGATGAGAAATGACCCGGAATGTGCGTGCGTAACTGATGAAATGATAGTTTAACTACTGCATAATGCATCGCTGCATGATTCCATGTGATACATAAAGTTCATTTAATGATAATAAATGATGGTTCAAACTTTCCGAGGTATTTCGGGAATTATTTATACACCACCTCTGACTATGCATGAGAGTATAATTAAATGCATGTCTTCAAAATAATATTTTTATGTTATTTCCTCTCATTATATAAGTTTTATAACTCCTCTGACATATACATCTAGCCTAAATGTATTCATACTGATAACAATAATAGAAATGTTACCGTAAAGATAAAAATAATACTTATATATATGTACTTATTCTAATATCCCCAAAGAAATCACTGCCGTATGTGCACTGCGTGTGTGATTTTGCGTGGGTCGTGAAAATAACAAGTGGCCGTGGAACAGAATATATCGAGAGAAGGGAATAAATAGGGAGAGCAGCGAAAAAAAAAGGAGTGGACGGCATTGGCGTTGTGCGGAGAGCGAAAATAGAGAGGATTTGGGAGGATGCAGCTCGCGAGTGCAATAGTAATAATAATAGAAAAAAAAGGGATAAAATAGAATAAAATAAAAACAGTCGAAGGAAAAAGGAGTTTCAACGCGGATGCAACGACAAACAGGCAGATTGGATTCCCGACTCGATTTACTGGAATGCAGGAATATAACAGCTGCCAGAATCTATACTCACGGACGTTTCGGATTTGCAATCTCTCCACGCGAAGAATACGCGATGGCGCACGCGAAGATTCATATATATATATATGCATATGGGCCTCCCTCTTTTCTCATTCTTTCTTCGGTTCTATACACCCTATATATAACTTCAGTCCTTGAATCCCATTTATTTCCATCCACTTTCCTAGGGATAAAATCTTCTACGTCTATGTATACCATCTTACGTTGCATGTATAGACCTTGACCGTCGCTCACGATTTTTATATATCCTCTCGGACGGAATACAGAATGAGAAGGGAAAGAAGATGCGAGTAGAACCCTCTGTTGAAAATATTCTCTCCACGTTTGTTTTATTTCACCTTATTACTCGTCGCGCATTTTATTTTTCAGTCTTCACCAAATTGTCCTTCTGTTTTTCAGATTGTTTCAAAAAGGTTAATTTAGACAAATTTTCTACTTCCACATTTTTCTTTTCCGACACTAAGTGATATGAATTGCGTTTAGTTACAAATTTTGTGTTCTACCTGAAGTGAAGTATTTCACTGCTGATATTACTATAGCTATTGATAATAATAACATAGAGTTACCTAATTTTGCTTTTTACTTGATGACTCATTTTTTTATGATTGGCAATGGTTCATCATCTCTCTATTTTCAATCTACTTCATGTTATTAATTTCGTGTTTTCACCTGCATATTCAAGTAACGTCTATTAATAAATTGCGGATGATCTTCAACGGAGTAAATCATTCTAGCGTAAAATACTTCCAACACATATGGGAACACGAATTCATGAGTGTAATGTCATATTATGTATCAAGCAACGCAGTTCACGGTGAGAATACAATATAAATTTATCACAGGACGACCAAAAGTCGTAGCAATACGAACATCGATAGTTGTTGCCGGTAGTGTACGACTGCTGCCAATCAGCTTTAGTTAGATAGACCAAGGGAGGGTGGAGGCAAAAAAAGAAATAGATAGACATAGGGCGTAGAACAGAATAAAGGGAAAAATAGGAAAGGGGAAATAGAGAGTGAGAGGAAAGAAGCGTATAACGATTATCGGAGAATTTCGTCCTTTCTCTCCTCTCCTCTCCTCTCTCTCTCTCTCTCTCTCATCGTCAAAAGCACTTGAACAATTCCCTCCAGGTCTTTGGTGGGCGTATTACGATGGGACACAATTGAAGCGACTACTCCCATTTATTCCGTCGTTTTCTTGGCACCAGTTTTTCGACCTGACTAAGCACTTTCCTATACACATCTCAGCCAACCGTTGAATTCCTCCCATGCGACACAAGACTCAACGTGTATTCCCTGATGGCGTCGCGCGTACACACAACCACCACCCTCACTTACAAAAGCCAGCATTTATTATGCATCAACCTGAGCGTCTACTACTAAATAATTCTATCAGCCCTATTCTGTAACATTCCAGTGACAGCTTTCCAATTGCCTCCAATCGATAATAGCCAAGACTAAAAACAAAAAGACTAACGTTTTTTTTACCCATTACACATAAATTTATATATCTATATAGAGTATATTATATAAAATGGGTACATTGACCCGAGTCGATTGGGGCAGTAATAGGTTGGGCATCATTAAAGCAAGTCGTTAACGGTCGATTGGCTCATTGAGAGCTTTAGTCAATCAGTATATACATATAGAAGAAGAGAATTTTGTATAGAAGCGAGCAAGCAAAGTCGAATCTACTGTATACATTCGCTTCAATGGCAGTACAAGTTATGCATACACCATTGCGCATCGTCGTTGACTCGTGAGAAAATGGACGTGACCCCCATTCGTAATGTTTCAGCCTGTAGGAGACAACGATGTATCGTGTGATTAAGTGAGTAGATGAGAATGAGTAGGAGGCAAGATGGTGATGATGGTGATGAGTATACAGTAAACACAAGTATTAACATGTATATATAAACTCTATAGTTGTACAACAAATTTGCCGCGCGCGGAAGTTTCATGAGTTTCAAATAGTCATTCATTTCTCTCGAACCATTTGCTCTCTTCATTCACGTGACAAATTTCATCCCCTGCACAATACAAATGACAGTTCATTGTGTGCTCAACACTATTTATTCATATACATGTGAAGTTATATATGTATGAATACGTAGATATGTAAGAGGAATGATATAGTTACCAGCGAAATAAGCCAGTATTGCTGTGAGTGCAACAACAAGAAGGATGAGCGCGACAGAGAAGCATTTCCACGAGCACCGATGTTGGCATCGTTTATCGATGTGAAAACGCGAAGGCGAGTAAGGTGAATAATGGGGTCCACTGGCAGCGCGCAGTGGAAATCCTGGCATCACCAGCGGTTGACCCTGAGCACCGGTGGCTGTTGTACCGCCATTACCCGTGCCCATACCACCACCCAATGAACCCACAGTCACCTGCTGTTGCGGGGGTTGTAATCTGTAACACACATAAAATAGGAAAAATTATGCATCTTTTCAAAATATTTGTCGGTTCATTCGATTGAATGTAGACGTATTATAACCAGTTGATTCTACGTTATTAAGAAAATTCCAATATTTTTAATCATTTTAATATCATTACATGCAAAAAAGTAATGTTATGTTTAATGGAACAAAAATGATCACTGGAATCTTTAATGAATATTATTTTCCATAAGGATCCATATGGATATGGTATTTTTTTTGGGCGTTATAATCTACGTTAGAATTTCATGTGGATCGATCAATTTCTATAACGGTCACCATAGGTATGTGAGCACTTGAAACGCTGAGATGTCAATAAACACGTAAATTTATATGACGATCAATTTTGTCATACCCCTTATCTTTTTCATGAAATTTTCACTCCATTGACCAAAAGAGGGACACATGCCATTGTTGTTGAAACATGGCTGCACACACATATGTATTATATATAGAGAGAATGAAATATGACGATGATGGACGGTGATGGTGGATGTTTTTAATCAAGTAACAAAAATGAAATATACTACACATGGCAAGTTGTTGTGAGGGTGGGTTGCATTATATACCTTTGCACTATACATGGCTAACCGTGACAAGATCAGGTAGAGAGGAAAAATACTCTGACTTTCTTTATAAATCTCGCGGAAGTGTATGGAACAAAATATATATACATATTTCTATGAACAAAAAATGAATAAATATGTAACGTATCAGGGTGGGGATATCATAGCCGCTGGTACATATCCACGCCCCACGTATACATGTAATATGTAATACATATATATACATATACATATATGTGGAAAATTTATATAGATATGAAGTATGTCGTGATACTCCGTTTTAACAAAGACCTGAGGGCGCTTCCAGACTCATGACAACATTTTTATCTTTATCATCGTCGATATTTATGACTGGTTGAAATACAAAATGACATGCGCATCCCCCATTTATACAATCAACATCAAGAAAAAAAAAAAAAAAAAATATGTAAAACCGTGTGTTTATGAATATATATTTTGAATATTTGAAATCAATTGATTCTTCAACACCTAAATTGGAGACATGAAGATCGCAGTATCATTGATCTACTTTATGTACTGCACCAATTGGACAATTAGAACTGTTAATGTAAAATAATTAATATGAATTCGTGACGCTCAATTAATTTCATATGGAATGTTTGATTTCAATGTACACCTTCACTCGTCTTTTGCTGTTATTTTTGTTGCTGAAAAGACCATAAGTCTAATTTGATAACAGTACTTCGAATCAAAACTTAATTGGACGATGATATTGACAGCAAATCCAAGTATTTGAACCGCGTCAACAATATTAAAGTCAGAGTTCAAGATATTTAAGTTGTTTTCATGTCAAGATAGGATCCCCTTTTTATACAAGACAGAACGGTAGTGGTTTATGTGTCTGGAATAAAAGTTTGTTAGTTTGTGTGTATTCTTTTATTTGTACATGTTCGTGCGTGTTTTTGATTATCATCATTTTGACTTGATGATTCGCATAGTTCATCACTTCTATTCCCTTTAACTGCAAGTGGAACCTCAAACTTTTCATATAAAAATTTGAACTGCCTGTTAATTTATCATTTATGTATGTCAACATCTATATGCTCCCTGCACTTATGGACTGAATAGGTCGATACAGAGGCAGGGAATTGAAGGAGAAATAGAAGAAAAAGGAAACAAGGATATTTTTATGGGCATTTAATACAGTTGTACAGCAGGAAGCAAATATAATTCTATCAATAATCGGATTACCACAATGAATTGTATCAACCGCAATAATAGATTTTGGGGATGTTTTGGGTTGTTCTTCTCTACATATTTCTTTCATCCATGCTTATATATAATACATATATACATAAATACATACATAAATGTATTTATGAACATATATGCACCCAAGAAAAATGAAATTTTATTTATAAGAATAGCAGTGAAAGGGGACGCAACAACTGGCTATATATTGTCGAGTGGTTCATTTGTTGTTGATATGCGAGCGAGAGAGACAAATAGTGAATTAACGAGGGTTATAGAGAGGATGTGTATGTATCTGTGTATATGTGTATATAGGAGGGATGAATCCTGAGAGGAGGGACCGGTACACACAGAAAGCTAACAATGCCTTAGGTCAATATTGAATTTTCCCGCTTTGAAACCATAATAACAGGACCCATATGGCATATACTATGTATATATGCATGTATAATCGTAAATTTGGGGCGAAATGAGGCTAGACTAAGGCTTGAGTATTAAGAAAAGGAATATATAATTAATATTTTTGAATTGTTGGGAAGAATGAAGCGAACAATTATTCAAACTGTTAGATAAGAAAGAATAATGCGCCGATCAATAAAAGTAAATATGCATTATTTTCTTGATCCGATTGTCTCCAGACAACTTTTTCACTTTTTCTGTGTTCTGAATTGATTCGGAGATATCATAAGTCAATTAATGATCAAAATCTTTGGAAATTTTCATAGATTTTTATGGATTATTTAATATATATATATTTCTTCGCCGATTATCACAGTTCACTTTTATGTTGAAGATAAATGTGGATATTGTGTTAGAATAATGAAATCCAGTGTAGTTAATTGATCCAATTTGTTGGCAATTGTGATTTCCTCGTTCC
The DNA here is from genome assembly GCA_030523045.1 of Meteorus cinctellus. Classification (NCBI taxonomy): domain Eukaryota; kingdom Metazoa; phylum Arthropoda; class Insecta; order Hymenoptera; family Braconidae; genus Meteorus; species Meteorus cinctellus. The sequence continues at coordinate 63,529 of JAPYZF010000061.1, forward strand.
GAGAATTGAACGCTGGAAGTAAAAAGAAAAGAAGTAGAGAATGTGACATATTTTTTGGCAGCGATCCGAATGGCCCTTGACTACGAGATAGAAGACAATCGTTGTGGCACATTTGAAGAAGGAAAAGGAAAAATGACTTGGAATGTACAGTAGTAAATAACTTTTTCTCCATTTTATAGCACGCCTTGTATTTTCACGGATATCATTAAGTTAAAAAGTAAACGAAATAAACAGAGAACGTGGCAAAGAATTAATTTGACCAAAATGATCAGGACAGAGAGGATGAGGCTTTAATATATACAGAAAGATGGCTTTTCTTTTCTGAACTATATCACAAACCCTGCGGCAAGATAGAACAAAAAGCGAGAGAGATGCTTGTAAAAAAAAGTTTAATGACAAAATAATGGAAGTACAACTTTTTCTTTATTTCCCCCATTTTTTTTTTATCTCTCTTTTATTTTTTCATCTGCCCTCTTCCTCACAGTTGGAAAATGGCCAGAGTGATATATTTTTCTACCTTATATAGTCTACTATCACGAATCATGAACTTATAAACGTTTCGCTTCCAGAACAAGGGAAGACACAGACGACATTATACATACATTAATAAACTGGCTCACTATTTTATGTCTCATACGTCCTGAAAATCATGTCGCGAAATCCAATAGATATGCTCAATCCAGCATTATTCATAAAAATATCATCTGAACTCCATCATGCTCGAACGAGGGGAAAGAGAAATCTGATGATTAAACTGAGATACAATAATTTAATGAATTAAGAACATTTCCTCCGAAGCAAAAAATTCAATCGGTTTAATATTTATTCTTCGCTTTCAAGATGAATTTTAATTCCAGATTTCTGACCGTGGTCACTTTCAAGATATTAATGTCATATAAATACAGTACGAATCATACAACATAAATTGTTGTCGCATTCACATTTTTATTTATACATATAGCAGGAAACAAAATATATCATCATAAATAATTCATATTGAAATAAATAAACATACATGTGCGCATGCATATATATCCTTTTAGTGCATGGAAGAGTGTGTGTAAAAATATGCAGACGGGAACAGCGTGAAAAAAAAATAAACAAATGAATGAGGTAAAAACAAAAAACTGAAATAAACAAACTGAAAATACATCACACCGAGGCACGTCGATCTCCTGTGTCGATGTGAAACACGAATTGCATTAATACCCACCAAAGCATGCAACGAGTGAATGGTAATCACATACACACACACACATGCCCCTACAGTACACAAATGTTCGTGACATTCGTGTTGAATAATTGCATATAAGCGTAGATAGTTGTAGACTTTGCGGTGTACCCAAACAATTTTTTCTCTGTATACTACTACAACATCGTATTTTATACACAAGACTTATCTATATAGGCCACACTTAACGGGCGGACGAATAAAAAAAAAAGTCTATCAAGGGGAAGGATGGAAAGAAGTAGCACAAAAAAAGAGTTTGCAGTTACTGGTACAGTGCTACGGTTGTGTAAACCTTCATGGTGCGCCACGGCAGATTTTGTCTCACACACATCCTCACTGCAGTTATTCAACACATAAGACCCAATTTGGATATATAGAAGTGAAAGATAAATAGATCCGTAGTTCTGAGGGATGTATACACATTTGTTGGCACGTACTGTCACCCCTTTCATTCTATAATGGGCTCCAATCCATTGGTGCAGCTAAGTCTTCTACCCTAGAATTGGGTTATATTTCTTAATCGATACGATGAATTGAGTTGCAGTGAATGGGTATATGTATACTTTGCATACTGGGGTAAACTGGTAAAGTGTTGTTAATGGCTCATCCATTCACGCTGCATTACACTCGTTCAAGAGGAGTAAAATTGAGTTCAGTCAATGACGCATATTGGATAGGGAGAAAAACAAAATTAGGATAAAAAGATAATAGTTACCGATAATAGACGATTATATTCCATCCAATATCTTCATTTCTAAACAAATTTACATTTTGTGACTTAACTTAAAAATCGATTCACGTGTTTAATGTTAAGGCAAAAAATGGAGGTGTGCGTATTTGGGTTTGCTCTACATAATGCGTGAATCGTCGTTTCAGGTCACGATCTTCCAAGAAGAGCATTTCTTGGCGCACTAGACGATCGAAGAGACGTGTGTGTCTGCGTCTGTCTATCTACCTGACTGTGTAAGTCGCATCTTTGTTTTTTCTTCTTTCGTTTTAACGTAGTGCACTCCCAGACCTGCACCAGCTTGGTACACTATGCGAAACGTTTATGTATATATGTGCGCCCACATATATATTTGGTGGATTTTCCTGTGGCTTTCGTGACGTCACGTATTTTCATGGCGCGCTGTATCCTTGTGCCCACGCTCGTACACGCTCACACATATACACAGCGAAGTGGGAGCATTCTGGAGATATACTAAAATGTGTAGGATAAAGTAAAATTAGAGTCACACATGTCGGCCAGAGTATTAATTTTGAAAATAAGTTTGTAATAAGTCTTTATATTGAGGTGATGCGTGAGTCTGTGGGCGTATGACGCAATTAATTTCATTCTCCCTCCTCTCAGTGCTATTCTTTTCTCTATTTGATTCCCTGAATGGGAGTCAACGGTAGCAAAATTTCTATTGGCTTTGAAGAATTAATGAATTGATTGACATCCATTTTTTTTCTCTCCTCATCTCGTATCGACTTTCGTTCTTTAATCTGTTGGAGTCATTCACTTTCTTCTCTTCTCTCAATAGTGCACAAAATTAAACAGCGGAATGTTGTCGATATTGCAAAAAGCATAGTGGTAATTGTCGGGGACGAGTTGGCTAACTCGTGAGAGGTTGGCATATTGCGAGTCATAAGTGTCGTCTGAGTGGAAGATTGGACACCACTGTCTCTCACTATGTCCCTTTTACTCTCGCATGTTCACTCTCTCATCTGGGGGTGCACTTTGTCGATATATATTCCAGCGTGTGATCCAATTACGAAGGACAGTGTGTACCGCATTCGATGTGTCAATATATATACCTCCAGCCACATAAATGTATATACGTTCGGATGGTTTTAGAGCATTGTGTAATATTGTTCATTGTCAATTGTCACTGGATGATATTACGAGAATCACCACAGAAGAATTACAGCAGACATCCCCACAAATTCATCTATTCGATTATTCATTATTGTTCACAATCACGCGCTAATGTTGATGCTTTCTGATAGTCACAGAATTTTTGATAAACATTAGATAATACTGAATTATAATTTTATTATTAATTTTTTTTCCCTTCTGGGGAAGATAAAAGAGCAGAAGCACCAAGGCAAAGTTAAGCGAGAGATGTAACTTGAGAGCACATCGGTGTCAGAAGCGAGGTGAAATTGAATCTCAAGTCAAGAGAACTGGAGAGGATGAAAAATTACGTGAACCATAGATGTATACATGTATTTGAACATATATATATATATATATATATCAGTAGAAATGAAGGAAACCAAAGTGCGGTGTCAGTTGTCTGCTGAAAGAAAAATCCATCACTCGCCTCTTCATGTATATATCCGACACATAAAAAAAAATATATATATATAACATTGTTTTATCACTTCCCACCATTTAATATCTTTTTTCTTATCTTCCGAATGGAATTGACTTTAACACCAAATTTCTGTTGCACACAGTAATAAACTGCTATTTGTGGTTATTCCACTTCGTATGAATTCGATCGTATCGTTGCAATGATATATATATATATATATATGTATATGTAAGATATATATCCATCTCCTTCTTATCAACCACATACCATTCATTAAACACCACAAACTATTAATTTCGTTATTTAATATTCATTATACACCACTTGAGAATTACAGAAGATTGTTTGTGTGGCAAGTGTACGCGACAACGAGGTGATTATATCAGGATTACAATTTTAATCGTTAAGATAAAACACAGTATATGTATGTCTACATCTTTACACACATATATATTATGTGTTGCATAAATGTTTATGGCAAAAGTTATATACATAAATGCATGTATATAGAACGTATATAGTCGCCACCATCTCGCGTTTCGTTGAGCGTTTGACTTGACACAAACTCTCTTGGCGTTTGCTGAGCCATTACCTCGCTGTTGCTGCTATACGTAATTGCATCGAAGATTTGATATCCGATATATATAGATATAGATATTATATGTTGCTGTGCATTACGGAACCCCTTAGAGAGTGTATGTACCGTGTCGATGCTGCGCCAATATTAATTACAATGATTTGGGACCCTTACTGCTATCGAGACAGACTGTATATTCTGAATATATTATAATGTGTGTACCATATAGTTGCACAAAAGGGTGGGTGTCGATCTTCTTGGTGTGGATCTTGAGTTTGTTGAGCGAAAGAGAACAATTATATCTATTAGTTTATTTCGAGTCAAATTATCTCTGGTATAATTCGTTATTACTTGAAGTGGTGATGGTTTTTCGCAGTTATTTGTGATCAATATAGTGGCATAATTGTTATATTTGAAATCTCTAAGCCATAGATCGATAGTTCGGTGGTTGTTTTGCGTAAATCGTAACATATTTAAATCATAGTTCATCTACACAAAAATCCATGTGGCTTTATAGTTGAAACTTCGTCTCACCGGTCATTTTAACATCAGATTTCTCACAATATATGTTTATATGTTGCACATATTTATGCATTTGCAAAGAACTGGATGGAAACGCGGTCGACGAGCATGCTGTATGGGAGCACAGTGGAAAAATTAGAGCGCCCTTAAGACTGTCAAGAATATGGCTAAGTGGGTTTTCCGAGAAACCTGCAACGTCAGTCGTATAATACAGTCGCAACAGGGGCGTTATAAAATAGTTGACACTTTGCAGTTACAAAGCCTTCGTCTTCACCCTCTGTCCTTCATTGTCGCTCCCCCGAGTTCACTTCCTCTATAACTAAATATATATACGTTTCATGTACTTCTTTACATACATCTCTTTCGTATTTCCTGTTGTGGAAGCAGGTAATACAATCTCAAGTAAATCCTTATAGGTTGCGAATGAACATTTTGTCGTTTACTCTCGTTGCTCGCAATACGTATATATATATTCGCTCATTTTATTTATGACTGTGACGACGCGAATTTAGAGATGAACATAGTTGTTTTATATGCAGGTGCTTTCATCGTGGTAAATTCACTGGGAATCGTATAACTGCAGTGTTGTGAGGAAAAATAGTGAGAGGAAGCGAAGTATAAACTGGGCTATTGTGCGTCCACACACTTGTGCATTTTCCGCGATTCTAAAAACTGTTACAACTATAAACAGTTTCTCTTTGAATACTAGTTCAGTACCAACTAAAATTGTACGTCTATATACATACACATATATCTTTTTTTTATGTACCCTTTTACTTTTAATGCTCCTTTCAATAATGGGAACATTAAACTATACGATTTTATTACAGAAATGAAATTCTTTCCGCATTAATATTTGGAAATGTTGTGAATGTGCTGTGCAGTGTATGAAAATTGTTCAAAGACATCTGAAATATAGTTTCAATAAATAATGAAATTATTCGAGACGAAATTACACATTTCTATTCTACAGAATAGCGAATAATTTCAAGGGACGAATGCAAAATCTATATGAATATGGTTCAATTTCGTCTGCCCGAGTCTGTTCTACAATTTTGTGGGAGTATATTTATAACTTATAACATGTAGGATGGCCGCGAGAGTGTTCGAAATTTTAAGATATCTTGAGAAATGTATTACGTAAATCTTTATAAAGGTGTTCGACTTTGCCTGAATCTTTTCTGTATGTGTGAAGGAGGTAAAAGGGTGTATGGATGAATAGAATAGGAAATGGTCGATACAATTCTACGTGCGGAATGGAAATGGGAGAGAAAGTACATACCTATATGTATATATTTTTTTGTGTGTGATAGAGAGGAAAAAATATATAACTTATATCCGTATTTCGCAGTTCTTTATTGCCACTGATCGCGATTGAATAATGCAATAGGACGTTCGAATGAGATAAGAAAAAAATATCTAAAAGTATATATGTGAATTCGATTTATGACGAGAGAAATTCTTTTTGCATTTATGACATGAGAGATAAATAAAAAGACTGTCATAATTCATACGAAAAAAGGATTGCCTTGTCTGCACACCATAGAACAATTTCAATTCTACTTACTCCCGTATTTTATTCTCCCACATTTCTTTCTTGTTCAATTATTACTTTTTTTTTCGTGTAATGTATATGAATTTGAACGAAATATATAGTATCAAATCGCTTATTTGCAGTTATATTTTTTTACGTGCTACAAGTGAAATAAAAAAAAAGGAAAATTTCGTTTGTCATGCAAATGCACTAGACTTTTTGCTCTACTGCACATATACATTTATGCATACGAGAGAAATTTGCGCGGGTTCATTGAGCGACATAGTCGTGAGCGGGTGGCTAATATAACCGTGACAGCGTGAATTCTTGAGTAGAGTACGTGCTGCTTGTCCCATTCTGCCTGTGAAAGGCCGGATGCCACACTTCTCGACATCCAAAATAAAAGAAGAGGAAAATGACAAAGAAGAAGATGAAGAAAAAGGAACGTACAAATAATAAAGACAAGAAATAAGGCAGCTGGTTTCACAAGTAGAATCGTCTTCATGCATATAATACTCATGGCACTTAGTCCACTGATATTCACCCGAAAAAAAAGAAAAAAGAATAACGTAAATAATAGATTAATAAATGAAAAAAACAAAAAAATGAAAATGTTTTCAAGTCACTTGCATGATTATTTGTCCGCCGTAGTAACCAATTTCGGTATTTGTTTTTTAGAAAAATCTTAAAAGAAACTGAAAATGCGTTTCTTTTAGAGCATCGAATGTCAATTGGTTGGCTACGGATCTATACTACGAAGGATGAACAAGTGACAGAAATAAGAATCAAAAAGGATATAAGATAGCCGTGGAAAGATGGAAGAAAAATAAAATGAAAGCGTGAATCTTCGAAGATGAAACGGGGTGAAAACGTGTCAGAACCTGTCGTATATATATTGCCCGGAAGGATATGTGCAAAAGGACGACGAGGGCTTTTGCGTCTTATCCACCCGCCCTTTTCCCTCCACACATCCTTTTCTACCTCCCTAAACAACCGTCACAACCAAGTTCTCGGTCTAAAGTATATATGCTCCGGTGAGGGACGGATATGTATCACCTCTCGGTTGCGCAAACTTTGGCGGCATTCGATCATCGCTTGGGACATTCCTCCCTTTCGCCCTCTTTCCGAATATTGCTGTCGCGTGCTAACAATGCGGCAAGAATAGATAGAGGAGTCGGGGGTGGTATGAGACAGACAATAAGGCACTGAACTATCACCGTGACGACCTATTCGAGGGGTAGAATATTACACCACGTGTGCCAGTAATAAGATTGCGCGCGTGACAACAATGCAAAAATGACAACGTTCGAGTTGCCTCGTTGACGCCTCGAATACTATAAGCAACATCAAAATAGGAAGAGATATAGAAACAACCACCACCTCATGACAAAGACAATCCGCGTGTAAGGGATATATGTCTATTGCATATACTCTCTGTCTATTTTTCCGTTTCTATGTATTCTGTAATCGTGAAGGACCATAATCCCGAGTTTATTGAGCAGTGAGAATGTGAGAGTTTGTAGTGTTTAAAATTTTCTCGATATAATTCAGATAAACTCTGATGTCAATGAAATTCATTTTTCCCATACTACCTTAACTATCTCTCGTTTCACAGCGAAATATTGTTAGATTTTTTATACTTCTTCGTCATCAAATATATATGAAAGCTCACGAGAATTTACACATAAGGAGAAATTGAAGGCTAAACTTTGTTCTTCTTGTCACGTATTTCATGAAAAAGAAAAAAAAAGCAAACACATAAAAATAGAAGGAGAAAATCGTTTGACTTTAGATGCGAATAAGAACGTCTTTGAGAAGATGTTATTATATATATTGACAAGAGGGAGGACATGACAGTATGCGAATGGTTGGAAAATGAAAAGAGTCTCACGTTTTATCTTGCGGGTCTTCTGCCGTTACGCTTGGAATTAATTAAAAAACTGTATATGTCCCTGGTTGCGGAGAGTGAGTAAAAGTGTAAAGGGAGAGAGAATATCCTTTCGAGTTGGGACCGGAAAATTGAGGATGGAACGTGGCAAGTAAAAAGTAAAAAAACAAGCAGAGGGTAGTGCTGAGCAGCGGAGTACAAGATAAAAAGAAGAGAAGGAGAAAAATATGATACGAAAAAAAAAAAGAAAAAAAAATGAATAAATACGAAGTAGAACGTGACGTCAATGAGCAGCATATCCTTTGACATTCTTAGAAGGTGGCAGATAACTTTTCCTTCCATTTTTGTTTGTGTCTTTTTTTCCATATTATTTTCATTCACTTCATGCGCGCTCACTCCATGGAGGAACTCAATTAACTTCCGCGTCTTATTGCTGCGAAAGCGCTAACGAAGAAAAATAGTCAACGAGAGACAGATTGAAGAAGAAATTCAGAAATATGAAAATATATATTTGTGTGATACATTTATTGGAAAGAATGTTATATTCATGCACACATATACATGCACATTCACAACCTCAAAGGGAAAGAAATGGAGAAGGGTCGTGTGCACCGAGTCACAACAGACAGGAGTATCTGCTCTCTGTCATTATTGTAAGTACAATGCATGTACTTTGTAGATAAAAAAAATATGTTGACGGAAAAAAATTATCATTATTATTATTATTAGTATTATTATTATCATTATTAATGACAGTAGTTATAATTATTGTAATGATTATCTGGGGTGGGAAAATGGTAGAGAGAAAATATACGTAAAAATTTGAATGTTCGAGATGATATATTATGAATGTCATTTTATATTTTACGGCTCCATTGGATAAACGAACATGTTTTCATAAATTATTCCTCGAAAAACTGTGGAAAATATCGCTGAATATTAAATGTTCACCAAATATATATGTAAATGTGAAATTAACACTCTTATTCATCATATTTGAGGCAAAATTTCGAATTTAATAATTCATTCAACTCAATATGATAAGATCCCCTAACACCTTTATTTAGACATTATTTCATCTTTCATTCTGCGTTTCCACCTCCCAGAAATTAAAGTTTATATGAATTTTTATTGGAAAAATGGAGGTAGATTTGAAATCTCCTGAGAAATGAGTGTTGCAACATCTCTCAACGCAATCACGGAAATCATAAATATATATAAATGAGCATACACAGTTTTCCTGCAGCATGATTCGTGGAAGTATTTTTGCTCTCGTGAGTGGTTGAAATAAATAAAAAAAAAAATGTATGAGAGTAAGGATACGGCGAGCGAGAGATATAGATAAGAAACTATGAGGAAAAAGGATGATAAGGGATAAGATATCCCCGAGGCGACAGTGATGCAGTCGAAGTAAAGAAGTAAATCTAATTTGGTTGGTCGCGCTCACGATTGTCCTATGCATTATATATGTCTGTTGTATATATACGCGATCTTCCAGGATTGCGTCTCGCGTGTCAACTTGCCTTTCTGTCTCTCATCATGACGCTGAGGATGAAAAGAACGAAAAGTAGACGACACCGACGAAGAAACTTCTCTATCGATTACGACGGTTACAGAAGGCGTCACGAGCGCGCCGGAAGCCCGCGAGGGAAATCGGAAGCGACTACGAGACGACGACTTTGAGACTATTCTCCTATTCACTCTACACATATATACCTACATTTATACATATATACTCTGCGTCTCGCACTGCTATTCCTTTCTTACTTTACTGTTGTGCACGGATTATATTTTCGGGAACATATAGAAACCTCTCACATTCTGTGATAAATAAACCAGTGCTCTCAACTTCTCTTCTCATTATTATTTCATATTTTTATCGCGAGTGGCGTCATGCAACAACATTTTTCTCTTTTCTTCTTTCAATGTTTATATAGATGAGTATTTTCTGCATTCAATGCTCAGCTAAGAAAAGCAAAAGTCCAATCATTTATCCCGTAGATCGACGAAACAGTCATTCAGTTTATTCGATCCCACTTTTATTTTCTCTTATCTGTTTTTACATCACTCTCAATTATTAATAATGCATATGCTGAATTAAGCTCCAAATGATAATCTCTTCAATAATTAATATCACATTTTCATTTATTGAATTGTAAAATTAATGTTATTAATGATTTGCTGTTAAAAATTCGATGAATGGGAAATTATTGGGTTTGTGTCAATCAGTTGCTATTTTTTATTCAATACAAATGATCTATTCATTTGCTCCGTTTTATTCTCATTCGAGGGTCGGGGAAAATCAAGAATTCTCGAGTTATTGTTAGGGTTGAAAACATAAATGGAGATTCGTAATTTTCTCCATGTCTTATAAGAAATTGATAAATACATTTTGATGAGTGAACTTCAATCAGAAGTACTGAAGTCGATCGAATTATTAAGAACTAAATATAGATTGTTATGAAAAAAACTTGAACTCTCTTTTGTAAAATCGCACTGATGAAATGACGAATCGTGAGGAAGAAAAGTTTTTGAATTAAATGGATATCATTTCCGTTGAGCATGACGCTTTGTCCGGAATATACGGAATATCAAGTTTTAGTTTGACACGAGGACGACAAATTTTACGACTACGAAAATAAATGCAGCGGAAATTCATGAATGGCCAAAAAGCGACACTCATCGATAGCTATTTAACCTGCGAATATCTCTATACGAGAATAATTCTAATCAAAAGGTTCATTCGTTACCCTGCTGTATCAGAATCGATAGTCTTGCAGTAGGATGTATTCAAATTTTGACTACACTACAATTCAGACAAGTTGTCTCCGAAACAAATTTACATTTTACCGTGAATTTGTTATAAATTCATAAAAATCCATAATTCAAAATAATCTTCAACTTTTCATGTTCATCAATCATTCAGAATTTCACTAAGATGTTTTCCAACGCCATGATAAAATATATCATCGAAAAAATATAAAATTCGCACAGTGATATCGAAAATAGCATCTTTACATAATCTCTGCAACAAAAATCCGCAAATATCATTATAAATTGAGAAATTCCCGAAAGCTTCTCATCCTATTGGCGCTTCACGATATATTTCAGTATTTTCGACTGAGATATCTTGGAATTATATTCTATACCCAAGCTCCCCTTCTCTTTCCTTCGAATCTTCCTCTCGCACGATGCAATCACTCCCTAATATATCCCACACGCATCGCTCATCAATTGCGCTTCGTTCTTCTGGCATGTTATATCTACTGCGGAGAAGAAAAAAATCTCCGAATATCGTTCGGCGTGTGCTCCATGTCATCACGTAATTTCGAAACTTTAAATTCAATCAATCCGTGAGTCGAAAGACAAGAAGATTGAATTTCATTTTGCATCGAGAGCGGGCGCGAACACGCTCTGATGCTGATCGAGCGCCATGATGGGGACTGGGCCTTTTTTCTCTCTTTCCTCACGTCATTCGTACTCTCGCTCTTCTCGACCCACCCATTTGCTCTCTCTCTTCATCCTATCACCATATCATCTCTCCCTTCATCCCTATTGGTCTCTATATATTCGCCCGACGTACGATGCGGCTCGTCGCCATCGGAATACATTTTCCACCGTGTGTGTGCGCCCGATGCGGCAGCAGTCATGGGGTGGCGCCATCACAAACCCGAGGGACAGAGAACGAAAGAGAAGAGCGATGCGGCGGCGAAGTCTTTTGTTATTCGGCTTACGCGACGTCGGCAGTTTCCACCGGAATCGCAATAATTGCTAATAGTTAGCGCGCCGTGCTGCGCATTTCACTCACTGCCTCTCTCCCTCTCTCTCTCACATTCGTCCTTCCCTTCTTTCATCATCGCATCTATATATACATATTACCTACGAGAATGCCAAGGGAACGTTGTTCTATTTAACTTGCGGGATAAAATTGAAAACCAATGTCTGTTAGTCCTCAACATTGTTGAAATACTATATTTATCAGAGAGTGCTTGTGTGCGAGTGTTTTCAGGGTGTTTTGACGTCGGAGTTCCACGAGAATATTTTCGTTAAAACTGAATTTCCATTGTAACCCAAAACGAGCGACGGAAAAGCGAAATAACAAAGGTTAAGGAAGAAAAACAAAGAGAAAATATATAGATAAGGGAGAAAGGAAAAAAAGAAAAAATAGAAGAGGAAAAGAATGGGATAGAGAGTGAAAGAGAGCAAATGGACACGAAAGGACCCGCACAAGTTTATCTCAGTAAATATATATAGTCTCGTGTTTCGCCTAACAAGATGCTTTCACGCTTGTTCTACGATGGCCACCATTGCTCAACGGGCGGTCCAGTCCTCTACAAACAACGTTCGATGTAAAAGAAATAAGAATTGCCAGAGAAGCGCAGTTTGTCTGCATATGTATGTGTGTATGTATGAATGAGCACTGAGGTAAGAGAAAATAAGAGTAGCAGCACACAGGAAAAAAAATATGAAGAAGAAATGGTAGAGATTCGCTCTAAAGATCTCCTCTCGTGTTCGATCCCACCTGCCGATTCCCTTCGACTTTGTCTTCGTGTATGTATGTATGCATGAGTGGTTTGATACTTTATATTCGATTGACAAGAACTATTCTTGAGTTAACAATAATTATACTCTACAATGTTTTAGTGTTCAATGAACAGTAAGCATTCATTTTCTGCGCGAAGGGTTCCTAATTAAAGAATACATTTATACTCAAGTGTTGTTGTGTCGGTGAATAAAGAAATTGTGAAAAATAGTTCAGGATACAAGGAGAATTAGAGAGAGAGAGAGAGAGAGAGAGAGAGAGAGAGAGAGAGAGAGAGAGAGAGGGATACAGACAGACAGACAGACAGAGAAAGGGGGGCAAGATAATTGTGACGTGATAAAAATAAATGTTATGAAAATGAATCTGGTCACTATTTAACACATACAATATTTTCATATCATGTGATGACGTTTTCAATTTTTCATTTATTCCAAATGGAAACCTGAATTCAAATATTAATTAATTTAGATGCGATTTGATAATACTTGCTCCGTGAATTCATCATGACATAGATCTTCAATCGGACAAACAATTTCACCGCTTAAAATTTGTTCACATAATGAATGCATTGAACTTAGTAAAATTGATCATGACAGTGGGATAAAACTGAGAAAAAGATGGTAATTTTTTTCTCTTTCAGTTACGGAATAAATAATGACTACATAATGATGAATACGGCTTCTCAAGCGGAAGTTCTATTTCAACGTAATTGTAATATAACCTCATTTCTTGTCCCTTGGCTGCGCCCAGTCAGGGGGGAGAGACCCACACCTTACTCGCATTATATGTCATAGGGAGCAGCAACAGCCATCTCCATACAACATATATAGATATATATATGAATCTATCCATGTATATGAACACACACAATATTCATTTTAACATTTATGGGTGTAGATTATTGTAGAGCAAATAAAATTGACCAATCGGAAGTGATGAATAATGCATCAGAGACATGCCCTTATTGTTTTAGTTATTTATTTTTTTGTTAAGGCATTCTTTAATAACTTAATTATATAATTCAAATTATTGACATTGTTCATACGATAGGAATTGTCTTTCTCTCCTGCAGATCGTCACCGATCTGTGTGTATAAGTGTGTGAGTGAAGAATGAATAGAATCAATTTGAAAAGACAGGTTTTCTGAATGTATATACATATAGTGATGGACGAAGCGAGAGCTGACTAGTTGTCTGAAAAAGCAAAGAAAAAAAAAGGGTGAGGCGGAAAAGAGGAAAACATGACTCGAATGGAAGGGAAAAGAGGCTTGGAAAAACGTTCCTCTTTCGTGCGCCCTCTTCATCTTTTTTCCTCGATGAATAAGGGAGTTACCGCCGTGCGGTGGTAGGAAGTAGCTAACTGGGTGTGAGTGAAACTGTATGAGTGTGTTTATATGTGCAAGTGTGTGAGTTGGTTTAATCGTAGTGGGATAAAGTGAGAGCGGAAGGCAAGCGAAAAGATAGAAGTTGAAAAGAACAGGGGGGGTGTGGGAGAGGTAGAAAGAGGAATAACACGAGGGAAAAAAAAGATGGGTCGCAAGAGAAAATAGAACACGGTGGACGGTCTCTTCCACTTTATCTTACCGGATACACTCGTGCTTTCTGCAATTAGCTCTTTCACTATGATGGAGTTGGGTGTAATAGTTTTTCGTTGAGTATAAAATTCAAAGAAACCCTCTAATATCATAAAAAAAATATATATATATATATATAGACATATATATATGCAGCTACATTCTATTCAACACAGTTTATGATTTTAATACTCTTGCATAGACTCGGGAGATCGCCATAATTTCAATGCGTTTCTGTGGTAATTAATTGGTTGAAAATTTTCAGTCATTCTGCTATTTGTATTAAAATAAAAAAATTATGTTGAAATGTATCTTCAAATTGACATGATGAAAACAAAGTGCATTTGTATTTCATTATAACAATATATTTATGATAAATAAATCCGAAGTGGAGAGATATTAGGGACTATGTATCGAATAACTCATGTAAGGTAGGAGTTTTGAGTGTCATGAAGATATAATTGAGTATTACAAACTAATTCAGGCGAGAAATGTTCGAAGTACATAATTTGTTCAATTTTGATATTTAGTGAATAGTTTGTCGAGTATTCCCTGATTTTAAATGTGTTATTATGTGGTTGACAGTGTATTTAAATAATTTTCTCATTCAACAAACATTGATCATTATCATCAACACACTGTAAAAATCCCGGTACAAGTTTATGGGCATGGATGTATATTTAGATGTCAGATTATTTTCCGCTTTTCAAACGCCCTTAAAGGTGTCACTATGACACGCGTCCGGGTGCGGTCTTTATCGTCATTATTCCTTTATTACTTTTTTCCTTTTTATATTATATGGTAACATATATTGAGGCGTGGCGACCGCCGCCAGGAACGGTATATAATAGATGCCCATTTAGATATCCATCAGAAGAAGATGGAAGTAAAAAAGAAAATAATAATCGTGCGTAGGTAGGCAGACTTGAATGGTTTACGCTGGACAAGTGCCTAATTATAATTTCAATAAAGATTGGACAATGTGATAAAAAACTTGTATGAATATATTCTAGGATACATCTCTTGTGACAATCATACATATGTATCAATGAAAGTAGAAGCAAAAAAATCTTGTGTGTCCATGAAAAAAAATTGAGTAATGGTTATATCTATTACGATGAGCAGATTGTTCATCTTTTCCTACAGATAATAATTTCTGCTCATCGAAATTACAGCGTTGATGTACAATCATACGTTGCGCAGTGAATTATACTATCATTTTCTTCAATACTCTGCACGGAAATGTTTTTTTCCTATTTAAATATAAGTTAAGAAACCCTAGAAGTAAAAAAAAATCATCATGATTTTAATGATCATGAGTGAAGTAGAACTATGTTTTTTGAAAATGGCAAAATTTGCATGAGATCCGTATAATAAAGTTACTTTTTACATTTATTTCATAAAGATAAATTCCGAATATGCATTTTTACTTCGACCAACCAATTTATTTTCATTTATTATCGTTTTATTCTATAATTTGATTATTTACCCATCTCTGTCGCAGATTAGTTTGCAATAAATCCATAACTTTAGTAGCTGTTGGTAATAAATCAGTAACGTGGACGTTCCTTCACAAGTGGTGGTAATGGTGTTGGCGAGCATGGGGTTTAGATCAAATGCAAGTTAATATGTGTTCGTGTGTCGGTTAACGCCGCAACACGAGACACAAAGCTACATATAGTGAGCAATACGAGAAGGCTTTTCGGGCTACTGCATGGTCGTTAGTTAGGGCGCATTCACCAATGCATTGTCGTGTCATTCGTCTCGGATTTTTTTTTCACATTCGGAACACTCGAGTGGAGTCGAGTGTATACCATATATATACACATACCGATATATCCTAGATGCTTTTGATCTGGTGACGGGTGTGTTGGTGTGTGTATATATATGAATGTGTCAGGTCATATACCACCGACAATGCGGTGTTCTCTACAGATGCATGCATGTGATACAAACGATAGAGTCCAATAGACCTCTGCTTTGTAGTTATTACATAGTTGAACAAGCACAAACGAAATCGATGAACATGAAAAAAAAATCAAATAAAAATTGTATTATATGTTTATAATGTTTTCCCCTCCCCTTTTCTATTCATTTCACGATACAAAAATATTTCATTCTTTTCATGTTTGCACACAGTTTATAGAAAAGACATGAAGATCCGTCGATATTTTACATGTGAATATGAGTGATAAATTCTGTCGTTTCATTCAGTGATAACTCAATAATTCATCTTGTATGTACCCAAACATACATTTGGTTAGGACGGAAATGTTATTTTTTTTTTTTTCTAAATACCAGTCGTCACACACTTCACACTATATAAAATTACGCCAAGAAAAATACGCAAATCTGTCAAAGGGGACCTATATATATCTCGCTCCATTCTCCCCTTATATACCTATAAATGTGAATATGAAAATCACTTTTAAATTCAGTGTGATTTTATATGTGCTATTAAATTATATGGTACACACTTGCTTCGTGCTTCGGTGTGAATGTATGCGTATATATATATATATATGTATATATATACACATGGAAGTTTGTAGAAGTTTTTCAATGTGCCGGAAGCAAGAGAAGTAACCAGCAGTGAGAAAGTGAGAGTGAATCGTCTGGTCCTCGTGGAGTGATAATACATATTAATGATAAAAAAACATAAAGACTAATCCAGAATTTTTTTCTTTCCAATTCTTTTTTTTTGTTCAATTTTTTTTTCGTTCAACCAAATAAATAACTAACGCGTGGGCGGTCACCAGGATACATACAGTGTCGCCTTCCTCCGCCTACAACCACACACATGCTGAATGGTTTCTTTCATTTCTCTAACGAGTGTGTATACCACCCTCGCTGGCACTGTATGAAGCAATGGCGAAAGCTTCTCTCCCTCGCCCTGGCAATTAATTCGGCAACATGTTTTTATACATAAGTCTATGTGTATATATAGATATTCGTATGTGCCTTTCGTATGGGGGGCTTGCACTGTGAGAAAAAAGAATATTTATTGCCTTACAGGGAAGTGCAAGGTCAGTGGCTTGGACTGGAAAATAAAAAATAGAAATGAAAACATTTCATTTGTATATTTTTTCTCTTTTTCTTTGGAATTGGAAGAGGCCAATTCTTTTTTTTTTCATTTATTTGTCTATAGCTTTTCTAGAATTGGAAAACTAAATAATTTCTACGAACGATTGTGGCATCTGAAAATTATAAGAGCTGATTGTACATTACGGGAAGGTTGATGAATAGATGCCTAAAATTTTCATAGATTTTGATCAATTATTCAAACTGTTAGATGAAAGTGAATAATCATCCAATCAATCAAAATAAATATGCATTATTTTTCTCATCCTATTATCTCGACAGAACTTTTTCACTTTTCCTTCATTCTAAACTGATTCGGAGATATCGTAGGTCAATCCATGATCAAAATGTATGAACATTTTTAGTGATTTTTTTTCAGACTTTCAGCAAATCAGATGAGAGTGAATAATGATCCCGTGCAGGCGAATATGCTCACTAGAAGTCGGAGGGAGAAAAAAAAAGCATCAGGTAGTCCAAGCCCATTTTTTTTTGTGGTCATAGAAATAGAAAAATTCGCAACATCGTGAGGTTATTAGAAGGAAAGATTGCATTGTACCTATGCGAATTCGAGCAGTTTTATGGGTCTGGATTTTTGAAATCCCCCTATTTTTCTATAGGTAATAATACATTGTTGCAAGTTAAATATTTTGAGGTTATTAGAAGATAGCATTCAATTTTGACCGACTTTCATCAAAAAGTTCTCAAAGGTGTCTGGATAATTTTTTTTCACTTATTTTCCATTTCTTACTTCTTTCTTCGATGCTCTCAGTGAGAACACAAAAGGAAATTGAGTGTCGCCTGGTAGGCCCATCCTTCTGCACATTTGAAATATGATATTTGACCTTAGATTTCAATCCGGCGAAATTCGTTTCTGTATGGTGGTAGTGATGGAGTACGCGGGGAAGAGATGAAAGATTCTCTCTCGTGTATACACACCAACGATTTTCCAATGCCTTTGTGTCCGTTCACGCTGCCGTGCGTCGCGGAGGAGACGAGGAAAAAAAGAGAGTTAAAAAATAAGAAGATAAAAGGAAGATGAAAAACTTGGACGCAGGAAGATCGATTTTTGCGTTTTGTTGAATTTACCATTCGGAGAATTCAAACTTTATGAAAGAAATGAAACCAAACACTGAAGATTTTTGCTGACGTAAATCGACAAAAGTGCTTAATAGAAATTCTCGGAATACTTTCAATGAATTATATAAATATCTCCACATTTGTACGAAAATCAAACGGAACAGAAGTTATCATAGCTCACGTTGGCGGTTGCAGGGTAATGTGAAAACTTTGGCGATAACATTTACTTCATAATAATCGTTGTATAAGCAAATAGTTTTTCAACTTTGCGATAATCACTTTGGCATATCCGATAAATTTGGAAAAATTTTACTTTGATAGTCTTGAATTAATTAGAAGCAACACAGTATCGATATTTGCCGTCAAAAAAGAATCTTTTCAATTCAAGTGGTAAGATTGATTTAGGCGTTATGAAGTAATTGATATAAAATGGATAATTCTCAAATGAAATTTCAAGATTTTCACCAATATTCCGTAGAGTTTTGCAATTTAACATCTCTGTAGATTTAATTACGATCGAAATAGACATTCGGGTCACGTATGAATGGCGTTTCGAATCACAATTACATTTCTGTGATTAGATGTTGGTATAAAATTTGATGAAAGTAACTCTATCGTTCCTACATGAGAGAAAAAATCGACGTCCAAATTGATTCTTTATATGTAACATTTTTTCTTCCGAATATAATCTCATAAAATGTGGGAAATAATTTTTTGGCACGACACGGTCAACTTAAGCTTTTTATAGGGGTTCTATATGATACCCCCGACAGAATTCTGTTGGTCAACCATCTCAGCAGTACGTCCCCAAGTGTCATAAAATATGACTAGGAGAACAATAACTATACGGATATAAAAGTAGTAGGGATGCTGAACATCTGGACAACTCATGTTCCTACCGAGTTATGCACAAGGAAGAAAACCTTGACAGGATCTTTGACGAAAGTCAGTGTTGACTCACTACTGCATGATTTTACTTGAATAATGTATGGAAATAACATCAGAATCAATTTTTTTACAGAGTGGAATCAATGACAATAATTTTCTCATCCAATTTTACTAGGGATGTTGATATAAAGATAAGTTTCAACATTATTGAGATGAAAGAATTTTAATACATCTTCGTTAATTCTTCAATAAAGTTGATAATCAATCACGATTTTACTATTACGGTTCAATTCCACATCCAATCAGTGTTTTAAACCCCTATAAATTCGAGTATCAGTAGCTGGATTCAAGTTCATTTTTACTTTATACTGTTAAATTGTTCTTCCACAGATTAAAATAAACAAAAATATGAACAAATTATGAACGCAATTTTATAATTAATTTGAAACAATAAGAATGAACACTAAACTTTAATGACCCGTCCAATTTGCCCGCATTCATTTAACTTAGTCAGAATTCACAGACTCTGTGTCTGTCCAACCGAACACTCACACATTATATATGTTCATCCATTGGTGTCGAGCACCAGGAATTTTAAGTGGCCACCGAGTTACATTCAAAAAGCTTTGAGGGTGAGTGACAAATGAACGTCACCAACGAAATATAATTCTTCGTCACAGATTTAAGTATCTCAAATATCTTCATAACGTGTCTATGTGTGTATGACGACTACGGTCATCTGAGCGTCATGATAAATTATACGTTTGCGTATTTTGTGTTGTTATACATAATATATACATACACACAAATCATAATTTATTTTCCGTCCACAACAAACGCTTTTTTATTATTATTTGTGACGATGCGCCGGTGGACGACATGACACTATCAATAGGAAAGAGAAGAAAAAAAAAAGTAACAAATGAAAAAAATTAAGTCTATGACAATAAATTGTATAACTTGATCATCAATCAACGGGTGGAAAAAAAAAGAATTGATTGAAGGGTAAGATAGGGAAGTCTGAAGGTTAAGAATGTAAAAAAAAATATCTGTCATTGTGAAATACATGAGGGGTTTTATATACATACGATCACATACAATTGAGTTTGTATATGATGAGGTTGTCTTTCGATATACTGTACAGTCTTGTATGCAATTCGATTACTGTGAGCTGAGTCATGGTATTGAATGAAGCAACGTGTCTCTGCGAGTAGTCGATATTTAAATAGACGACAGACAGTCTACATCTTATCTATGTATGCTTATAAGGCACACCTACACACAGACACACACAATGATGCATACTTGAACATGACCAAAAAGGCTCTTATCATGGTAGATCTATACCTATGGAAGACATATATACTGAGGCATTGCAAGACGCTCGTCACACCAAGAAGCAATTTCCACTATATTGAAGTTCCCATGGGATGTAATCGACAAAGTTGTAATTACTTCCTAGCATTGGCTTCACGTATTTTTTCTTTCGTTTTATAACAAAGTGATGGAGATATCGACAGATGTTATGCTACCACTCTCTACCAACTCGTATTCTCTACTGTTTGTATATATACATATGTTTCCATGTGTTTTACGCTCTCACCCAAACTTCCTTCCACTTTTCTTGAGAACTCTTTCACTTCTTTAATCGCTATAGTTGTAGTTTACTCTACTGCTGCACTGTCTCCGATGTCTGCACTTAATTCGCAGCCCCGACTTAGTGAATTCAAATATTCTCATCTAATTGTTATTGTCAGTAGATTTATTCTTATAAATGTTGAGAAATCTCGAGGATTTTGAAAGAAAAAAAAAAGAAAATCCAGCATTTAAACTTTTCAATCGAAAATCTCTTTGAGTAATTCAACATTTCATATGATGTGAGATCCGCTTGCTTTACAAATCAATTTATCATGCAAACGGCATATTCTTCTGACGCTGAATAATGGAAGTAGAAAACAAAAAAGAATAGAATAAAGTAATTGAAGTGACAAACTGTTGTTGTTGGAGTAAAGTGTCTACTGCAATTGAATTAGAACAATTTTCAACTAAAACTTATTTAATAGTTGTAGTTTGGGAATGGACGCACAATAGCTTGGTATAAAGGATGTGAAAACTATTAAGTGTCCTCAAATATTTTACTCAGAGTATAGTCCGTGATGTCAGAAACGGCTATGAGATACTCTCAGATACCTTTGTGATACCTTTGTATTTTTACAACTCAATATTTTCTTGAAAAATAAATATTCTTAAACAGATTTTTCTTTTCTGCTATCTATCAAACGCTCGTTTGCGCAACTAGAGTTACAAAATGTCATTATAACCATTAGTTCGTGATGGAGAAATACTTTTAACGTAACGAATGGAAGCATAAACGTTTCTATTCAACACGAAACACAATTTTCATTGATTTCAGTAAACCCAAGTCTATCTTCTCGAGGGTTAAAGAAATA
The DNA here is from genome assembly GCA_030523045.1 of Meteorus cinctellus. Taxonomy (NCBI): domain Eukaryota; kingdom Metazoa; phylum Arthropoda; class Insecta; order Hymenoptera; family Braconidae; genus Meteorus; species Meteorus cinctellus. Next base: position 85,196 of record JAPYZF010000061.1, read on the forward strand.
TTGGATTTTAAATGGAGGAATATATCAAGGCAATTACTTTCTTTCTGTATATATATATATATGTGTGTGGGTGTCTGCGCCTCTGTGTGTATGCGTGTGTGTGTGAAGATATTTGTACTACATCAAAATTTATTCGGATCAACGAGGCACACAGGGGACATCACACACTCGACGCAAATAAGATACAAAATATAATCGACATCGTGCGAGAATGGAAGGGCGTGGTCGTTTTTTTTTCGTTCTCTCCCTCTTATTCTCTCTGCCTCTCACTCTGATATCTCAAGAGAGACGACTATTATATATAAAACACCACCATGCCACCCTCCCTCGTTATTCTAATATCAGTAATGCGATTGGCACCTCCTACACTATGGGGCGATATACAGAGAAATGTTTTAGGTTATAGACCCACTCTCCCACACATGCATACACAGATATATACATATGAAATCAATTATACATATACATATATACTCGGACTGGCATAAAAAGAAGGAACGGATGAATAAAGCAAATCCTGACTAACTCAAAGTTTCTCTGGAGAGAAGTGAGGTTAACGAGAAGTCGTGCGCGTCAAAATAGTTGGGGAGATTCGCGCAAGGGGACAGACGCAATTCTCGCAGCGAGAAAAAAAAGTTATGGAAGTAGATGGAACAGAGAGGGATAAATGAAAAAAGTCGAGATGAAAGCTCGATGGAAAACGGGAATGAAAGAAAGAGATATGAAAAATGGAGCAAAGATTGTGCCTGGCCAATTACCGGGACTTGAGATATCGCTTCTCTTGAGATGTTCCATCGTTTGGTTCTGCCAGTAGCTTTTGCGCACAAATTCAATATGTCAATGCATATATTTCCATAATATTCCAATGAATTGAGCATATTTGTAACAATTCTGTCCTACTTTCGATTTTATTGACATTTTAACTTATTAATGAGTGAAAAATATTACGTTGATTTTTATTAAATGGTAAACCGTACGTATACTAATATCCATAATATATTTATTCATGAATGCTATGATGGACGAGGAAAATAAATACGATGGAAGAAAATAATGAAGAGAACGTTTTTCGGATTATTTTACACAAAGGGATTTTTGTTTGTTTTGTTTGACTGACATTTATTTTCGTTATGACAAACAAATAAGATTAGAATTTTGTTCTGCATTTCAATGGAGTATATGGTACATTATTTATATACATTTATGCATTTAAACATATATTTTTATGCATAACTTGAACTCTCTAGACTCAATAGACAAATTGCCCATATAGCCATATGGCTGTGAGTGTCGTGTATGTGTGTGTGTGTCCGTCATGATGTATACAAAAGCCACTCAATTCATGTATATAAATTATATTCTCAATAGGATCAAGTGGATTAATTTGTGAAGCGCAACGCATTCTTCAACGTGAATTGGACTCCCATTCTCTATTGTGTGTTCATACGGATTCTCTCTATGCTCCCTCTTGATTCTCCTTCGCTTTTCCTTCACCTGGGTACTCATCTCTCAATTATTCGAAGTATGAACTTTCCTTTCGACCAAATTCACCCGGTGTCTGATGATTTCGACAGTTTTTCAAGAGAATGAGGTGCCTTTTTTTTCATTGTGGAGATAACAAGTTGAGTATGCCCCTTCATTGAATTTTTGACTGGTTATCTCAAGTTCAATCCATGATAAATCCAATTTTTACATGCCTCAAGTTTATATAATATATATTAAATGTCTATTTAGAAGTAGGCACTCTAATTCCCTCAAGAAGATCAAGAAAATTGAAATTCCCAGAGAATAATGTCGCAGTAACAAAATGTTTGTAATAGTAATGTAAACAATCGACAAAATATCATCACTTAAACTCGTGGGACGTGTATTGGATTGTCATTTGACCACCCAATTTATATCATGATTTTTATTCATTTATATATCAGTGTTCGTCCTCCAATCAATTTAAAAAATAAACTAATCGACCAATTGCCTGGGTGATTGGTTGTTCAATCGGGCAATCTTCCGAATTAATTCTTCGGCACGAAATTTCCCGATAGATTGTGTACTATCACTATGTATTCACCTACCACTTTAGTTGATATTCGTTGACGTTATATTTTTATTTAATATTCTCTCGCATTACGAGAAAAGGTAATATTAACTCTGGCGTCTATCCAGAAGCTCTCACTCCGGAAACAAATACACACACATATATGTATATATATATATATATATGCAGCACTGCGAGTTTTTATATTTTTTCATATCACCATCACAACATTCTGCAAAGCAAATTAGCTAATGTCTGCCTGCATTTTCTTTTCTTTTATTATCATTTTTCCATCGCTGCAATTTTTTCCCATTTTCTACCATGGTTATACTGCCTTCTACTATAAAGTGGTAAGGAAAAGTTTCTAATATTCTTCATCCAAGTAATTGAGAATCCGTTGTGCACATTTATCTGAATGACATCGAGATTCATCGATCATTTTCCTTATCGGGATGAATATGTATATCTGTATGGTTATACAAAATGGCTGTGCGCTCTCTCATCATATTGAAAGCCACGGTTATAATTACCATCTCTCTAAGTTTTTGCGAAAATATTCAGAGCTTCCAACAGGAACGAAGACAGATCGATAGTGGTAAATAGAGAATGGAGGGAATGAGTGGCCAGACGGTGCGCAAGATGAGAGTGAGAGTAATCAATTTCCGCATTTTCCGTGAGCAAAAACGTCAGTAAATAAAAGCGCTCGGTTTATGTATGAAGAATGTAAATATGAAAGGTTGATATTCGAGTTGCGAGCATTTGATTATTTTTTGTTGCGGATATATGGAGAATGAAAGGGATTATGAATACATTGGTTCAATATTGGCAACAACGCGAGAATATATACATGTGTTTATATACGGATGTATGCACACATGAAAGTTATACTGATATTATAAATATTATCAGTGAATACACGTAACGCTCGAAAAATCACATTCATGAGGTTTTGTTGGGCGATGAAATCGCGAGGTTGAATCTCTACGTTTTGTTACGAATATGTATGTTAACTAGAAACATCACTGTTCATCCCTTCATGCCTAGTCATATTCACCTTCATTTATGTACTCCTATGTATATTTAGAGACGTGAATTTGAGCGTGTGGGTGCATGTGTGTAGGTACGTGAGTTTTCATGGAAAATACATTCCATGAAGTCGCGGCAGCGTGAAATTAACTTCTGCTCTCAAACTACCAGCTGCAACTTTGTGAAAAGTCTCTGTGTAACATACAGATGTTTGCACATAAACAAATGAAATAGAAAAAGCTGAAAGAATTTCGGTTTTCACGCAATTTTGCTTGGTTTGCAAGTTTGAAGAATTATTTTTTTTTTTATACACATAGGGATTTTAATTTAATTAACTCAAATTTGAAGTAAATGCATTTCATGGTTGGAGCATCGAAGAACTAAACTGCAATTTCTCAATGATTATTGCACTTATAAACATCGATTTTCTTCAACCCAAACAATTTAGAAGCCATTCTGAAAGTTAGGTTTCCTGTTCTTGTTTAAAAAAAGTTACATGATTGCTACCACAATTGTGAAATGCGAGTTTCTCCACAGAACAAAAACTCGTGAAACTTGTCGAGTTACAGACAAATTTTTTCCTCCGTGTATAAATAGTTAACCCGAGTGTTTGAGACAATATCTCTCGAAAATGGTTTCGAATTTCATTGTACAATTCTTTACGATTGTTTCACGATTATTCGCAGTCGATTGTACAGTCATATTGAGATTATTAGAATTCGAAATATTGAAATGATTTACTTGTTCAAAAAAGGTAATAGGAGAACACATCTCTTCATATTTCCTTCATCATGTTCGATATGCGATTATGAAAGAATTTACTAATTTATCATTTTTGGAAATCCAATTAGTTTTTCACCCTTTTTAAGACATTCATACGATATTAACCAATCATAAATTGGATAACCGTTCACGCATACGTATATATTTTTGAAGTGTATTTTTTTAATGGTATAGAAAGGTAGATTACAACGTGTGTACATAAAACACACCAGTTCAAGAGTCTTAGGACTTTGAATGAAGGGGTTGGAAGTGATGCGCTAGGTACACACACATGTCTGTATATACATACGTGTGACGTGCATGCTACTGCTGCTGTTTCTTCGTCCATGCATTTACTATGATGTATTTTGTAGCAACACCACACATACACACATATCTCCAGTATGTCATATATATATCACATCCAAGCTTTAGTCGAGAAGGATAAAGTAGTGTTAGAGGTGATGGCTTGGCAGAGTATAAAAAGTCGATACGTAATTCGTGCCAAGAGAGTACAACGACGACTTCATTTCCCTCTAGGAATACTTTATTCATCCCTCGCGTTTCACGTTAAAAACAAAAACCTTATCGGCATAATTTCTACACGTTCTGCAAGAATATACAAAAACTATTTATTCGACTATACTTGTACACCGTTTATATACACACACCTACATATATATATATATATATTCGGCTTAAATTTTTTCGTTGCAGTATAGCTTTGGAATATTTTTATCTATTTTTTTTGTTTCGTTTCTGAGAATAACGAAAAAGTAGCAGGTGTGTATGTGTCAAGTGAGATGTGGAACACGATAAAGCTTGCGATGTGTTCTTGTTCGCGACACGACAAGCATATATAGAGAAAATAAAGATACGCAGGATGAAAAAGTATGTATGTATTTGTACATAAGTATTTATATACTGTGAAAGAAAAGTAATGAAGTAGATGAAAGTATGCGAACACTTCAACAGCATCAACGTTGGTTTACGTTGCATTAATCCTACGGACTTGTGTAGTGAATACACATGAGAGAAAGGTTTACGTATTTGACAGTTTTAGATCACTATAAAATGCCTCAAAAAGAGCCATGTATGTATATTGGTAAAAATGAAGTATTTCATTGGGATTAGAAAGTTCCAATTATATTATGTTAGTTGCAGATTAGATGTATATAAAATGTGCGATTGTTATTCATGTTTCACATCTGTTTATTAAAGTTTTTTTAATTTCCGAAGAATTGAGGTAGATTTTATTCAACAGCTGTTAACGTAAATTTGGATCGCAGTATATATGTGCACATACAATGACGTATAGAGTGTCAAGGTTTATCAGGAACTGAAGACGTTAATGCTTCGTGACGATGAGCATTCGCCTGGGCTGCCCCTTTCATCGTATATTCTCTAGTCACGTCGTTCATCTACCGCATTATCTATTTATAAAGTCGACAACAACGGCGACGACGACGACTAAGTCGAGGGCGCGCACCCACTGAACGACCACACTCTCTTTGCTTTTTGCAGAATATTCAACAGTCAGGATTTTAGCTAATTTGTGAATAGTTGAAGAATGGCCAATCTCAAAAATTCTGTGATAGAAAACAATTACTAAATAATTTTATGCGATGAAAATTATTAGATTCTGTCAATTCCTTTTTTTCATGTTGCGTGTGGAATAGGTTTGATAACTGGAGTGGTACAACAGACGTTGTTAGTGTCATTTTAGGATGTAATAATAGAACAAATTAGTTTGTTGACAGTTTTCTGATTGCACCAATTATCCTGTGGAAATTTCAACATTGTTGGCTTTCTAAATATATTCAGTACGATCCAGAATTGTGACAATTATCAAATTTAATAATCCAAGTTAATTGAATTCACTTTGTTGACGAATTGTTGAAAATAGTATATTTGACACGACAAATTTCTCAGTGTTATATCGACATTTTCACAACGGGATGCATTAAATTCAATCTCAAATGTTGAAAAGTGAGGTAGAAAAGATAAAAATTGTCACCTAGAGTCGGATCTCTCTCATGATTCATACTAATATGGCCATATATCCTACATATATATTTTTAGACACATTCATACATAATGCGTAAAACATATCCTATGAGAGCTATATACAAACGGACGCGTCGCGTGTTGCGACAAGAGACGCAGGTCGTTCGTCATCCAACGAATGAAGCGACACTTTATTTTTCATTTTGTATTTTCTTCCTACACCCTTCTGTGCTACCCACGCGATCCGCCGCGTGTCATACTTCATTGCTCTCCTCATTTGATATTGTCAATTTCCATCCACCCCAATTGCCTTCTGGGCATTTAATTATTTTTTTTTTATATCCTGTTAATTTTTCACATTGCAACATGTCCCATTACTCATCACTCAAATTTTTACTCCTACTCACCGTACGAACTATTACGTGAATTATGATGTGTGCTTGGACGAAATTTGGAAACGATGATAATAATAGTACGTGAAAAATTGGGGTAAAAATAAACTCGCCCGAAAGTGGAATTTTCAACTGAAATTATCTAATTAGTCTGTGCACATTCATGCAAAATACTCATAGAGAATCGATCATTTCCACTAAAGCCCTCCACATCATGTGCCTCTTTCGTGTTCAAATTAGGCTAGAATTGGAGTGTTGATAATTGAAATGGGGTTAGTTTATTGATTATTGCTGGATCTTTCTGATTTCAACCAACCATAATGGATCTATTTACTTCCAGATTCATATCTCTATCCCAGATTAGACACGGTCACATTAATTCTACGAAAATCGTTCCTTGTTGTAGTTTCACTATTCCCTACATCTTCTACTTGAACTATAAGTTAACGTCAGTTAACTTTCTATTGTCAATTTAATTACAGTCTGAAACTGCGTTCGTAACGTTAGCAAAAGTATTTATCTTAATAAAATGGAGTGAAAAATAAAATAGACATAAATTCAATTCAATTATTGTCCTTCAATTGTGCCTCTTACAAACGATAAACTTAAATGTAGACTGATTCAACCAGAAGAAGAAAGTGGAAATGAAGAAGCATATAATGCATCTTTTTTTTTTTTCATCTTCCTTTCTATCGGTAAATTTGTTTCTCGCGTATATATACGCTCGATTTAAATTCACCCGAGAGATAACAATAAATATAGACGATACCAAGAGAATAAAAAGCAATTTCCGCGAAAAGTCTGAATGAAAAGTGTACGAGGTGGGAGCGCTAAGGCGTATGATGCTCATCGCATATATATACATATATTTATACCTGTACTTGTATACATATCTTCTTATATGCACTGTAGACCACTGAGTTTGTGCGAGAAACGCGTGCGACAAAGTTTCCACAAAATTCGACTGCAAATCCGAAGTCGTTCGTGAAAATTGTGACAAAGTTACGCCTGCCTCTATCTATAGTTTTCTTTGCAATCTCCCTTCTACCCCCGCTTCTTGAACTGTCTCTGGCTCTCTTATTCTTTTTCTCTCATTCGTCTATCACGTCCATCACTGCTTTTACTGTATTGGTAGTGTCGCGCCCGTCGTCGCTGTCGTTATGATTGTGAGGCCACTCTTCCTTTCTGTTGTGCCGCCACCTTTTCATCTTCTCTCACTTGCTCTCGGCACTGACACGAAAGCGTCGCGCGCGCTTGCCCTCCGTTCATCCCTGCCCGCCATATCCCTTGGCCCGATATTGATCCGACGACGTGGCGGTGCCGCTCGGTTATTACTTTATGCCCTGTATTCGTTGTCGCATACGTTTGTATTAAAAAAAAATGCATCGTTCAAAATAAAAAGAAGTAGAAGTAAAAATGACAAAAGCAACTACGCGTGCCCGCAGTAGATCTGTAGAAACACGGACATACATGCCAGGGACATGGATATATGGATATTTAGGGGAATAGTATGGTGGGCGCACGCTACGTATTTCTTCCGCCCACAACAAACGAGAAAATACACGGACGCACGCGCACCGACATGGATGAAAGCGAAAAGAAAGAGGATTACGTACATTTTAAAATGCATTGGGCAGTTCACAAAATACTGAAAGCTGCATATGGGAGACGAAGAATAAAATCCATGTATGGGAAAATGTAAAATTGTTCACCATGGAGAATCCACCTGCAGATATGTATTTTCTTTTTCAGTGAAGATTGAGTCGATATTGCATTATATTAGAGACAATAACAATCAGATTTATTTTTATTCGCAATATTGATATTGGAATATTTTTTTACGTTATCTCATATTGGTCGATAGTAATTCGAGACAATACGTATTGGACGGGAAGAAAAACCTGTTGTATGTTTAGGGAATTGCTACAAGAAATAGATGCTTCGTTTGAATCAAATTGAAATTTTATCTGGCGGCACAACTGTTTATGATTTGCTTTAGAATATTGAACCATTCAAATAAATATAGTTTTTATTTGTCGTTGAGATTTACCCATACAATTTTATTCATACATGTATGCATGAACGAAGTTTACAATAGCCCTAGAAGCTCTCAAAATGTTAACATATTAATCAATTCGTCAATTCGAAAATAACTAACATTGAGTGCTTTTATTTTATATTGCTCAACCATTCTCATGTGAAAAATGACCATTTCAATGGTATTCTGCAATTAATTCTTCTTCAACGTTCTGCACACATCTCTACATATTGTTTTGTATTTTCGTTTGTGTTTCTATTTTCTTGCTCGTAGCCGAATTTGTCTTTATCTCTGTCTTCTATTTTATTCGTCTACCAGGAAAATAACGAAAAGAATTTCTATCTCCGTCATGAGAAGAAGCATAATATTTTTAACCCATTGCCTCTGCTTTGACAGTTTCACAGCGTCTTTCATCCTAGTATTTTTGTTTCCGTTTATATCATTACTTTTGGACCTCATATTTTTTTCATATTCGTGTAACTTTATTCTCTCCATATAATTTCATCATCGCCTTTTCCTATGTTATTTTTTCCACTCATGACACGTGCTCATCCGTCCTTTCTCTCTCGCTTTCTTCATCCATCTAAACGATTTCACCCTTCCAAATTATGTATATATATATATATATATATATATATATGATGTGTGCCATGTGCGTTTCATCATTAGCGAACTCAACGACACGAAACTGTTGACACTTCATCCATTTACATAACGAACATCAGAAATATTATCCAGACATATTAAATACGTTCGCACCATGGACCTATAAGAGACGAAACCAAATAATTTTTTACATACTACTATCCTCAAAATATACTAAATAAAAAGTAAAAATCATGACAATATTGTCAGAATTTATGTTTAAACTCTCAAAATAAACGAAGTAAAATATATAAGGGTTTTACTTTGCGTTGCTTAACTGATAATTTAAAAACAAAAGACTTTAAATTAAATAATTCTATAGTAGCATGATAACTAAGGTAGCAGTAGTAAGATAAGAGAAAAAATGAAGATATAGTGAATGATTGGTATTTTCATTCTTGAATAATTGAATATAATTCATTGCTGTGTCGTTTGCGAATTCATAATGCATATCAGACTGACAACAGCAATGAATATTTTATGTGCGTCACCTATGTCTTTACTCAAGCAGATGTACATCAGCAAGTGTCCACACTCCACTTGTACCTCTGTCGCCAACTCTTTGTCCATAATAAATATACATATACGTATAGAGTACAATCATAAAACAGTGTTATTTATAGACTCGAGAGGCCAATGCATACTTATTTACTCGGTTTGTTGCACTATGAGTATGTGTCATATGGATGGTAGGTTTTCAACGTGACGAGTTATTTCTTGTTCGTTCGTCTTAGTACCCTGTACTTATAAATGCCATCGACAATTGTATGTCTTTACTTATTCATCACTCTTGCACTCCATTTCATATACACATATAGAATGGCCACCTCTTTTCCCCCTATGCCACTCATATCGTCAGCTGGCCAACGTCGTTCGTTAGACTTCCGGCTCGCCTTCTGTCACAATTGTGTGTGTATGCAAGTATGTAGTGATGATCGATGATGCAAAACAAAGGAAAATAAATGGAAAATGTGGTGAGAACTGATGAAGAGGGTAAAAACGACAATACGAAAGTTATAAATCTATAACAGCATTTCATAGAGAAATCAACTCAGCCCGAAATTTTGTTTTTCACATTGCAAATTAGAAATTGAGATTTTGGCGTTTGGGATAATGGATTTGTAATGGTCGATGGAATTGTGAAAAAGCCCTTCATTTTTCATTGGATGAATGATTATATTTTCCCTTATGTGCATTCATGACTAATCACGATTTTTTTAACATGTCAAGAACAATGGGGGTCAGTAGAGTGTGAAAGAATCGCATGGGATTCCCCATTACAGCTGGAAATTAATCTACCCAATTGGCGATTGCGATTGGTAATTGCGAATAAATATGCTTAATATTGAAATGAATGCAAAAAAAAATATATTGATATTTTCACATAGTAATACAATAAAGAATGGAATGAAAAAATCAGAAGAAAATGAAATTGAATAACCGGAAAAACAAAATCGTATCAAATGGGATAATAATAAAAGAGATTGGCTCTAAATTACAAAGTCACTTGCAGACAACTGTGCGCGGCGTTAAATGCCTCTCGAAGGGGCGGTAAAGTATATATATAATATCGAGGTAGAGGGATTGAAAGTGGGGAAACAGTGGAATTTCCCGGACATTCGAATTGGCATCTCGACAATTCTACGTTTGACGATGATTATACTCTAGGACGGTCCGTCGGGATATTCTCGTTTCATATAATTCTATTGTTTAAACCCTCACAAGTACTCGCAACTTTCTACCCTTTGTTCATCTGGTTTCTCTTACTCTCCCATTCTCCGAACTTAGTGCAACCAGATGAAAAAACAGAATATATTATAATTCACATGAAAATATTTCTGAACCCACAATAAGCATTTGCAATCGCCACAATGGAAAATGAATTCGAAACTATGAACATGATTGATTTCAAATGAGGGATCAATAATGTATTTGAAATTAAAAATATTTTCTCAAATTAAATCGACAATTCGTCAGAATAATTCTTTCTCCTTTACACAGAAATAAAACTTTCAAAACGAGCTTTCATCAATTACTGCAGTTCTCATACAAATCAATTTTTTTCCTGTCCGTGTAACAAAAAAAAGTCGATACGAGATGCGTGAATTGCAGAAGCTGTCTCTAGAACAGTCTGTAATATAAACAAATAAGCGATTTAACGAGAGGAAGAAAATGTCGACGACAATAAACGACGTAGGCGGCGCGGGGTAGCACGACACCAGGAGTAATTTAGCTGTAGGCGTGATTTATTGAGATTCTTTGGACTTTTACTTCATTCAGGAATAAGAGATATAGGTACACGATAGTAGTGCAGATGTGTGTGAGGGGGAAAAAAGGGAAAATGAAGTAGACAGAAAAGAAAGAAGTGGAAGAGAATACGAAAAGTATATTGATATATATGGTGGCACGTTGGGCTGTCGAGAGAGAAAGAGAATAAGGGAGAGTTCTCGTCGACGTGCGTCTGCTTGACAACGAAGCCGCGCGTCCGTTTTCAATTTCATCCCCCTGATCTTCTACTTTTACCCCTTTTTTTCACCTCCTGCACCACCGCACCCTTCACATCCCTCGAGGCCGACGCGTTAAATTTTTTTGTTCCTGTACGAACCTCACGAAATTCACGACGCGTCGACATTTGTCGTTTCTTCTTTTTTTTTCACATTTTATTTCGCTCTCTACCTCATTCCTTTTTTCTGTTTTTCTCTTTCCCATTTTACTCTTCTCAGTCTACAGATACGAGTGTATATATACTATTACTACTACTACTACTACTACTACTAGTACTACTAATACTAATACTCATATAACTCTGTTACTCATATGTATATTGGTATTCTCATCCCTTGAAACAGCTCAATTTTCACCCTTACACATCGCAAAGCGGCATAAATTTCACGACAGTTGCATGACAATCAACTTTTGAATTAATTCCATAACTGAACATAAAAATTCCTGGACGTTGCAATAATTGATCAAATGGATTGTCTCTTGTAGATTTAATATTTATGTATGCATACTACACACAGAGTAATTTCCAAGAAGAGAATCGAAAAATATTCATCTTTTCGAAGTATATGATTCATATTAAATCGAATTACGTGTACGAAGATAATCATGACAAAGATTATTTGAGAAAAAAGAAGAACCCTTTCACTTTGTAGAAAAAGAATTCACTGTCATTTAGTTTTGACAGTGGGAATAAGTGTGTCCAGCAACCTGCACTCAAGTACTTGCAGTAAAAGAGAGAACTTGAAGAAAAAGACGACAACGAAAACAGTGTGAAGTACACAGACACGACGTTTGCGCGTCGTTCAGTACCAATGTCCCCAGGGGGTCCAACCCATTGCGCTCTGACTGCCTATCAATTGCTCACTACTCGGTTTAACTCGTCCGCCACAAAATGCCATCGTACAAGATTAAATTCGTCCGAATTTACCGTCAATGTCGTGGAAAACTTTTAAACACATTTCTCACTGTCCCTCTCATTCAGTTTCCCCCTTATATTTTTACCAATGTCTCAAGACAATAAAAATCCTGTTCTCAATCGTTGTCCAAATAACAAATGAAAATCTGACCATCGTTTTTTCCCCTTCTTTTCTTTAATCAAAGAAAATTAAATTGAGCAATACATTTTATTTATAAAAATATATTTATAATCCATTGTCGCAACTATATCTTCTGCGAACAAGTGTATATACTGCAGAAAGTTAACTAAAACCTCGTGAAATATAGAATGCTATGCAGTAGCAAAGTCACAACTGTGGAATCGGATGCGTGAAGCGGAACGAGGCAGACATGAGCGGAAACAAGGAACGAGAACCAGCATATAGGGGAAGGAGGGTTGGACGAAAACGAGAACGAGAATGAAAAGTGAAGTGGCAGCGAGAGGGAGAAGAGAGTTGGTGCGCTGAGACCGTGGCCGAGGTTTTGGGATAGGTTATAGTTGTCGGTCGGGACAGGGTGATGCATGGTCGCAGGGTCGCCTTGCTTCACCGCGAATCGTCGGCGCCATGCTCATCCCACTCACTCTCTCTCTCTCTCGCTCGCTCTTCCTTTTCACCTACCACTATCTTAACTATTCCATATATACATATGTACACTCAAAAGACGCGTTCACCGCGTGTACAACACACTGGTTTGTTGCCCCGTGTCTTGTAGCCGCAACTCGATGCTTCCTTAGGTATATAGTAATTTAATTTGATATATCTATGGGTATGCATATATTGCATATATATATATGCATAGTTATATACATGTCTAGTGCATGTACACTACAACACATATATTTCACAGTATATATACAAACACAGCGGATAATTAATGTTGGCGGTTGGATGTTATGCATCAAGCGGGTGGTTACAAATCAAAGGAAATTCCAGAGTGATTGGTTACGTTAAAGGAGATAGTACCATATATGTGGGTTGGATCTGAGATAGAGTAACGAGATAAAAAGAGTAGCATGAGAATCATCTGACATTCAATAATGAGATGATATATTTTTCTTGCCACACAATTCAATTTTAACTGGGAAAAACGAATGAGCGTAAATGAATGTCGTGTAAGGTTCACATCATTCTAGCTCGACCATTAAAATTATTGCGAATAGTGCAAACAGTTATTTTTATTTTCTTATGTTTATGAATAACCAGTCAGCTGTTACTGATGTTTTGTATGTGGAATTTTCATGTATCGTCGGGCAGAGTATAGTTCATATTGCACATAAATGATTGGACGTATATATTTTTAAAATAAAAATAATATGAATTACAATATTTATATCATACAGCATTTTGATATGATTTCCCTTTATTTTTTTTTACAGATGAAATCTCTCTCATCCATCGGGAGAAACATTTCAACATGAAAACAAATAGTAACGTGGAAATAGAACAGACGGATACACATTGAAAATGTATTGTGTTTATCTGGTATACACGAGAACAAGCTTCTTTTGGATTGCATATTATACATATAAACGCGGAGGACGAGTTGAAATGTCATATATATAGTGAGCAAGAGAGGAGTAAAGAAAAGAGATTGAGGCAGTATTGGCAAAGGAGCTTTGGTCCATCGACGTCATTGGTGAGTCTACATCTCTTGGAATACTATATTCACGTATACAGACATGAAACATATACAACGGGAAACGAAGACGAGAGCTTGAGGCATGAGATGCATGTATGTACAGACATATTTGGATATCGGATATGTAGTTTGCTTCGGCGTTCGCTCCTTGACTATCCAAGGCTTTTGATACGACGATCAGAGGTTACGAATACCTGACTCGCTCCAGATAGAAAGGTTTTGTGAGCTATAGAGACTATCAAGAGCAATTGTGAAAGGGATGAGACAACAAGAAAGACAAGAGATATGAGAATTCCAAACGATTTCCATTCGCAATATACATTTAGTGCAAATACTTTCTTCACTATTTCATTGGCAAGGCTACTACAGTCTTTTCTTTAGTTTCTAATTTTATTCTCGTTTTGTATATTATACGAAAGACTATCAAGCAGAATAACCAACGACTAAAAATTGATTTTATAAATATTTCGTATGAATTGCACCGGCGCTTTTGAAGTCTTTCTTATACTATTTTTCGTCGTCTCTCTGACTTATTTATTGCACAGGGACCCATCCAATTAGAGAACTTTTTTTAATAGAGGTCAATTAGTTCTGTCCCTTCACAAACTCGTCGTTGTCGTTCTTATTATTGCATATTCGTACGATCAGTAATGATTTCCGGGCATTAATCCATTCGCAGAAGGCAAATTTGAACCGAATGTTGGGATATATAATCACGTTAATTCGTTCTCGCACCTTTCTTCATTTTCAATGGAAGGACAATCAATTACGAGAGACATATACGTTCACATATTTGCATCTTAATTGAAAATTCTAGTGTTGTTCAAAATTGTGTAAAGTCATTGGAGCAAAATTAGGATTGGATCATTTTTTTTTTCATGTGATATTGAAATTATTCCAAGCGTTATGAAAAGTGTAGTGTATCGAGTCATTCACAAGTGAATTAGCAGTAAAGTTTTCAAAAAATGAAGCTTTTTCTTTCTTTCCTCATTTCAATTGAATATCATGAGAAAATTTCTTTTACGAACAAAAATAACGTCAAATTATTCTTCATCATCAGACTATCATGGAGAGAATAATTTGAACATTTACTACCACAAATGATAGTGAGTTTATGGAGCTCAGATTGGTCAGCCATCAACGTTAAATATCGCAAATAATTATTCTATCTCGACGTTAAGCATCAACACACGGATGAAACTCCGTCCCAGGCACGTATATAAACATATAAGCCTAAACATGTGCGTGTTCGTTTTCTCTTTCAACCCCTTTATACTGTCTCTCTATGGAGTGTTATAGAGTAAAAGTTTCGCGACGTAGCGGAATCACACGGAATGGCTGGTGTAGATAAGAATCCACGAACGCGATGCGTTAGCCGTTTCCTCTCTCTTCCTCTATGTGTCTGTCTATGCATATTCATCGGATACTCTCACTCGTGCCGCGCGTGTTTGAATTACCCCACCAACACCACCCTCAAACCCATTTCCACTATCGTGCCGATGCCGCGCGCTCCAACGATCGTTTACTGAGGGTGAAAGTGTGCGTTCTTCGAATTCTAACGCAAACGCTTCTCTGGATTAACATAAAAGCTACATAGAGAGAAAGCGAAATGGTGGGATCCAATATATATACGTATAGCTAATATATATACAGTGTATAACCACTATCCCCTCGATGAAAATTTCCCCACGTAACGAGTTTGTCGTATATCAAAAACGTATATATTCTATAACCGGCAACCCTCTATAGTGAGTATACGCTATAGCTCAAATTTTCTAGAGGGCTAGAAAACATGAATGTAGAATACAAATTATACTCATCTATTCCCATCGTCCGCACGTGAATTTTATTAATCACTAAATCATAAGACATCTTTTATTATGATTTTTTCCTCACGATCCATTGTTTAGTGATAAAAGAAAATGAGTGAAAAATCATTATCGGAACTTTTGATGATTGGAAAGTATATATTGTATCGTATCTCCATTTTTTTTATACCATATTGAGTTCGATAGAAGTGAGAAATACTGTAGGGGTGTTGCTTCTTTGCGGCTAATTGTGTAGTGTTGGTGCAAGTCTTTCTTATCGAAATTCTGTATCGTGGAGGAAGAATATGCAGTTGTGTATCTGGTAGTTTATGTCTTTCTGATATGACTAGATATGAGTTGGGATTCATTTGGTACATTTTTCAGGTATAAATTAGCGGTATGTTTGTAATTTGACGTTTCGAATCACAAAAGGTCAACAAAATCGTATAGCTTGTTATTTTTTTGGTAATGGAATGTTATTCTATCAAAGTTAGTGAGGGATTGAGTACAAGTTCGATTTATCGAGAATGCCAGCGTGAAACGTTCTCGAATATCCCTTTCGATAACAGAAGAGAATTGAATTGGATTGCATCGACATCACAGAGAATTAATTGAAAATATGTAGAGATTAATTGTTCGGGATATCCTTTCAACGTATCTGTCTGTAATATTGAGATGAAAGTTTATTCATTTATTCTTACCGGCCATGTCGTCGTGGCAACGGTGGTGGTACTGGACTGTGAAAATTATCCATCATTGAGTATGGATCACGCTCCACCGATTTGCGATCAAGACTTCCTAGTTGATCGAGTCGTAATAATTCGGCTTCGCGTGGCGAGTGTAGTTCACAATGTGCTACGTGAAGCAATGGCCTCAAAGATGATACATTCGCATCGCTACATCTTTGTTGCTGTTGTTGTATTTGTTGTTGTTGATGGTGGGCATGCTGCTGCTGCTGTTGCAGTAGCCCGCGCGACGGCGCCCCAATCACCTGATGGTCTTCACCATCCGTTGTGCGTTGTTCGTCACCCCAAACTTCAAATTCACCCGCCGCCGAGTAATCACCAAAGCCGCCGTTCCCCTTCACCGTGTCAACGTTTACGCCCCCACAGGGCGAACGTTGTTTCTTATTATTTTTCTTGTTTGTCAAACTTAATGGTAAAAAATCACGCGTTAATGACAACACAATGTCTTCGTGATTATTCTTAGACAATTTCAATTTTGTCTTACGTCGTTTGCGTGAGCTCAATGATAATGGAAAAATGTTAATCCTATTCTGTCCACGAAATGACGTCAGATTTGCGACGATTCATCAATATTTTTCATTACAATTTTCCCCATACAAATATTGCAAGATGAAGGACAAAAAAAACAAAAGAACAAATTTATCTTTATTCTATTCAAATACGCACAGAACCACGTCACTATTTTATTTCTTGATGTCAATCACTTTATTTTCAATCAATCTCACAAATCGCTGAAAAATATTCCACTCGTAGTTTGGTTTTCTGATCTTGAAAGCTCCAGTCAACAAGCCATGAAATAAAACGAAAAAATGAACCAATAGATGAATAAGTAAACACAAACTGACTCTACTCGACAGTACAACACGAACTTCTTAGGACAGTATTCACGAAAACGAAAAGTGCTATAGAGCTATGGAGCATTCGAGAATGGGTGACTGAAAACTCTTGGGATGATTCTCTAAAGTTCCTTATCGATCTGTCAACGCCAGAGAGAAAGTTTAAATCGTTCTCTTGCGACCGATATCTTTCTTGGTGCCACTCGACAACAAACCGTGAAGCTTCTCTCACATACACATACACAATCCTCCACCAATCTCCTTTCACTCTGTTTTTATTTTATGTTTTATTATTATTCTTTCGTCCCTTAGATTCATTCGAGTTATTGAACGTCCACTACTATTGTCATCCTTCACAACTCACTTACAAATTTTCCACAGAATATTTCTCACTTTTTTTTCTTTCCAACGATAACAAATATAAACAAAAATATTTCTTTACTCTGCGTTTTTTAGTCTTTTGGTTCGATTTTACAGATATATACAATAATCACTGAGAATCATGTGGTGAAAACTCAATTTCTGATAGTGAAAAAGATAGTGGTGGTCCAAGTGTATGTTGGTTGAAGCAATGAACGTTGTAAGCGAAGTTACTGGTGAGTGTCACCGACGATTAAATCCCGGGTTGGTTGTCGCTTCCGTGGCACAAGCTCAGTAGAGAAACCTAATTGGGTCAACAGGGACTACGATGCGATGGAAATCCGCGCAAGTAGTTACTCGTGCCTCCCCCAACGTTAACGTACGTGTGCGACCGACCTAACCAATGTAACCAATGTACACCACCAATGGATATTGTTATTATTATTAATATTATTATGATTATTACTATCGTTATAATTGTTATTGAACGTCACTGAAGATTCAGCAATGTCAATAATAAACACTCGCTCCGCAATATACTTCACCACGATTCAAAAACTTTTGTTCCTAATAAATCCTCTAGTTGTCTTTTTATTTGAAAGAAATTGAAATATATAGAATGCGATCGATCCTCTTCATAATACAATATGAGAATAAAAATAATTGAAAAATTGAAAAACAACAACACAAACAAACTTTATCGGTGAAACATTTCAAACTTCGTTGTTTTGTCGTTTAAAATATTTGCTCTATGTTTAACTTTAAAAACTTTTTCGTGTTGGTTTTTTCACTTAATGTCACGTCACGCTCCGGCCAATTATCAAAAAATATAACATGCACATGTATTTATATATATATATCTATATATTTGTGTGTGCATATATGATACGAATGCGAATTTATTTGATGGGAAAGCATCCAATTGTTGTTAAGACATGGAGGGAAAATTTTAAGCTTCAATCGAAAAATTTTCCATTCTTTATTTTTCACACTTGTCGCATACGTTGAGTATTATTCGTTGTATAAAAAATTAGATGGCAATGATTTTTATTCCATATTTTCATGTATCCGATAAATATTGGAATTTGCGGTATCACTTGCTTGAGTATTTATCGAAAACAATTATACATATATTATTTATATGTATAATATGATAATAATGGTTATGATGCTGTGTTTATCTTGTATGGGGTTGTACCGTACTGAAACCCGAAACTGTATAACAACATCCACCCGCGCTAACTGCGGATCAAAGACTGGAGGCTACAGCGACGCAACGCCCGGTACAAAGTGACACTGGAACCCTCGTTTCCCCACCGTGCGGCTTTCGGCGATGCGTCGAGCGCGTGCGCGCGTCCCTCTATAGTAGGTACTGTATCCCTACATAATACTATACTACCACTAGTACTACTACTGTTTTATATATGTATGTATGAATAAATATATACATATATGTATATATATGCGCGTATTTGAACTAGACGTGCCTCCTCTCCTTTCCTACGCGTCGCGTCGTTGCACACTATCGTCCTTACGCCCATTCTTCCCTGTCCTGTTACAATATACCATTCTATATGCCAGGACGATGACTACGTCGATGACGACGACGGTGGTGGAGCGTCGTTGTCTCGTTGGGGGTCGTTACAAAACCTCTCGGAAGCACCGTCGACGATTTCGTCCCGGTCGACGAGTTCGCAGCCGTCATGAGACGATGCAAAAGGAATACACGTACATATGCATTTGTGTGTACGTGTAAAATACACACAGACTTATCTTCTACTGAATTCACATAGATATGTGTATGTGCCCACTTTTAGATCAAAGCAATTTGGCAGTAATTTGTGAATTGTCATTCTTTTCATTTATTTATTTCTCAGTTGTTTTATTAAATATAGAGATGAATTGATTGAGTTCATAGGGAGCTTTATGATTTACTACAATGATAAAAAATATTGACTTCCGCTTTTTTTTTTGTTCTATCAAATATTGCGTGGAAAAGGTGAAGTCAATTTCCAAATGCGAGAAATGCTGATGGTGATTATTCTGGCGTATTGATTTAGTGTGATCACAGTTCGGTATTTTTGCAATGATTGAATTGAAGAGAGAAAATAGAAATATCGAAGCTAATTCAATTTTCCACGGGGAATTATTGCGCTACGTGCTTCTTGCGGAGTGTTGGATACCCTTGAGGTGATTCTGCCAAGAATTTCACTTTTCATTCGAGTGAAAAGGAAAAGAATATTTCGTAACTGAATTCAATTCATTTTTAATTGTTTGTTTTACAAATACTCACAAGAATTGTTGTCTAATATTCAATTTTGTATCAGAAATTTGTTGGCCAACTGATTGACGATCGATTAAAGAAAATAACGTTTCATACTGATGAATAATACATGAGAAAACTTTAGAAAAATGGAATATTCAAAATGAGGGTAACGAACTATTATTAGAGAGAATCTCGTGTATACCGTTTAAACATCGTTGTAATAATTTCCTCAAATATAATGACGCCGTTGGCGATATACAGAGCAGGTAGAGGGAGCCACAAAATTTCCGCGACAAAATTATTTTCGCGACAAAGGCGGAACTATTCAAAGCGCGTTGGTGTATATAGATGAAAAGAAGAAAAGCGAGGTATCATCAACGTTGTCATCGCTGTCGTCAAAGATTGCTACTTGGTTGGAGAGGAAGAGAAGAAACAAAATTCTCGCTTAATATACATATATATATTATACATACGGGAGCGAAAAGTAAGCACCCGCGAAACGTTCACTACATCAACTCACACCATCTCCTTTATTCATATCACAAACAGGCAGTTTCCACACACAATATGTAAACATAAGTTTGGCAATATTATTACCCCGTAAGCACTGTCTTATAAACACTATTATATGCCTACAATATTATCATTCATGAGTTCTGTAGTGCATATTGGATGTCAAAATTTGGTTATAAATTCAACTGATCAATGCAAAAACAAACGAACGAAAAGATATTAAGTAATTTTTCCAATTTAGAATGTAGATAATCGAGCTAAAGCAAACTTTAGACTCTATATGGTTGCTAGTTTCTTATGCTTCCAGTCACGACAGGAGTATAACTTCCAACGTCAGATTCGTGATGAAAACTGTCAGTTTTCATCGTGAAAATGCGTGAAGCGCTGCGGATATTACCAATAAATATTCTTGATAGGTCAAAACATACCAAACGACAGAAAGATATTGAAATTGAATTAGAGTTAGGTGTTCGTATGGATAGAATATTTCTTTCATTATCGTCTCTGGTCAATATTTCAATCCATTGAGTGGCAATTCATTGATCACTATCCGATTCTGTTCCTCTTAAAAAGTAATCTCGTCCAACCTTGGCGGACTTCATTTTCTGGGTGAATTTACGAAAATTCAAACGTTGTAGTAGCTCCATTCACCATTTGTAATTACTACATGAAGCCAATTGTTCTACATCATCAATAGGCTCAGAGCATCCTCATGAACATGAAGGAATGATATTTGCGCAGTAAATTTCACATTAAATTTTTTAACAGTGTGTGCACAAGCGACCAAACTTTCTCAGAAAAATACACATATCGATCGTTGGCAAAGACGTATATATTTCTTTCCATTTCTCTCTTAATGTTTCCTATCTCATACTCTCGTTTTTTTCATTCGTGATCGAAAGGAAGTTTAATTATCCCTCTCACTACCTACATATCCTCATACTCTCTTTCTCCATTTTCTCCATTGCTCCTCTCCATATACTCGTCGAGAATGCGACGAGTACATATGTAACAGAAGATGGATGGAGAAGTAGTTTTATCCCTATGGTTTCCAAGTCCTTCTCTCTATACTTGGTACCTTTCCTTTCTTTTTTTTTGCTCCGGGAATCCATTTACAACTTAGTCTACAATGTTTACCTTTCTAGCAATTGACCCCAAGCGCGATATGTGCCTCCATATGCTTGACACAAACCAGAACAATCAGGAGAGGAAATAAATGGAAAGCTTGAAAAGAAAGAGATAACAAGTAGTAGACTAGAAAGGATAGAAATGCTTTTCGGAAAGTACTGTGAGACCTCTTCTTTTTATGACGATCGAGACCAACGTAAAATCGAGAGGGGTATAGTGAAAATATCAGATAGGGTCATCTTTATAAAAAAAAAATCATTTTCATGCCACGGTTGGAATCATATCCCGAATTCATGTTTTTTCCTTTGACTATTTCCTGCGTTTCAATAATTATTTGGGAGTTTTTCTTCTAACACGATATGGTGAATGCCATGCGGCATATTCAGAAGTAATCAGATGATAAAAGGCTTATATCGAAACAGAAAGACAACACGAAAAGTGGAAAGAGATAAAAAAAATGTAAAGTTGGAGGGATTGGGGATCACAACGAGAAGGGCGAAGTTCACGAGGTTGTGTCTCCTACATTTTCTTTGATGTTACTAAACAGTGAACATTTCCGCACACTCACCACGAGACGTTTCACATCTCCTGCACGAGATAGAAATAACCGGGTAGCATTCCATATATATATATATAGCAGCAGGATCTTTTATAAATTCTCTTGATCTTATCTTAAATCTCACGACTATCTTCATGTCTATATACAGAGTCTACTTGAACTGAAGTCGTATTGTGTATCTAGTTCTTTGCATTTTCAACTTCAACGTCTTGCTGCTTCGTTGTCGTCCACTTTTGTTATTTTTGTCTGTTGAATTAACAAACTGTGCAATAGAACATTGAAGTATTTCAATATTGAAGCGATTGTTATGTATCATCTCTGTAGCTGTTGAATCACAATACAAGAAATGAATATTCTGCCTTTTTTTTTTCATATTGTGATTTGACTATAGGGCCGTTACTATCATTAGAATATTGCAATGATTTTCGCTGTTCAGCCTTCGTTATTCTGTTGACTTCCTTTAATTAAATACTTGTCCTCATCTTGTTCATTACTTGTTTAATTAGAGGAATGGAACTGTGGATCATTTGCGCATTCATTATTTGTACAGAATAGTGTTGTTTGAAAATTCAAACAGCTTTGTTCTATTTGTCTTAGTTGCAAATTATTACATGACAAGGAATGAAATAACTGAATATGAGACAAATATTTCATTATATAATTTTGTCGGTTGCAAGAAGGAATTGATAAATCAAGACAGTTGAACATCAGTAGATGTTGCAGACGTGCTTGCGTAACTTTCGAGTGATTTTGTTCGAGTATATATATATACGAAATGAGAGGGCCGAAGCGTCGACTGGTGGAGAAGATTCACTGAGTAGAGCCGCCGGTAATCGGCTCGGAAAAGAATCACAGTTCGTTATACTGGGGGCTTCTGATCCTACGAACGCCCCCGTTCATACTCCCGCTTTACCGCTTTACCTTTTTTCTCCCCCTTTCTACTCTGCAACTCTAATTGTATATACGTATACATATAAACAGATGTATTGTGCGATGTTCGGGTGTGTCGTGTAGGGGAAAAGTGAAATAATGTTTAGTATTCATGTGGATTCTTGAGACATCGATCACTCAATTTGCGAGCATGGAACAAACAAGATAAGAATTCTCTCAATTCACGCTTCCATTTTCTATCATTTATTCTCCATTTTCATTCTATTATTATCCTTCTTCTTTTATGTATGGATTGATTTTACATGTCACTAGAGGGATGTCTGAATAAGGATCAAACATTCCTTATCTATTTCAATATGTTCTCTTAAAATTATTCTGCAAATTTTCAAGATATTTTTTATCATATATTTGATTCTGTGAGAATGTAATCATAATGTATCGTTACGGTAATTGAAATGTGATTCTGAATTTATTTTAATGAAGTATTCCATCTCAAAGACAACAAAGCTATGTTCAATGATACATATAGGCATTCGAACTATTCAATTCTTGTGTAGTGGCAGATAGTTTTGTGTAATCGAAAATTGATTCGTCTCAGGTTTATTTGAGAAGAATCCGATTATTTCATCTGGACATAAGAAATAAAATCGCTGATTGAATTTTTGATGGAATCTTTCTAAACAATAAATTCATGTATTTTCTGATCGATAGTCTCCTACATCATAGTAACGTTTTCAACAAATCTGTTGATTTTTTATTGATACTACCAATTCTGTATGAAATCGTATCTCATAGGAAATGAATTTCTACCACGAAACAAATAACCTGAGAATGAAAACTTAGAACCTCATGCATCCATATATTAACAAATTTATCGTTCAAAACACAACGTTGAATGCTCAGAGGGAAATATTTGAATATGATGAAACAGCAGCACTGGATTTGAGAGTGGTTTTCTATAGGTGTAAACCAACACATGCTTAAACCGTGTAAAGTTATCGAGTTGCGCTTATATATAAGATTGAAAGAAAGAGAAACACCCATTTACATGCGTATATATTGCTAGAAGCAACGGCGTCTTTGTTGCCGTCTGTAATCTCTGTGCATATCGTCGAGTTTCGGTGTTTTGAGACGAGAGAAAATGGAGAGGAGAGGAGAGTAGATAGAGACGGAGAAATTTTACATACAAACGCAAAACTCTCGCGAGCATAAAGGGACACAAATGGAAGAGTGAAACATGTTAGCGAGCTCTGTACTCTTGGATATATAATCCGCAAGGGGGATGAAGAGAATGTTCCTTTTCTTTCTCTCCTACTCTCAGTTTCTATATCATTAACTCACTCTCACTATATGGTTTATACCATGAGCTTAGGGGTGTGGGCGCGGACGCGAACGTCGACGGTGTGCGTCTACTCAGTGCAAATAAAGCCTCACCCGCACGGTTTGTTCGAAACATTTGAGCAAACGTCGGTTGTTTAAACGGGCGGTGGAGTTGGACGAATGCCGAATGAATAAGTGCGAGTATGCATGCGCTATACATATATATATGCATGTGTTGTGAAGAGGGAAGTAAAATTAAACAAATAAGAGGAACCGATTTTATTTAAATCATCAAAAGCGGTGAGTAGAAGTTATATCCACTCACAACTCCCATTATATTTCACTTGCCACAATTATTTCATCTGGTATAAACCTCATTTTCCCAAACGTTCCGTTTGGGATACATGAAAACATGGGAGAAAAAATTATAATCACAGAGACGAATATACAATGGAAAGTCATTTCAAGAAATATATTTTCATACGGGCGAATCATATATTTTTTATCCATAAATGCAACTATAAGATTGATTAAAATATAAATTCTATGGTTTTCGAATTATCTGTCTTTTAATTATAAATTTCTCATCCACTCAATATTTTAAGCATCGCAAAATCTAAAAATTGATCATGGAAAAACCTATTGTGGATTTTTCCACAATTTTTTTCATCATAAATTTTTTCTTTGAATATTACGTATGCAGTGCATTTGTTCCTAATTTTGTCGTTAACTCAACACCCACACGCTCACACACACAAACCCACACATATACACGTTCATACATCGACGGATATATCTATCTCTCATTAGTTACTTTTATTTTCTCATCTCATCCACTGCCTTGGACTTTTAATTCGGTGAAACGAGGCGCGCACACTTGAGAACTGGCAACCAATCGAATTTCTGGAGAAGTAACTCCCATGAGTACGAAAAAATAGAGAGAAGAGAATATATATCTATCTATATATATTGTAGAACTGAAGCATGTATATATATCACTATAGCTGCTCGCCAGACGGTCGTCAATGTCTCACTTTGGTCTCGGTTATTTTCTACTAATCCAATTAACGATAGTATAGTCTTTTATATACTATATATCAAAGATTCTTTCAGGCGTTACTCAAGATTATATCGCACTCGACCCTCTCTCTTTCTAAGTCTCTTCCTTTCCTCTCTCTACTTCTCTATACTCTTACAGAGTATCTTTTTTTTTCTTTCTCTTTATCTCTCTTTGCTCTTGCCCCTTCTTCATTTTCTAAAAACATATATATGTCTTCACCTTCCTCAAGCACTCTCCTCTCGACTAATAAATTAATTAACGAACTAACGTCAGACGTTTATAGTCCATATATCTGCGGAGCCAATAAAATTACTCGAGTCGTCGCTTGGCCGTTCATAAAATTCTCTTTTGCGCTCACTTCCACCCACTCCCCCTTCTTCTCTTCCGTTCTATTCGTCGATCCGCTGCAAATAAAGCGTTTGGCAAACACGACCTTTTCCACGGGATCAATGAAGGGTATCAGTGAGAATGTAGAGAAGAAGAGTGAGTGAGAGAGTGCACGAGTGGTGAGATGTGGAAAGAATGAGAGGAAGAATTTATCCACTCTCCAAATGTTGTGCACCCCCTTTCACCGTACCCCTATCGTCCCTTGATTATCCTATAGTGATACCAATGGAGGCTCTATTGGCATTCCAGCTCAACCGGAAACGCCAAATAATATATACTGTACTCTCTTGGAATCTATATACATGTAAGTCAACCAATGAGAAAGGGAGGCGAGTAAATTTTATTTTCATAGACCCGATAAAACCAAAAGCAAACATCAACGTCGTCGTCAAATGTCTATATATAACACATAAAAAATTATCACTTAATTTTTTTTTCCCTTTTCTCTTGTCTTTCTCTGCGTTTTTATTTTTCCCCTAACAGTGTAAACAAAACATTCCAGTGCATCTTCCAAAGATAAAATTCTCTTCGGGGTTTCTGTTAAGTATATATATGGTATGAATAGACACGAAGAATGATGGAGATATGCACGTGTCTATAGCAAATATATATGATGAGTCCTTAAACAAACACATTTTCCGTCAAAGGAAAGTAACAATCGTTAGGTGTATGTTGGAAGTGAGGCATGGAGAAACATTGAGGGAATGAGGGCTCTCTTCATTGATGTATCGCCCACACGTATGTCTACATAGGGTCGAAGGGAAGACAGAGAGATAGGAAAGTGCTCGCTGTTATATCACCACCTTCGCTTCTTGCACTGGTCACATATTTAAAAAAATATATAAATATTTTTTTTATCAACATGGAATATAGGGTATTTTTGATATGACATCTACCTTTTTGTTCACCCAAGAAGTTTACAACTGTTAGAAAAATGTTTAGCGTAATAGAAACTTCATTTATGACAATCCTCGATTGATGATGAGTGATACTAGTAACTGGTATGAGCTCAATCATTTCACACATAGTGTTTGTTTTGAGAAATTTATCGAAATGATTCGAAAACAATTGAGAATGATGAATGCACTTCTGATCAATTACATACACTGAGAGTATTTGTAAGCTCTTATCGTTTTCCACCAACTCCAACTTGTTGCAATTATTTCAACTGCAGTGAGTTGCAAAACGCCGTAACTTTTGTTTGTATATATCATCACTTCCTGCTGGGTAATTGGACGATATTGATATACCTTTTTCATTGCGACGCGTGTTTTCAATATGTCGATCTATAAATGACGCATTACTTCGACAAACAGTTCTTATTTTTTTATTTTTTTTTTTTTTCAACTGTGCACTCGCTCTTTTTTCTTGTTTGTGTCGTGGTAAGTTGTCGTCGCGTCATGGTGGCGCCGAAAGACGGAGAATGAGTAAGAAAAAAAAGGAAAAAGAAAGGAATAATAAAAAAAAAGACGAATGAAATAAAAATAGGGAGCAAAGTATAAGGTATAACTGTAGTACATACACCTTCGCCCTCAAGCTACACACTTCTGACCCCTCGTGTTCCCTATTTCCTCCGACTCTTCCACGTCGGACATTATTACGTATTAAATCGTAGTGGTGTGTATGTATTTATGTATGGACGCATGTGCATATATACATGTGTGTGGGGGAGTGCTTAGTGCGTTTATCGTTCGTCATATTCATCCTATACTCTACTGACGACATCTATTCTACGGCAGAGTGAATGTACGAGCGCAAACGCGCGACATTTCGTCCGCCCCCTCTTTATGTTCTTCTATGGGAAATAAAAAACGTTATTGTTCTTTTATTAGTGCGCAACCCTACACACACGTGCAAAAAAAATTATACGGCTGACATTTCAAACTACAATTTACCTTAACATGGTGTAAACTTTTTCAATTAGGTTTTGTATCTGGAGTATAGTGAATTTAAACAGACAGTTTTTTGAATAGGTTGGACAAAACTTTTTTTTTCTGCTGGATGTTTTTTTCAAGTTCTAGAACTTGAATCTTCTGAAGTATATTAACACGTTTTTGTATGTCACCTTTATTTATACAGGTTTTGATTCACTATGCATATATTCATTTCAAGCGATAGTGAATTAATTTTAACATCTTGCAATAAAGCTTTACAAATGTGGTGTTGCTTGTTTTCCAGGGTTGTAATTGTTTTCAACTACTTTCGGTATTGTTTAGATGATTATTTGTCTGTTACATATATGGCATGGATATATTTGGTATTTGTGACTATCTGCTCGTACCACCAGATTTTTCAATATCGAGCAAGTCACTATCATACATATATGCTGAAAAAAAACATTAGACTTTCCTTTTATTAATTTTCACGGATAAAATCCATCGAAGCATAGAAAAACTCAATTTCAAATGAATAAAAATTTTTTTCATAATATTTCAGCAATCCTTCGTGCAATAATTTTATAATGCCCGTAGACAAAAAATGAGGGATATAAAAATATGAGAGATAGAGCGGTTGGGGTAGAAAATGAAAGATGAAAAAAGGACAGTGGCGATGGAGACGTTCAAGAAAGCCACCGGTGTGTGGCCATCGGGTGTGTTCGTTTCTGTGGCAAAATACAAATGGATTCTACGCCACCAAGTGGAATAGAATACGAGAGAGAAGGGACGGGTCGATGTGCCAATGTGTGAGATATACATACATATTGGACGAGAGGTATAATATCTTTTACTGTACGTGTATTTGTGAAGATATATAGAATACGCATAATATTCTTCTTCGTAGCTATACAGATGTGGTGGTTGATGACGTGACTGTGCTCGCATATGTTTAGAACAATCCGCCGGACATTCTGTAATCATTGACTCGTCGACCCTCGAACCTTAATATACGAATCGTTCGACTGTTCACGTCACGTTTACTGGTCATTTTGAGGGTATGTGCATAAATGTATGGCGAAACCCAAAGGTTTATGTATGAATAGTGAAATAGGTAGTTAATCGTTTGGGTTCACGTTGAAAATTTCCAAATGCATATAGGAATACTGTCGAATGCACACTGTTATGTTCGTGTTCAATAATTGAAGTTGGCTAAATCACCAATTAACGATTATATTAAATTGCAATCAGGATTGAATATATGTTTGGTCATCGATTTTAAGAATAACACGATGGAAAGGGTTTATATATGTGTTTGTTATAACCAGTGACGGGTGTCGATTTCACGCGCGTGTTCCCGTTGAAATGTTCAATGACATAATAATAGAGCGGAAAATTTCAGACCTCATAGTTTTTCTTAAGTATTTTCTATATTCATCTCTTGAACGATGTCTGCTTCGAAATATTGCAGTGAGATCCAGGGAATTGATAAAGATCTACCGAACCGCTTTACTTACAATGATGGAAGAAAAAAACGTGAATTTCTGTAAACGGGAATTCCATTTTGGAATTGATGAATCAACAATAGAAAAATGCATAGTTGGGATGTTAGAAAAAATGTAACAACGTCGAAATGAACAAATAAATTGCAAATGGAGAAAAAATAAAAGAATGCTCGTGTGGAGAATCGCAGAATCTGTAAACAAAAATGGTCTCATGTCTGCTAAATTTATAGTAATTCGATTGCATATATACAACCCATTTCAGTTTCATTTTTTCTCTTGCATTATCACATGTAGTTATTTTTAACGCTAATTCTTTTCGTTTTTTTTTCCTCCGTTCGCCTCCTGTCCGCTTATCGAATAGCGGAAAATGGAATAAATATTCGCGAGAAATGTGAATTGGCATATTAAAACAGATAATGAAATGGCCGAGAGCGAAGCGGGGGAGGCCAAAACTGGATTCCGGACAAACTATATCAGACGCAACTTCTCACAGAACATGTCTCGTTGTTGTGATAGTAGCGCGGGCACTGACGTACAGGTTGTAACGAGTGAGTTCGAGCTTTGGGGTAAACCGTGCTTGTGTAAACATTCTCTTGTCGTCTCTCTTATTATATACACACCCACGCGCGTCTGTCGTTTTCAGGATGCAATATACAGTAAGAAGATATATAAGCGATGAAAGGAGCATAAGGTATATACATATATATATATACATATATATGTATGAAAAGGAAAAAAATAAAAAAAAGATAAAAAATTAATACAATGAAGTATAAAAGTCTGCAGAAAAAGTTTCGCTGTCGTTTATATACATATAGAGAATTATAAGGATGCAGATAACGCTAATGGGATTTTATCACGGGAAGGAACGATGTTGACGGCAATGTGGCTGCAATTATATATATATATATAAGGAGAAAAAGAAGCGTGCTGACCCGGCTTTCCCCTTTTCCGCGTGGGAATAACAACTCGGCAATGTTTACTTTCTGACCTAGCAATTAATTGGATACTTTTCGTCTCCATTTACTTCACTTATGTCCATTGTATCTACGGTCTTTGCACTTCCGCAATATATATAAAAGGGAGAGTGGGGTAAAGTGGAACACCCGTACCAAATGCCCCAACAAAACTAAATGGGATGAATAAATATCTTTTCCATTTGAAGAAATATACATGTGGATTCAAACATCCCTCCATGTCTATCTATTAATTATGTCATCTTTACTTGTATTTTTCTCCTATTATCTATTCCGCTTTAATCGTTGTTACGCCAAACATGGAAAAATGCATCGTCTCCAGTTTTATCGGTGATTGTGTTATTCCAGTTATTAATTATTATGAAATTATTATTTTATATAATTGAGAATAAAATATAAGCAATTATACTAACTTTATTTTGAGCTCACTCGATCACGCCAATCGATAGCAAAAAGTTCCTGAGAAATCATTATAAAAAGTTACAAAATCGACACTTTATTTCCTCAATAGTCAATACCATTGAAATAAATTCATAAAGCGTCGGAATATTTCTTCCTGAATATGCCAATGGATATGTATAAATATATTGGAATATCAACTATACTGTAAAATAACCCCGGGATATCTTCTTATACAGTACAAGAATGAAGGATGTGAATGAAGAATCACAGCAGGAGAATCGTACCAGCTACGGTAACTCACAGCAATATAGACGACATGAATGAAAAGATGTTTTAAGCATGTAATGGAAAATTTAGTGACCTGGTGAGAGGTTCCCCGGGACGTTGAGAAGTCAGCGAAAGATTACATACATCACAGCACTCACATACAAATATATACACATGCATTTATCTTCTTTCCATGTTTAGATTTAGTTTAATCCCCCACATATGCATATTTTACAACATAAATATAAATTCCCACATAATCGGTTTAACAACATTTTTTTTAGCACAAACCAAAACATTATCAGGGTCAAAAACATTACTGGATGCTGCTCACATATGCCACCGCATATTCAGAAAGATGACGAGATACATATACGTATAATAAATAATCTCCAAACAGACACATTCACAGACAGACATGCCAGAATGTTCGCGTCTCTTTATCCCTCATGATCATCCCATCTATCGTATCCTTTTCTACTTCATCCTTCTCTTGTTTCACTTCTATATACTTGCACGCTTTGGGACTTGTCTCTCATTCCTCTACACTTCCTCTCTGCTTCTCTCTCACTTACTCACTCTCCTTTACATCTTCAGGACCACCAGCATATAAGCCTCAGCTCGAGCAGTCACCGCACGTCTCTGAATTCCTCGTGCCTTAAACTTCGCCACAGACATCAAACGCCCACGCGCTGGATTAGTCCTCGCGCTCGTGCAATCCCTCCCCCGTACTCTTCTCACTCTCGTCTTCGTTCCTTTTCCATATATATATATATATATATGAACTCTACAACCCTCCAACGCTCCCTATAATACCACCAAATATGTCGCTCACTACCTCATAGCCCATTGCTATCTCTATACTTGTTGTAGCTCTGTGCACATGTCATTCTTCATGAGCTATGAATACAGACGCCATTTGCCCTCCCATCGTTCCTTTGTATGCATCTATATAGGTGTGACAAAGAGCAAGGACGAAGAGGGTGATGAGGAGAGACTCTCACACTCTCTTGTTTATGTCTGACACACGCGTTCTCAACAACGACGATATGACGATAACACGCGAGTGGAGCTAAGCGCGCCGCACCCATTTATGTGTGTATGTATGGCTTTGCCCTCACTGGGATGTGAGACAAGGGATATAATATTATCGCGTGTGTATGCGTGTGTATGAGTATGTGGATGTATGTATGCTGCGTCCGCGGGCGGTCTGGGTATGGTTCCCGCGTTTGGAACACACGACATGGGGCGTTGGGCGCGCGCACGTTGCAAAAGTATCAAATGTGTATGCGATGAATTAAAGAGTTGTATACGTAAGTATATAAAAATAGAAGTATGTATCTGTATTAGAGTTTATGAAAAAGGATTTTTCAAAAAAGATCGGAGTTTATTACATATATTTGTGTAAGAATTTCTGACGAAAGATATGGTTGGACCTGGCGTAATTATATTTTTTGAAAATTTGTTTGAATCCAAAGCAGAATTAAAGACAAAATGTGAATGCGATGTCAAATTATTCCTATACCTGTAATAGGTTTGGAATTTATAGTGAGAATGCGGATATTTAATGTATATTAATTATTTTCTATGAAATTGGGGTGAAGAACATTTCGATCGTGAACGGAATTTTATGATTCCTCAACGCATTCTCTCTATTGCTCAATTTATTTATTATTTCGAATTTTAATTCGATTCATAAATAAAGAATGAAAGTATATCTACAGCTGCGATAAAAATAATCAGATGATTAATTTGTTTCTGCGATGCTCTATTTTTTTCATGTTAGTTTTGAAATTGGAAGAAGATTGATATGTATGAATATTAGAACAATAACTATACTAGTAGGCACGCCATATATGAATATTATCAGATAAATATTTTATTTAATTCAATTTCATTTGTTTATGTGACTGTCGAAATACAAACACGGTTCATATGCTGGAATGAAAATGTGTGTGATAAAATTTAGTTGATGTAGGGTAAAACAAAATGAAAACGCGTGAAAGACATGAACAAATATATTGCCATAGGCGAAGGAGATAGAACATTTTGATGAAAAAATGGAAGTGCAACTATAAATAAAACAGTGGTAAAAATATTGCTGCAGCCCTATGATCAATGCTGCGGCTCTGTATATATAGTACGCATATAGCCACACAAATAACAAAATATGTGAGATGGTCGAGATTGATTTTGCCTTGAGCTCCGTATCGGTATATATACTGCAGTCATCACTACCGTGTGTGAGCATTTGAAATGTTGCCTGTGGCGGGAAATTAAATCAGTCGTGTCGCTCGCGCATATTTGTGATTATCGAGGAACCCGATCTGAATCGTGTGCAAACACATCTCATCCCCTAAGAGATTTCTATAGAGTGAGCGCGCATTTCTATCCGTAAATCCATATAGATTTCTTCTACTTTGTCCAGTAAATGAAACTCATCATGCAAGTTATTAAGCGAAATAAACACAGAAGAACCAATAGTAAATAGTTGCAAAAAAAAAAAAAAAAATAGGGATGGAATATATTCGATCGGAGAGGTTTTAAGTTCTCTTTGAATACATTCGAATTTATTCAATTTATGAATAACGATGCAATAATATAAACATTGGTAACTCAAAGCTAGATTAATGAATAAAAATTTTGCGTTTGTTGGTCGCTCTTGCGTATAATAGATAAAAGGAAGGAGAGAAAATGGTGAATAAAGAGTTAAGAGAGGTAAAGAGAGTTAGATTAAAGCGGATGTTCATATGAGTGCAACCGGGATCCCGAGAAACCACGGAATAAAAGGCAACATGTATATCTTCTCTGTTGCATGGCTCGTTGTGAAAAGAGCTGGCGTAATAGCTCACAGTTCCCCGCATCCGTGCATGCATGCATATACATGCACGCAAGTAGCGATGGTACAGTAGCAACAGCAGCGCCCGCAGCCTCTTTGCCTCTCGCGCTTGTCGTGTACTCTGCCGCGTCATGAAGCGCTTAGCAGCCACCTCTCTTTCGTATTTTCATTTATGTTATTTTGTTAAAACAAAAATTTTTTTCTCTTCAACTCTTTATGCACAAATTTTGTGTTATTCATTTCATTCATATTTTCTTTTTATCTGTCACTATTTTTCCGTCGGTCCTCCAACCCTCGTTTTGAATCCATCTTTGTACATTTAATTCACTTGTATTTATATCAACTCTGATATATTCATCTTTTGCCACTCCATTATGTTGGATGTGTTTGTGATACTGCATATGCGGAAATATGCCATGTATGTGTCAAAAGATTTTTGAAGTATATCCAAAAAGCAACAAAGAATTGTTAATACTAACAGAGTTGGGATAATACTCTTTATTTAATTTGATTAAACAAAAAAAAAACGAAATGAACAGATTAATATTGTTTTAGTGCCAATGGGGTAGAAATAACACTGCTCACAATTGCGTGATTGTACTCATGATGTCTGCGTGACTGTTGATCTAAACATGCACCCAGTGTTTTATTAAATCTCGTTCCCCATTTCAAATCATTATATTCCCATACATACATTATTCGCCATTATTTCTATTTTTTCTCTCTCTCCCTCTCATGCATTATCACTGCAACTAATTCTCATGAAATTAATTTTGCAGATGACAGAAGTATTGGAGATTGAATTACTAAAGCATCACCATGATAATCCAGATGGACTTGGGCTCAATGTATTTTTGTGGTGAGTTAAAATTATTTTTCATTTGTCATCATTTTCTAATATTCATTAATATGCACATCTGAGCGATATGATTAAAAGATACTCAATGTCATCATCATTTACATCGCACTGCAGACATTTACGAATGATTTATTTTCTTTCCTTTCTTTTTTGGTTACATATTATCACAATCAAATACTGAAAATGATTGGAAAAAAGTGAGAGTAAGGAGCAAAAAGGGAGGTTAGGAATAAAAAGATAGCGAAAAGAGCTGACGAGAGAATTAACAGTGTGAGAATAACACTCGGGGGATAAAGTAAAGTAGTTCATATATATATATATATACATGTATGTATATATATATTGTGGCACGTGCCCCTCGTAGAATCACGGTTGCCAGTGCGCACCTGTCGTCGTTTACAGTTGGTAGCGCTCACGCGCGGCTACACACGTAAGAGAGTCAAAGTGTGTGTGTAGTATATGTGTAGTAAACGCACGACTAACCTATAACAAAATGCCACCGTGCGGCAGTAGTAGATCACAATCGTAGCTTGTACGCCAGTCGTTCATTAATTAAATCACACCTTCACTCATACACGCAGAATACGTGTTGAGAATTCTAGAGTCAACCATTTCGATAAGAATTTATTTAAATATTCATAATGCACATGGAAAATCTTCAACATGAAATTTTCAATTGAAAAATTGTCTCACTTTTACAGCGCAGTCGTGAACGTTACTCATAAAAAAGTCACGATAAGTAGTAATGATTTTGATAGTGAATGTACCATTTGATGTTCACTTTGGAGTCTATTAGAGAACTTCAGAAATTCGGTACTTCATTTTTCGGTAATTTATCGTGTGAATCATACTGAAATATAATATTGTACATCTGGATACGGTACGCTAGATGCAGCGTAATTGTTTAGAATTTTACATCTCGATTTTCTCTCATGAAAAATGTTATGCTCAAGTTTTCTTTCCTTTCAGTTCCAATTGTAGAACATGAAAATTATATTCTTCAAGTTGTCGCGTGAATTTATGATTTACTAGTAGAAAAAATCCGCTTAATATATCCTATCCATTTCCACATTTTCATATTTACTCCGCCACAACGTCGATTTGGTTCGTTTTTAATATGTAAACACATTAATTTTACATGCAAAAATATCCACATATAAGTACATGTATGCATATAATGAATGTTCCAGTTTCCTCTCGACCTGTATCAAAAATGATAATGATGATGTAGAAATGTATATCCTCAGCAAATGAAAATTCAAATCGCACCAAAGCATGATGTCCTATATATGTATAAACATGGATATTTTCTCGCATTATTCTGCATCGTATTTTACTACTAATTCATTTGCCAGGTCATTGCACTCAAGAATAGAAGATATAATATGTACGTATAGGTGCATCCACGTGAATAATAATTTCCGGGATTTCCTTAACGTTATATGAAACATTTCGTTATGCTGTTATTATATTTTTAATATAAAAATGGAATCCACATCGTTATATTTCTTGCATGATTGAGATGAGCGAGTGAAATAGGTACATAAGAATTTTCGATTTACGTCAAAACCGATCATAGTGTCTGAAAGTGATAGCTCCGCCATCATCAGCATGTCCACAGTGGGCGGTGGGGAAAGGAAGAGAAGCTGAAAAGATGGAACGTCATGAGACACGATTGGTTCATTAATTCTGTTGTTAAAGAGACAAAAATATTTGTTGAGAGATATTTGAGTGATCGGGAAACTGCTTAAAAGATAGTATCTGATTATTGTCGACAATATAGATAAAGATGAAAATGCGAAAATGTATTTTCAGAGCTGTCCTTTTTTTCCCCTCATATTGCACTTTAGATTAGACACACGATATTCTCCAATGTGTACTTGATGTATTTACAGATCTATATGGAGATTATTGGTAGCTTGAATACTAAGTAAGCCGACTTGGATATTTCCATACTTCATTCCTATATGTTTTCATTGTTGAACGATCCTTTAATACGAGATATGAGTCTTGGACGTTTTGATTCATTTTTGATTGAACTGTGAATCATGGCGTCACTAACACCATCCCCAGTTATCTGATAATTGTTTCTTTTTTCAATCCGATGGAAATTCTAGATAGCTGATACAGCTCTATACGATGGAATATCATTGGATTTATTTTCCTTTTCATCGAATATATTGTAAATATCAAACTTCTTCTATTCACTACATTCGATTTGTTGCATCACCAAGTCACATGATGAACAAGTCTTCTTAACATTATATCAATATATTTCAAACAATAATCTTTCGTTATACTCTTAGAATCATTACCTCTGTAATAAAATCGGTAGAAGAAACAAAAAAAAAAAGAGTTATAAACATTCACAGTTTAATCTCGAAACGTCCTCAATTATTTACCACACAGTGACGAGATGCGTTAATGAATTTTTTATTCTAACTACGACATTTCTGCATATATATATATATATATGAGATGAATAAATGAATGAATGAACATATACACATTATATAGCGTCGAGTGATAATAAACCCCTCCTCAGGGCAATCCATTCTCTCATCTTCTCACCCATACTATGAATATTATACCTATATACACACTTAAAACCCATTTTTTTATACATGTTCCCGCACTCATTGGACATTTTTGCGAAGCGTCCGTTTGCGGATATACTCTGCGGCCTGATGAAAATTTTAACGAGCTGTCGAACGGGGTTTACGGTCCGTTGCAATTAAAAGAATACTCTAGGGGGGAAAAAGTGTTAAATCCGAGAGTTATTCTCGTGGTGGTACTGATGGTATGGTTGTCTCATTGTTCTTCATCTCACTTCTCTCCTGCTTTTCATCTGTCACACTCTACTGCAGCTCGTTCATTATTCATCTCGTTCACTCATTATCAATTCCTTCAATGCAAAAGAAAAAGAAAAAGAAAATAATAATAAACAACACCTTAAAAGCCAGATAAATAAGATAATAGAAATTATCTAGGTGTGAATTATTCCATTGGAAGAAACAGAAATGCAGGAAAAAAAAAAGCGGAAACATTATAGTTAAGTTATCCTTCCGTTTTTCTTGACTTCGAAAAAATTCCCCGGAAATGTGCCGTCGTGAATCTAACGGCACTCAGATTCTCGTTTCCTATATATACCCCCTTTCACCCCCTTATTTTTATCCTGACATACAAAGGGAGTGAGAGTGTGCTAAGGATACCCGTCCGCACACCAACGCCTTGCGTGTATAAAACACTGACGCGCGCGTGCGCTATATTTCTACACGAAACTGTAAAATTTATTCGTCTCTTACTTCTCTCATACTTTCCGTCCCCTCTCATCCGCACCACCAACCTTTTACGCGTGCGAATTCGAAAATTT
Organism: Meteorus cinctellus; assembly: GCA_030523045.1. Taxonomy (NCBI): domain Eukaryota; kingdom Metazoa; phylum Arthropoda; class Insecta; order Hymenoptera; family Braconidae; genus Meteorus; species Meteorus cinctellus. The sequence continues at coordinate 123,153 of JAPYZF010000061.1, forward strand.
ACGAGCCAATTTTATTACATTCGACCAGATTTCTCGAGTCTCTTTCATCCCTTTTCCCCTATATACAAAAATATCGTCGTTGTGCCAACACACAAACTCACACACAGCGGCACAAGAGCTGCTGCGCATCAGGACAAGAGCGACAGAGATAAAAAAAATATTGAGAAGCAAACGTGGCAAAAGTCTAGATAGAGGACAAAGATGGCGAAAAACCTATACGAAACTATATGTACATAGTTAGGTATATATGGTATCGTTACATATATACAAACATATATTTATATATATATATATATATATAGATGGGAAATGAGAGTCAGCACGCCAGATGTACCACAGGCGGTGGTTGATGTCGGGCATGGCATCGCAGGCATTACGTTGTAACACTTGACTCAAACCGAACCTTCCCCTAAAAACCATTCTGCATCAGAATAGAAACTGAAGGAAACTAAAAGTTCGTATCTATATATATAGATACATGCTATCCATATCCTCATCTAGTATACATTATATTTGAATACACTGCAAATCCAAGTGGGCAACTCTGTCATTTTGATTCCAGCCAGTTCTATGGCACAGAATTATTTCGTTGACTATAATAATACATATTTGTTATATACTAAGAATGTGCCGAATCTATTCTTTTTTCTCATTGTTTCGACTTCATTATAGTCATTTTTCAAATGTCTCCAATTGGATATTCAATAGAAGAAAATTGCCTTTTTTATAAATGTGTATGGATTCATATCAAACTCTTGTTGCCATATAAGCATAATGCAGTACACATAACTATGTGTAAATCTAAATTTACAGCTATTCATAGAAGTACCGAGACGTCCAGTAATTTTCAACAAGTGTAACTTGGTGAATATAATCAACCGTGTCATATACACGATTCATACATGGAAGATCTTCGATAAAAGGACTCTCCGAGATTTGTGATATCTTTAGATCTCTGGAATATACCTACTAACGCAAACATATGTTTATTGCACATCCCTTATACTTTTGCACCCAGATTATTTGGATGAATAATCATGAGTCCATGAGTATATAGACATATATAAATCTACCATCACACCGCACTTGTCTCTGTATAATGAAAGGAATGACGGTACGCGGATGTGTGGAGTGATGCGAGATAACGTCAAACATCCGGATCCTGATGCGACGGGATTTCCACGCGACTCATTTCTCCTTCGTTCTCTCTGCTTCAACCACATTACCCAACCAGTATATAGAGAATACATCCACACATGTACCATATACAAACATGAAAAGTCATTTCACATATATAACATACTTACACTGCGAGAAGAGACGGATCCTTTGACCCAGTTCGTAAAACAGGATGAAGAGGAAAAGCGACGTTAGATACAGTCAACTTCCGCCCAACGAGTAATTCGTCGACGAGTTGGCATCTACACGGCATCGCGCAAACACTCTCAGACACATGATCTGTAATGTGCAAAGACCTACACCGACTTCTCCCTTATTTCCTTTTACCGCCATTTTGTTTCTACGTCGTCACAGCGATAGTGGTTGTCCATTGCCATCACACATCGGCCATATATTTACTCATTGCCACAGTTATTTACTACATACATTTAGTGCAGTAGAATCCATCCCCGAAATGTTCGAGCCATCTCCATTCTTCTCTCCGTTCTCTCTCAGTGTGAATAGAACGTTGTATAGTTCACATGCTCTCTATACTCTCTCATTCAACGATAGAAAGTCACCCCTCGTCAAAGAGGCAAATGAAGACGCTAATTACAGAGAGGTTACTTCCTGGTCTGTCCACTCCGTATATATGTATATATACACTGCCCGATATAACAGAAGAGTCTCTACGATATATATGGGTTTATACATAACTGTATGTGTACAGATAGAAATAGTTGGGAGCGGAAACGGGAAGTGGAGAACCACAACAGCAAAGGTCCACATCACCGGATGTTCAGCTACACCCGAGTGGATCTAACTCATCTCTCTTTGTTTTATTCAAAGTTACACTACTTCTCTTTTTCTCGCAGAGTTTGGCTCTGACTGTACAGTCTCTCTAACCCTCGAATATCTGTGTATCCCGATGCAATATCCCCTTTTTACACTTTATCTCAGTAAAAACGTGGAATATTTAATTTCAATCAGCTACGAGCTGTGTGCCATTGTTTTACTTTTTCATGATATACATTCATTCTATTCGATGTACTTTTTTTTTTTAAACTAGTTTTGTTCATACAATAAATACATTTCCGTGATATTGTCTGACGCACAAACATACAGTCTCTTCTTTTTATGACCTCATGATGTTACGAATTTTTCTATTTCTACGATCTGACTAGAACCCTCAGTCCAAAAAAAAATGGATTGGGACTACCTAAAGCTTATTTTTGCTTCCCAAATTTGTAATGAGCGTATTTGCCTGTACGGAATAATCATTCATTGTTATGTGGCATGGTGAACAATTGATAAAAATCTATGAAAATTTTCATAGATTTTCATCATTGACCGATGATATCTCTGAATCAATTTGGAATAAAGGAAAAGTGGAGAAGTTGTCTGGAAGTAATCGAATGAGAAGCATATTACATATTCATTTTTATTGATCGGATGATTATACTTCCTTATCTAACAGTTTGAATAATTGGTAAAAATCTCCATTTCACGTTGAGCCTGATCGTTGTAAGAAGAAGAGGTTTCAGTGTATATTGCCATTGTAATTGAATTATCTCATTTCATTCCATACATTCTGTATAATTTGGCCATAATTCGGAATACTTCGTCGAAATTATTTAGTTGTGTGATTTCTACGTGATATCATGACGCCTACATCGAAATATATTCAATGAAAATGAAATTGAAGCCCTTGTGTATCAATTCATCGAACTAAAAGAACTTATCCGCCGAAAAAAATATATTCATATAATGTTGAATCATTTGAAGGAAGGCGAGAGAAGCCATACGTTGATTGTTATTCTCAGAGGTACACATTTATACATCTAGAACAGGTAGAACAAAAAAGAAAAAATTGGTTACACATGGCTTCACAGCTGATCGATTTGTGGCCTCCTTGTTTTCTCATGAGCAATGGAATGACGAGGAAAGAATCAAGTCTTTGTATGCCGATATTACTGATTTCCCTACATATTCCGGTCACTGATGTCAACTAGAGAAATCAACCTTGCTGCATTCACAATATGTCCGTTCATAGTATACAGAGGTACACAGATTGAAAATCTACACCACAATGGCCATAATTTTGTGCTTCACTATTGATATACTGATTGTGATAGCAAACCGTCAAGTGGCTGCACACTTATATGGTTCCTCCCCTTTTTCTCGTTGCATAGTGACGGAATACACCGAGCAACCCGACAATATCTACTCATACATCCGACTGTATACAAATATATATTTTCATCAGGCTTCATTTAATGAAAAATAACTCGGTGCAGAAACAAACGAAGAAAACAATACATAAATTAAAGAAGACAAACATCTACATTCGATTTCAGAGTTGTCTTTCAATATAGTTTTGATGATTATACTTCAGAGCATATTTCAAGGAACACCAAAAGTACACCGCACTGCGAGCAAAAGTTTTGCACATCTATATATTAGCTTTGCGTGTGTGTGGTTGAATGTGCATTTATGTTAGTAGTGTGTGCTTTTAGCTTCGGTGACGTGTTTTGCCTGTGGCGCTGGACCAAGTTTTGTCAATGTAGGCGAGTTTATGTATGGTTTCATTGAAATGAGAAAATTGGTTGGAGGCAGAGAAGAGAGAGGAAATGTAAAGGAATATATATGAAGTGGAAGCCCAAGTTGACCATAATCCTGGACTAAGAGACTATATAATAGTTCGTATATATATATATATATATATATATATGTGTGTTATGAGTTTAATTAGAGGGATAATAGTTTGAGAGAAGTATAGAGTAACTTGGCGTTCATCGATGTAAAATCCCACTTACCATTATAATCATTATAATCACAGATGAATATATGCACATTTTCAGACATCCACGTGCATCATAACTGTAATAACCACCAATGCGCGGTGGTATCACGTCCAGTTGCAAGGGATACATGTCTAAGTAATATTGCTTTGAGGATGTTTACATACAAATCTGCAGAGTAGGCAACAAGTTTACTTGATATAATCCTCGAAATTTATATGTATATATGTATGCACTTAACAGATACTGAGTTAAGCGCTTTGATTATTTGCGTCGGAAATGCGTACGACTGTTGCTAGGAGAATCAGACAATTGGAATGATGAGGATGCAAATGTTCGTCGGTTTGATTCAGGTAATTCTGATTGCTTCATCATGATGAGGAATGAGAGATATTCAATCAATGTTTCAGGTTTTTGTAGAACCATAATTTATTCACACGCTTAAAACAAAAACGAGTAAAGGATAAACAAAGCTGAACGTTCATTCTGTTTATTCATTTTCGGGAACATAAAATGAAAATAATTGTCGAATGGTTGTGAATGTAAATGTCTTCGAACTTGAGTTGTTCGTCCATTCTTCTCAAATAATAAGACAATTTTCCCATAGCTGTGAATTTTAACGGAGTCTTTTTTATTTACTTCAGAATCACAACGTTCGGTGGGAATACTTCAAAATTGATGAATACATCTTTATCACAGAATAGCAATATAATAATATAGGATAGGTTTTGAGGTTGATATTCCTATAATGAAGGGAAGTAGGAAGAATTGATGGTGTGTCCACAATGTTTGTATTCGACTGTGTATATAAAGTTGATGTAACAACAATATACATTGCGAGACGTGTATCGATTGACCTGGATGGTTTCGATATCACAAAGTACAAGCAAGTTTCAGAAGTGTCCATGTCGTCTCGTTGTCATATAAAAATCGAAAGGAGAAATATATGAATGTGTGTGTGTGTGTATAGTGTGAGTCCTTTGATCAAACGAGCCGAGAATAGTTATTGACGCCGTGGAGACACGAAATATAAGATGGTAGGCGATACCGAGTGATTCTATACAGATATACCACCCGGAAAGAATAAACGAAGCAATTGATCACAGGAGGAGTCAGTACGTGTAGTTACATGGGAGTGGGTTTGTGTGTATTGATCGTTTGTGGATAAAGATCCTCTACTAATTTCAGTTTGCGTGTCCCCGACAATTTTCTGGTGATTGACATTACACAAATATACATTGTGAATATTTCAGAGTGTTGAGGATAAATACCAATCATAGTAATGTGAAAGATTGGCAATAATCTTTGTTTATTCTTTTGTCTATGTTCATATCTATTTAATATTTTTTTTTTTTGCACAAACATTCAGTAATTGGTTGATAGATATTTATGCGGTGAATTCCAATTTTCTTTTGTACTAATAGAACGTGGTTAAAATTTTCCAATTGAATACTCATTAGAATTATTGAATTGTTGTTGATCAATATATGCATACGAGTTTGACAAAGTATATATGGATTGGATTTTTGATTTGTGCAAATGGAAGTATGGAGAGAGTTACTACACCATAACGGTATGTTGATCATATACATGGCAATGCAACACGCACGGACATATCTGTGGATAAGCTGCACGCAAAACTTATGCATTCCCTTTGCGGCGGATCTACATTTCAAAAAGCACATACGACGACGTCACACAGTAGACATTATGGCAGTGAGAGTGAGACGAAGATGGAATGAGAATTACGATTTGTATATATGCGTCTTGTGCACATATATATGGTACTTTCCTCAACGGAATCTTTATTTATGAAGTATGCACATAACGTATGGTGCATTAGCACACGATTCACTTGCTCATTTCTTACCAACTTTGTATACGTTACGTGTGTTACGATGAATGAATATATTTATGAATATATGTGTAGATATGTAGACGAAGTAAAAGTACATAAATACACAAACACGCATATACACCCACACGGACAATGGAAAATTTATAGTTTACATGTTGTAAAATGCAATTTTCTTCTCGGGCATCATGAAAACTTATTTTCATGAAGACTGCACAAAGAATTAGATCACGGAAACGTTTTGGTATATATGGTCGTACGAGAAAAAAAAAAGGAAAATGTAGAACAGCGTGGGCATAAACCCGTTGAGAGAAAATGGGGTAAAAGACTGTATGTATATGTACGACTAAAAAAAAAAGAGAGAAAGATATTATCGAGTTGAATCGAAAGTTTTAGTTCGTGGTCGCGTGGCTGACTATAAGTAAATCGTCTTTCTGCGCCCTCTATTTCTCTCTTATTCTATTCCGTTATAACCTTCTCTCGAAGAGAGTCGCCTGACCGCTGACGAGATTTATCCCAAGCAATTCTCTATTCTCCGCATTCATTCGCTTTTCTCTCTTGCACCCGTCCTGTCAATTTCTCTGTCTTTTTCCATTTCTCGTTGCTTCACTCTTACACTGAAAAGTCACTTCATCGTTCCATGCTACAACGGAGATGGAGAAACGAAATAAGAGAGAAAGAGGATAAGTTTAAAAAGCAAAAGTTACCAACCGCAAAACGTGATTTCATGACTTTGAATCAAAAACGAACAAATGTGAAGAGTACATATAGAAAATAGATGAATAGATGAAATATTATTTGGTTATTTACCGAATGTAGGGAATAGATGTTAAAGAAAAATTCGTGACTTTTATATTTGTTGGCTGTTTGATTGTAAAAATGACCAAAATATGATCTCGGCAGTTATTTCCTTTTCTATATTTTTGAATATTTTTATTTATTGTTTTTCAATATATTTTTAAGCAAAGTTTATGAAATATAATTTTGGAATGTAAATGATCCTTGAAAAAGATCTTCAATAGTTTCCACAGTGCTGCATAAATCTTTGTTGCTCAAGCCATATAAATTTTGTCATGAAAATTTAGCCTCAATTCCTGAAAAATTGGACATCACGAATCAGATGCCAATTCACCTAACCCTAGACTTGGTTATAGACAAACCATCATTCAATTTTACGCCTATTGATCTACCATTTGAAAAGCCTCTATTTACAATCATAAAATAACATGGAAACGATCGATCAAAGCAATTTCGCACACGCAAATATCCACTGCTTAACTGATTCAATATCGATTAGAGAAAGAAAGTGCTGCATGAACGATTTACAGACAGAATGACAGCAGAAATTCCGCGAAGGATCTACACAGACTTAAATGTCATTCAAGCTGACGAGGAGCCGGTGTGTTCCACAATTGAATAAATTTATCCACGTGAATATTTAATTCGAAATGTCTTCAAATACAATTCTACCTCACATTTTGAATCGGTTAATCCGTATCATGAATATTACGATGAATCAATTATGAACATTTCACAAACGTTCATTCACTCGATCTTTTGACGCATACCAACTTTCTCTTGTCTCAACCACTCTGAAATTCAGCTAAGTGGTGAGTATTGGATGAAATCAGCCAAAATGAATACAGAACACCAATCCACATATTCAATCACCAATTGCAAAGGATAACCATCAACAAATATATCTCTCATCAATAAATCCATACATAAATATAGAAAACTGTGCTCCATATCAATCGATCAGGAAATTTGAATGATTCAACTAACCGATATAATCTCGTATACTCATTACTCGCTCTAATGCCATCCACTCGCGCTTTGAAAGGGACCCAATCCATCACTGTCCATCTATTCATCTTCCTCCATCTCTCTACCACGTACATTGGAGACACATATTTCCTATCTTCTCCTTCCCCACTTTTCTCATTTCTTTTTTTCTCTTTACTTCATCGTCATCGTGGCTTTGTGATGGCCCAAAGTTGATGGGTATGCGGCCATATAACCGAATATTCCCATGAGCGATGATTGCCCAACCCGATATATTCTCATTTGGATTGGTTCTCGCTCGCGCCCTCGGGCGGGCGTTGAGCCGGAAAAAAGAAAGGGGTTGCGTTGAAATTTGGTGAGATCGGAAATGTGAGAGGGGGTTGAATATGTCTCTATACATCCGAATATATATATTCGAATACTTATATATGAAGAAAGAATAAAATAGTGAGGCTGTCACTGGCACGTGCTAACGTCCTCGGTTCTCTTCTCATTTTGGCATTTCTCATTCCTCTTTTAATTTCCCTGGCGCCATGCGCGCATACTCTCGAGGCTTTTCCGTTTCTCTTTAATATACATTCTCATTTATTTATGTATCAACCCTCTTCTGCTTATTCGAAAGAGCATACATAGTGTATATTATCATCATATGTATAGTAGTGGATGTATATTCAGGTTCTATATGGAAAGGGGTACAAGTATTTGTACACCAAACTCACAATCGTAATAGACGAACGAACGAATGCGTTTCGTCACGTTCTGGCCGAAGCCAAACTGGCTGACAGCTTTGACACGGTCCACCGAGATGGTTAGTTTGCGAAATGAACTATTTTATACAAAATGCATGATGTGCCGACAAGAGGTGGTGACAAAGGGACGAAGAAAAAGAGTGAGTGAAAGTCTAAACGAAATACAAACATAGAAAAGGTAGAAGCTTTAAATATATATGAATATACACATGAGAAGGGTTTTGAAATAAATTAAATAATTTATTTCCATCCGTATATACATTCGCACACAAGCGGTTGTGGGATAAATTATAAAGTAAGTAACACGCGCGCCCATACGTTGACAGAACATATACACCCTCTCTCTACACACGATACAAACTAAATAGAAGTTTATTCTGTGAGTTGTAAAGGACAGGTGACATTTACAAGTGGATTTTACCATTACAACAAAAATAAAAGCAAAAAAAAGCAGAAAAATAAATGAAACTCACTGATTGTACTGAATATATTATTTGCACAAATTAATGATGTATAAACATTTGTTAATTTATTTGTACAACGTGAAGTGGAAAAATCGTCGTTCTTGGAATGTCTGCTTGTGTCCGTTCATCATGTATGAATATATATACCCAAGTAGACACACACACACACGAACACGAAAGATTAAATAACCTCAACATAATGTATCTATTTATTCTCAATTATAACAGTTAGTCCCAGAAGCCATCAGACCGCGACAAGGACTGGTTTGTTTGGATTTGGATGGCTGAAGGGGACACATCCAAAGAATATTTCATTTATTCCTCTCTCTCTTTCTACAATGTCCTTCTCCCACATAAATGTATACTTGACCGAAAGGGAAATGATTGACAGGCATATTTAATTCTCTGCCGCCTCTCAAGCATCTCAACTGAATGCATATCAACAATTTATGTAATATACTAACGTTTTGTATTGAATGGAAAATTGTATTTGTCAGTATAAATGAATTTGGTTGTGAAGTTTAGGTATATACTAACAAAATTGGAGATTATGAGAATACGGTGAATTGTATGTCAGATAGATGTGAATATTCGAGAATTTTGGCATTGATGCAGGAAAATACTAAGCAAATATGTTTAATAGAAAGTATTATACAGCGACCCTAAATATATTCTCTTGTGGGATGTAGTGCAGCTCAATATTTTAAGAGGATTGCGTGTATTTCATTGGTGTATTTACCTTACTATACATTTGTGGTCCACAATCATTGATTATTCTCTCTTTCATCCCCAAAAAAATATTTTTCGTACGTGCACGTAATACAACTGTCCCCATACATTTATACCAGTTATCTCATTGAACATCCGCACATTACTGCTGCCAATTCTCCCTGAACGTGACACACACACACACACACACATACACATGTGGGCAAGCGACAAAAGATCTTTTGTTAATGGCAGATATAAATAAATATATATACACTAATACTTTGTTATACGCAAGTCCTATCGTGTCTATGTTTTGACACCCTGACAATTCTCATGAATACAATTGAAGTCTCTCAGTAAAATTTGTGCATGTACAAGTTTTTTTCCTGCAACAACATTTATTTCTTTTTGTTTTTCATTTGACTTTTTTTCGATTATTTTTATGCGAATGTGAACACGTAATGAACAAATAACAAGGAGGAAGAAAAAAAATATGAATTTGTATTGGGACAAGTTTTATAAATGCTTCTTTTATTTTTTTTTTTCTGCATTATTCGAGAACACGTGTCTGTATCAAGTATATTCGCTGTTTACATCAATAGCATTGTTATTGTACAAGTGTACGATGTTTATTTGAAACAAGTTGTGTCCTGTCGTCGTCCACGTCATTGCCATTGAGGAATACAAAACTACACGCGAACGAAAAAATATGAAACTTGAAGGGGACTCCGATCAAAGGGCGAATGTGTTTCAGATCGCAAAGCGTTGGGCGTGGCACGTACAATACACTTTCATATATACATATAAGTCTTTATATATCTTGTTGAATCTTTCACGCGCATTTTCCGTGAAGAAAATTCGATTTCGCGCCCACTCACTGAGATATCCATTTCGTGACGGGGTTTGTGTTTTCTTTCCGTTATATACTTTCTTGTCGCCGCACTTTCAAAGAGACTTTTAACATGAGTATATAGTTGAGTATGTACATATATATATATATATAGAAACAGCGACGTGAACTTCACGCGAAACTTTTAAAGATTTGATATTGAACTTTGCGGTGAACGAGAGAGAAAATTTGAAGTGTGCATGGGATATGATGTCGTCTCGTACTATGACACATTTTCTCGGTTCATCGATCAGCAAATTAATTTTCGACATGATAAAAATTCTTCCGTTAAATGGAGTTTGGAAAGCACTATGAAGAAAATATTACTAAAATTGCCCACTAATTATTTTGAACCAATAAAATTTTTTTTTCCTTGGCAATTTGTTCACAATTCAATAGTTACAGGGATGTGAGTGTTATATCCGCGATAGAACACTGTATATCAATAACTTTTGTCGCTTCGAAGATTTAATGTGAATGACATACATTTACCATGATGGTTAATCATATTCTTTTCTAATATTGATGATAGTTGACATTCTAATGTGTTGTGATAATTGTCACGTTGAAATCGCAAATTTTAAATTCAATTCGTTGGTATATTCTCAAGGCAGTATATGTATCAAACTGCAAACGTGTCATTGGTGATCGTCATTTGCCTTTGGAGCTTCGTGTCCTATTGAATATTGGCTCATTGAATTGGCAGTCGAAGCCGGAAGTCAATGCCGAGCAATCTATATACATACTTTACCAAGCGATAATCTAATTGAGTTGGAATGGGAAGTGGGAAGGGAAAAGGAGGAGGAGAAAGAGAGAGACCAAGTGGAAGAGAGTGAACTTAATTAAGAACTTGATCAAGTCCTAGCATATATATATATATATATATGTATATTTATGTGTGTCTAATGTTCAAGCGCGCGTTGCATTCAAACTTGTTTAACCTTCCAATAGAGAACGCGCAATCCCTTCTGTCTTCGATCACGCAAAATTAATTTCTAATTCACAGGTTAAACTTATCGCGTGGGTCTATATTCTTGAGAGAACACAGTTGATAACTATACCTTTCATTATTGATGAATGGTACTTGTCATACTTTGATTTAGTTGTACGTTCAATTTGGAATCATGCTATCGATGCAAAGTTTCACGTACCTAAAACAGAAATAAAATATTCCACATTTAATCATTGGCTATTGTGCATGGACGATACCACGATGTTTTAATAAAAACTGAAGAATTTTAATTCGGTTAATAATGGATGTTTACATCTGATTCCACGACAATATTTTCTTCATTAACATTTTCTCCATTATACTTCCAAGTCAATATCGAAATTTTGTCTCAATTATTTGCTACTCATCCTAAAGATTAATTACTGATTCAAATATTATTAATATCTATTTAATTTCACATGCAAAATTTCGGATTAATAATTTCCACTGAGGTTTTATATTCTCATTATGTCACGTTTCCATAACCACGATGCGTGTTCCATATAAAAAAATGAATACACTCATGTATACATTGTAGAATGTATATGATATATACATAACATGAGATGGAAATTGCTGTAGTGACCTGCAACCTCTTTAAATTCCCCGATTTTTTCATCATGAGCGCGAGCGCGTGTGCGCTGCCACAGTTGCAGCTGCACCACAGGGATCATTTCACGGTGAATGGTCACAACTCTATATATTCCGAGGCATTGAATACGCCCCCCTAACTCCGACAAAACCATTTATAGTTACCTACATATACATACACACATCACATAAATATACATCCATAAATGCCGAAACTTAGAAAAAATAGAACGAAAAAATCACAGAACAAATCTTTTTTTCCTATTTCTTTTTCCTTTTTTTTTCGCCAGTTGGATTAAAATGAATGGTTGAACCGCAAAGATGTTAGAGTCTGTAGAAGGACCGTCTCAATAGATAAACCGACTTAGAGTCATTCAGCAATCATAAATAATCCACACAAGGACCATTCCAGAATGTAATCCGGCATTTGGAAAAAATTATGTTTTTTGTCTGATATGCTTTCATCCTACGAATGGTAAAAATGTTCAGTACACGTTCGGTAGTTGCACACGAGGGTGATGGGATTTATATATATGTATGTTGGGTGCGCACAATCAAAAGACGACGCAAATACCTAGTTGTCAAGAGAGATCTTTGCGATCACTGCACAAAGACATTGACACACAGGAAAAGATCAGCTTAGGCAACACTCTATATATTTTTTATATAATATAAGACCTACCAGTCTGTCAACCAGATCGTACCAACATATACGAAAGTCTCCCCAACTAAATTTTTCGTCATAGTCTTTCCCTCGTGATATATATATATATATATATATGTATATACTTGATACCTTCACTACATGCCGACATGTATAGAAATAATCGTAATGAAAGACAGTCTGCGGAAATGCAACCCTTCATTTTTAGTATATAAAATTCTCGAGTGCGGTGCAAACCGACCGATTATAAACTCTTCAATTCTATTTTTTCATTCCAAGTGGCATGAAAATTACCGCACACATGCACATGCATGTACTGTGAACTGTACACAGGGGTTGATTTGAATCCTCTGAAGTGGTCCTCCCTCACTAAGGATTAAGACAAATTCGTTATGAACTCTCAAAAGATAAATATGTGTTCCATAAATGGAATGAATAGAATGGAATGAATAATAAAGGAACGAGTTAAGGAGAAACTCGAGAAAAATTTGTGTTTTTCGTTGCCCCATGTGGGCGGTGAACATTTGAAGAGTTCTATCACACAGTTTATAGAATCAATTTGGCCAGAACCGAAAAATTGTATCGCTCTTCCACATATATACGTGAAGTCTCAATAATTAATTTGCAATTCCCTTTTTTCTTGAAGGTGAAGGGAATTAAAGTAAATACACAACATTGTGAGCCAACAAATTTGATATACATATATATATATATTATATATGTGTATATATTCAGTATCGCTTTACGTTTTTCTTTCATTGCCGTCTAGACAATATTATTCTTAGCCTACAGCGCAAGCCATTTCATTTCCCTTTTCATTCATTTTTCATCTCTATATATTAATATATATATCTTACCGATTACTTTTCATCGTCGTCATCTTTGTTCGTCTCCGCGTATATACTACACCTTTTCCACCCTTATACCTCACTATTTGCGGCATGCTCGAGATTGCGATTGGAACGTCATTAAAATCCGAAGCTAGTACTAACTGGCTGCGCGGTATTCCAAAGGATGAAGAGAGAGAAAGTGAGAGCGAACAGCGAAACACCACAAATTACGGAAACCAACACTGGCTCCCTTCTGATAACGCTCACCATCACTTCTTCCTCTTTTGCTTTTATATACACCTATATCTACGTGGTTTACCTTCACTCGATGCCGCGAAAGCTAAACGAAACTGAAAATAGAAGCGGTAGCAAGCACGAAAGAGACCAAATGTAATGAAAGTTAGTGAAGAAGAGAGAAATTGCAAGAATGCAAGAGAAAGATGATTGCACAGAAGGGACGAAAGGGATGGTAGAATAACCAAGATAATATGTATATATCTTTCTGTAGTGATAATCGTGTGCTTTCTTAATACTAAGGGAAGGAAGGGAGTTGGATACAGGGAGGGTGCGTGAGGGTTGCGCGCATGTAGTTGAGAGACGCAGAGCAGAGCAGAGCAAAGCTACTCTAGAGCACTCAACATATACCATCTCTTCATGTTCCTCATACTTCTGATAAACTGTAGACTGTATGGTATAAAATTGTATGTATGTATGTATGTATGTATATATGTATATATGTAGATAAACCTAACCGTTGCCATTCTCCCTTTTCCATCTTCAATGTGGCAGTGGATGCGGGACCCCAACTATGCCACCGTTTTTACCAGTGGTTTGATCTTATGCTTCATCCTCTTCTGCTATTTCGACCCTTTGTTTTTCTCTCTTTTTCATCCAGTCTCTCTTCATCAGTCCCTTCACTCTCTTCATTTCTCTTCCTCTTTTACTCCAATACCCCATATCTTCATTCTCTTTGTGGCAATTCTATTTCAATCGTCATTTCAATTTTCATAAACAAATTATTATGAAAGTTCATATTGGAAAAAAAATGTTGAACAATTTTAACCGTGACTATCGGCATGAAACTGTTTGTAATTGTAAATACGGATTTATTTTATGAGAATGAAATTTCTCAAGTGATTTCATTTGGTTCTGAAATTTCATAGTTTGCGATTCGTTTCAAATTTGATATTTCATATTAATTTTGAGTTAATGCAAATAGACTTATGAAGCTTGGATATTAAAAATTATTTTTCGCTTTGAAGAAAGTTTGAGCTAACTGAAAATATGTTTTTCATGTTTACCATCCGAAATTGTCGGAATAGAGATAGGTATATACATATATATATATATACCCAGGTCTATTGTTTGTATAAGAGACCAGTGCAAATAATGACGAGTATTTTAGCGAATGACGGTCTCATCAACTACCGCTTGTTTATCTCTGTATTTACGTCCAGACCACGCAGTGTACAGACTGCTGATAATAAGCTGCGTTCCTCCATCGCTTCCTACCCAAACACATAAGTACCTATCTACCCTTTCTCTCCCTGACCGCAAAACCTTTCATTGAGTGAGTATGAATTTCTGGGTTGGATTTTGTGTGGGGAACCCAAACCGAGACCACTTCATACGTCACAGACGTGTATAGATATATATGGAATGATTTGGAAGCTCAAGATTTCTCTTGCTATGTATTTAATAAATGAAATAATGACACTTGTGTGAAAATGCAAAAGTGAGAAAGGGGTAGTAGAGGAGAGTAGTATAGGTAGAACGACGCTATGACATCTACGTCACCAACGATAACGACAATGACAACGAATGCACGGTGCAGGAATTGGCTCTCAGTGAAATCCAATTAATTCAGCTTTAGCGTAGACAATACGGGCGCCATCTCGATTCGAAAATCTAATTTAGCCGCTCTTTATTTATGATAACGCGCACTCATTGTGAGGCGGGTGGATGCGCGAGTGCTTGTTTGAACGCAGCAAAAGGAGTTGGTTGGTTAGTTGGTTGGCATTGGTGGATGAGGCAAAACATATCTGCTGTGTGAGTGTGTGTGTTTGCGTCCTTTCGTTGACAAAAGGAGCGAAGATGACGAGGAGCAAAAGCCCTTGTCAGCATCCAGCTTAGACACTGTATAGAGCTCGCAACCTTCCACCACCCCATTTATCTCTTTCACTTATATTCTCCATCTCTATATATTTCTATTTATCTGTTGTATATCGGGCGCGTTTATCTCGATTTGTCTTCACGCACAATGCACCCGGGCAACGAATTTGCACCCCTTCATTATTCAACCCATTCGTGTGACTCAATTCAATCGGTATAAACGTATATATATAATTAAACTCCGACCACTTGATGCACAAATAAATATCGCTGGTTATGTTCTGTTTACAGATATAGATATATATTTGTGGGGATGAAACACGTTTTGTTTAGCAGTGCCACTCGATTAGGAATTTCGTAGGGGATCATTGTGGTCCGATTTGACATTGCGCTTATTTAAGATCAGGTGTAGATCAGACGGATTCATCATTATTCATGTTCTTCAATGCGGAATACAATGAAACAAAGAATTAAGATTTGAATATTGGCGCATTAGTCAGTTGAGAATCTAAACTGTTATCTATGCCGAATCATATTTTAATTTATATCAAATGTTTGTGGGGAATTCAACGAACTATTCTATTTTCATATCAAATGCTTGTAAAAATATCCATGGCTATAGAACATTCAGTGACAAAATACAAATTTAAATACTCTAGCTGTGATACACGATATGAGATATTCTCATGCCCAATTAATAATTGAACAATCTCTGACCTGAATGTGTCTGAATGAAGTATTTGGTATCTATATACTCTCCAATCGCAATAGCTCATGAATTTCCACATCCTTTTCATGTATCATCTCATTAATTTCCGTTACAATGTCGATGAAGTTTCTGATATGCATCCACAGTTATGTTGCATTGAAAAATCGTCCCCTGCCTAAACGAATCTATCCGTTCTATTCATTTGATGCGAATGATGTTATAGATCCATATACAATAGTTGCGTATATAATGCTAAAAAGATATGTCGCTTCATCCTATCCTTCTATCACATACACATACTGATAACCAGTCGCTTCGCCAAACTCGCCATCAGGTCATATATCGTCGGATTAGCCACAGACAACCCTTGCTCCAATGACGTATACACCATCATATATGCATATATTATATTATTATATATGTATATGTGTGTTGTAACATAGTCTACTCTACAAGCATCATCATCATCATCATACACACGGGCATGCACGAACGTGCGCGCACATAATAACTATCAGCCTATCGCTATCTTCACTATTTCACCCGACGATTACCCATATACGATAATCGATGATTGGATCATATTAGTGACAATATCCCTGAGTCCTGCGGGTTACCACTATTGCACTCAACGTTATTAGTCAGCCAGACGGCTCGCGTGCCTCTTCAGTTTGCTATCGATTGAACAGTTTATGTAATATACAGTACATTTATTTAATATTCCTCCTTCGTACCTCACTATTTGCTTTCCATTCTACAAGATTAAACCGCGTGATCATTTATCTTTACATTCTAGCTTATATAATTTGTGCTGCTATGTTTCTGGCAATATTATATTGAGTTGTTTCCGAATGCAATTGTGTCTAGGGCAATTGACTCTGCTATCATACTCTGTCTATGATTTCTCGCTCATACCCATTCAGACTCATAATTGAGTGTAACGCGAGTGAACTATTTCATGAAGTGAATGATGATATCATTTGTTTCAGAAACAAATTTCTTTTTGGATTAGGAAAAGAACTTGTCGATTGACTTAGTTGGGTTTTTATTGATTGTAATTATTATGGAAATATTATTGGGATATTGATAAATTAAAATTGATTTGAGAACTATATCATGGAGTTCACCCTCACAATTCACTAACATGTAATTCCTATCACAGCAACTCAATTAAATTTGCAGCGGTCAACGGCCGTGTTGGTGGTTTTTCAAGTATATATCATCACATCCTCGACAAACTTCAACAAAGGTTTTGGGTCCATGATGATGAGGATTAATACGATGAAGGGTATGGTGGTGCGGTTTGCGTTATATATATCGCGGGACAAAGACCATAAACTATACATATTATGTATAGGTGGAAGTAGACGATGATGCCCATCTCAAACGATAGTACACGATGTGTATTTATTGAGGACGATGGCGGCAAAAGTGGTTAGTGACAAAGACTTAGGGAATGTGAGGGAGAGACAGAGTGAAAGTGAATAAACGATAAAGATAGAGAGAAGATAGCGAAGGAAGATGGTTGGATGTATGAGGTCGAAAGTGAGACGTAGATACATAGACAGCAGCGACCGCTCCTATACGGTCTCTATACATGTATACGATGAAGCCGCGCCATAACCTCGGGACTAGTAATTGAACGCAAGTGGTTGAAAGTACTTCTTGACTCCCGGAAACACAGCATCCTCCTCATTCACCCTCTTTTACCTCCTCTGTCTTGCGAAACTCTGCAAGCTTTTCGTGCTTTTGTGTTTGATAGTTATCTTATATATATATATATATATATATTTTCCTCCAGCTCAAACCTGCTGAGTTTTCTTCTCACTTTCTCTTGCCTTGCGGTATCTCAAGTTTTTTTGTTTGGATTTTCATCATTTTTGTTTTTGTTATTATTTCAATTTTTTTTTCTCTCAACTCCAACCTATTTCTTCTCTTGTTCCGTCTCGTTTCTTTATTGTCTATCGCAAGCCTCCATCACCATCTTTTGTTATATAGTTTGATACTCGCGAGCGCAAAGATTGGAGGCTTATGATTAATCTGCACAAGATTAAACTCATCTGACCATTTTCTTGAGTATAGAAAGAGATAACCATAGTGAGGAAGGATATATATATATATATATATGTTCAATAGGATGAATGTAGAACTCGTTGGAGGTTGGAAAATGCGCTTGGCGTAGTTTACTATTTTTTTAAACTTTTTCCCTTTGCGCACTTCTTATTAGACTCTTCGTGACCATGACGACGACGTTGGAGTCTCAGAGAGTTGCTCTTTATATATTTATATGAAAGGATATAGTGGATAAATGTGTCCGAGACGAGAAAGTGAGGAGCGACTGACCCCTACAACGCTCATAAAGAGTAATGAGAGGATAAAAATGTAAATGATCACCTTATGTATAAATATATGAGAATATAATTTTGAGGTCTTCTATATATCGCGTGTTTTCGTCATAACCTCTGATATATTTATTTTTTACCACTTTTATATAAAGGTAGATCTCGTCAAGCTTGGGGAATAGCATTAATGAATTTATGGCTGCTACATATGAGAGAAGAATTTTTTTTTCACGACAGATTATTATTTTTTTTTTCCTCTCATCTTCATAAGTATTTCTGGCGGCACTTAAGATTAAAGCCTTTAGGTCAAACCAATAACCACATAAATAATACTCGAAGTCTCTACTCCGTATAAATATAATCACGGAAGGGCTACGACTATTCATTAACTATTTTTTATTGCCAATTTTCCCAGGTATGTTTGGCTGTTATTAGCTTTTTCTTTCATCAATCCTGCCGTATATATTTATGTATAGAGAATGTGTTCACACGGCTATACTTATTTCCCCCGATGCCCACGACGAATTTGCCAATCCGTTCGCAGTATCCACCCCTTTGCTATGCAAAGTGACACTGTATAGATGTGTGAATGTTGTACATATGTGGGTGTGTATGTGTGAATGATGTGTCGTGAGATTAGACGGGCGACTCTTCGAGAAGCAATTTAGTAACTGGGCGAGGTCCGAATCACAGAATGTGCGGGATGAGAGAGAACGACGAATGAAGGGATATGAAATGAGAGAGAAAGACATGTAGAGATGGGAATTGACTAGCAATCACCGGGGCGTGGTGGTGATCCAACTCGAAAATGCCCTTGAACTTCATCACGAACTCTGTCATTTCGATAGAAATTATTCTCTGAATATTCTGTGCGCTACGATAATATATACATATACACTGTTGGAAAAATCAACAGTGATTGAGAGTAATGTTATCAATTCTGTTTATTGAACATATAATAATATTACTAATGATGAAATGCTTGAAGATAAAATGGAAATGATTCACGATGGTTTCAATGTGTTCATCGGATTGTGTTCTACCATGAATGAACAGTTAGTCGAAGACAACTTGCTACAACATTCTTCATTGATATTAATGCAAAGTTTCATTATGTGAGAAAAAAAAAAGAGTCGAATTATATTAAGGATAATGAACATGATGTCGATGATGACTCATATCATTATTAAACACGCTTTTATTTCTACTCTACTCAATGTCAACTAAAGTTTATCGTTTCCATTTTGTCGTTATATACTTTAAATCACTAATAAAATAAAATTGTGGATGGAGATATTGTCGAGTTATACCCGAGTTGACAGACATGCATACATATATATTATAAATTAGGTATATGAAACATACATACATATATCCTTTGTCTGTGGCGGGTTGTCGCCCGCTCGTGTCGGTATGGTTGGACTTTTTATGGCTTATTATAACTCTAAATCACTCTACATACGATGCATGCCGTTTCAAGGAAAAGATTTACGGCCCATGATAAAAATAATGCTCGTACATATATATAGATATTTATACATATCTACTATATGTGTTTATATATTATTCGTCTATGCATTTAGAATATTTTTTTTTATATATACCAGTATATATTCATTTAGATCCATTCATTTTGTTTTTATCCAAATTGCCAAAGAATAAAACGAGGATTACAATTCTGAATTGTTTTAGCGACTTGAACATCACCATTCGATGTGCAGTAACAAAGGCGAAAATGTAAAATATCAAACAGTAATAGAATTGGGTTTCAAAAGAAAAATCAACAGGAGAATGTTAGAATCTGTAGGTACAAAAGATCGATTGTAACCAATTGATTTGTGTGGACACATATACGTGAAAGATTTTTCTTTCACTTTTCCATTACGAAATAGGAGAAGGTTTCTTCTTTCCTTTTTTTCTGTATAGACCGTATACACACATAGTTGAACGTGTGGTGGACCATTCTGGAGATCCTGGAAAACAATGACGGCGGCGGAAATGGTGAAAAGCTGCCCAGACATTTTTCCACTCTCAGTTTCCACTTCAGCCTGCACTCTGGAGCTGATGATACACGTACGCACACATCGCATCATGAAATTTGATCTTATATGGAGCGCATGTGAAGATAAAGTAAAGTGAGAAATATTCTCGAGATAATATATATCTATGTTCCATAAAAAGCATTGGATTTCAGCTTTGATTTCTTATCGAATTTCCAGGGAAGCATATTCAGTTGGAATTTCTTTGCGTTCGCGCGGTCGTTAAAAATTTTCCATCACTATTTCAGAACTTGTATGAACATGGTGTTATTTTAGGCGTAAAATGAGCTTGAAAAAGTCGAGCACCTGAAATCATTGTTATAATTCATAAGCTAAACCTGTGTTTCATCAACGGCATTTGGTTTTCCCGTATGGAATTTAATTAGCTGGAAAGTAGAAAAAAGGAAGCGGGTGTATGCATGGTCAGAGACGGAACATATTTTTTTAAAACTGCCTGAAGCGAAGCGCGGTCCTGCCTTTGAGGCGACGCGAGCCAATATGAAGCTAAAACGAGAGTGAGATATGTACCCATGGCGTGTGCCTGTCACGCGGGGGCAGATGTTAGGGACACGTGAGTGGTCCCGTTGAATCATAGATTCTGTAGATTACAGGGTGGGTGGTATATGGCACGAGAAGCGAGGGGAATATGACGGGGAGAAAAAGACAGAGAGAGAATTGGCGCAGGCAGAAATACAGGGACATCGCTAGGCGTATGAAGGATCGAAAATTGAAGAAAAAAAATCATGATAGAGCAAGTCCAGACGAGTGATGTTCAATTTTTATTGCACGTCTGTTAGTGACGAGTCATCTCTATAATTTCATTATTCGATCATTATTTTCGAGAAGGAAACATATTTGAAGCAATATAATTAATGAAGGTTGAGAGCAAATTGGAGAATGAAAATAATATGCAGTGAGACAATGATAAATGAATTTGAAAAATGTATTATAAATTCTGCTAAATTATTTTCTATTGATTTTTCTTCATTTCTATTGAAATACAAGTAAAGTACAGGAATTGAATCTCATTAATTATATAACTGCTGCCATAATCATTATTTTTATGTCAATACTATCAACTTTGATATTTACCTTGAATTAGAGATATTTCTATATTTTCTGTTGCAATTTTGTGGAGTGATTTCTACGGCATCATTTTTTTTTTCTTCAATAATCAATCGTCATTTTTCAGCAGTGAGCATTGTAGTTTTGATAGCGTTTGATTATATTGTTTTTATCAGCAGCTATTTCTCTTTCCTCACAGCCAACAAGATCGTAGCGTAGCTATTGTGCGCTAGTTTATAAATATAAACGAGTAAAATCTCAGTCGTTCTATGGATCTGCTGAAATATCGTTTATTGAGTTTTTATTTATTCATTTATCTCCCGATCATCAGAAGAAACAACTTGAATTTATCATTATTTTTAACGACACACAGCTATAAATGCGAAATCATTGACGAATGGAAAACAATCACGTCAAGAGAGTGGATGACATAAGTTAGGGAGTGAGGCTAGATAAAAATACACGTGAAAACACAAAAGTCGAAACGAGTACGAGCAAATATAATGGAAAGTAGGGAAATAGAACGAAGGAAAAAATAAAAAACGAAAGTTTAGACTGAAATCACTTGAAAGTCGCGTGATTTATCTCCAATATTTCCAACATCGTCATTCACATTCTCTATATCTATCAACACATCAAAAATCGAGAATGCCAATCGATTGATACAATTGCGGAATTGCACAAAAATAAAAACTTCAAATTCCGCTATTTATCTACGTTCATCTTTCTACTCTCTGCAGTTGTGAGGTGAATCAAGATGGAGAGCTTGCAGTTACACATTTAAAAATACTGATATAACGTTCTACTCTTCATATAAATATCAAGATACAAATACAATAGAAACTTCTATTTCATGTATGCCTGATGAAAGTAGAATGGAGAAGAAGCAGCTCTATTTTAGTATCATTTCTGCTCCTTTTTCTAGCAGTCCCTACAATAATAACTCTCACTTTTTCTTTCTTTTATGTTATTCTAACTCTGTATTGTGCATTGTTCCATCGCACACGGCTGAAACACCATTAAAAAATACATCAGTTACTACAAATACAAAGATACAAATCCTCGAGACACTGTTACGTAATGAAAGGATAGACAGAGTGGTGAAAATGATTTATAGATAACCTGCGCGAATGGCCCTTATCAAAGTCGATATATATATATATATATATGTGTACTTGTGACACGCGAGACGTCCATTAGGATTGACGTTGAATCCGTAAACGTGAACATACGATCGATGAGAAATGCCGCCGGAAGAGAAGAGAATGGCGGAGTATCGTTATTGTTTTGCTGGATATCGTATAGTATAGTGAATACATGTATACCTGTTTCTAATACTGCCACGCAAAGCTGCGCCCAAAGCTTTCACATTTATATATATGTGCACATGGGTATTACGACTGCTCTGCAGGAAACTCGGTCAGCCCATCGGAAGAATTGTCTTTCAGGGCTTGTCTTTATAGAAACTATTTACGTCGTAAAAATAGTCGCACTACCAGAAAAATTTTATATAACTATACATACTTTGACCTATATTCTCCCAATTCAGTCTTTCGTAGAAACTCTTTCATCTTAGCCTCTTCCATTACCGTGTATATTTGATCTCTTTACGTCAACGTTCTCTGCGTGCAGCCTGTCACAATATGTGGACCCGAATACTCTCCTTTTTTCCCATCATCCTATGGAATTTGTTCTCTTTTTTTCTTACATAAGTTCTACTTCATTCCAAATCTTTATAGCTCACTATGTCTCGATATGTATGCTTGCATATGCACTTTCCACCCTTTTCCTTTTCCGATTTCCATCATATATGTGAAAAAAATCACTGCACCATGGTCAGTTTATTTTAGCGTCGACATGAGAGTGAGGGCGGTTTTATATACATAGGAATATAATGCAAGGGTGGTGGGAAAAGGTAAGACTGAAAGGGAATCGTGGGCGGCAGAGGGAGAGTATAATGTGTGTGCGTTGTGTGTGTATATTCAAGAAGCAGAGAGTGTCGTAGGAGGAAAAATAGTAGGATGTGAGCAGAGGAATGAGAGAAGAGAGTGAGTGTGAGCAATTTCATGGACAACGTTGCTTCTCTATGCTTATGTATGTGTACATCTATGTAGAGTAGCATGGGTAGGAACATGTCAAGGGTGGTAAAAGGTTGCGCGACCGTATACACACAACGCACTTACTCAGCCCTCGCTTCGCCCTTGCAATATTCCCGTTTATTCTTTATTATTATTTTTTTTTTTCTAACATTTTTCATATGTAAACATTTATGGTGTTTGACCCCAATGCATCTCTGGCAGGGATTGGTGCGGTGTAATGTAACAGAAGTGGGTGAGAAGACTTGACGACTTGGGATTCATGTTTGATCAAGATAAATTAGAGAAAGAGAGAGGGAGCGAGAGAGATTTCCGTTGGTGTTTTGAGTGTGTCAGAAGGGACAAGAGAAAGATATAATTATTTGATATGATATTCTTCAAACTTATATTCATCTAACATAAAATTTCGGAGATAGATTGCCAACGATTTTCGAGATATGAATTCAATTGAAGTTGTGTATGTATGTATGAGTGTAGGAGAACAAACAGTGCTTTGAGGTTTTGATGCTCATATTTCTTTGACTTATGTACTGAGCATTCTACGAAAAAACCATTTCATGTATTCCTGGAACAATTGTAGATCGGGACTCTGAAATATCTCAGCAATTGGTCCACTGAAGTATGATAATTGGTAATAATTTTTGAATCACTAAAATCTTTCTGAGAAATTGAACCTAATTCACATGTCGAACTTTTTCCAGCGTTTTGCAATATCGGGATCAGCAAACCAGATGTATTTTCAGACTTTCAATAATCCATCTTTTGTTTCCAAAACTCTCATCAGAGATGTGACGAATGAATCGTCAATAACTGAAAATATTTTTTTTTTTGAAACTATTTGTTTTTATTTGATTCCCGTGTTTTTTTTTCTTTTCTCAACTGCGGGGGATTTCTTGTTAGCTTCCATTATAGAGATTAGTTTTCGTGTTGTCGCAAGTAATTTTAGTTTGATTGGACAGTGCAAGGAATTAGTGGTCGGCCACTGCGTGAAATTAGTAAACTCAAATGGAATTACGTAGATCGTATAGTGAGCAACACGCTCGATACACACACATATATATATATATATATATTTATGTATAAACATTAACAGAGTGTGTGAATGTGTATGGCCAATTTGACGGGATATATTTGGGTAAACTGCAAACTCGATGATTAATTTCTTCTCTAACAGAGTGCAAAAACTAAAACAATACAAAACAAAAAAGTTTTTGTGAATAATCGCAACAATTGGTCCATCTATAGAAGAACAATACGGTTTTTTACTTTGCCTGTACATTTCTATATTGTGATTAATGTGATAATTACACTCTCGTCAGTCAAACCATCGATAATTATATCAAGTGACTAATTTCCTATACTGCCGTATTCATATGAGTGAATAATAAATGCTTTTGTTCGTGATCAGATTTTTATTATCGTAATTATGCTCTCATACGATAAGAGCCCTGATCATAAAGGCCAATCGTTGGAGTAATTCTAGTCACACAACCAATGCTGATTGGCAATGTTCGTATATGAATTAATGTATGCAAGCATATATGAGTGGACTCGATATTCATTCTATAAAAATTGTCATATCGCGAAATACATGTTCGTAATTACCTCGTGCTATTTATCCATCAACATTTTCAAATATACTAGAATTAAATGGAACAGCCAATATGGATATTCAAAGGGCAATGAGCTAATGAATTAAAACAGATTGGAGAGTGTTTGTTCATTTGTTACGACGATGTTAACGAATCATTGTAGTCATTAAATGCTACATTGATATTCGTTGTCAATGTTGGAGAAAGTATGTTGATAACAGACTGTAAAAATGGAAAAATTCGTAACATCGTGAGGTCATAAATAGAAGAGGGTTTGCTGTGAATAGTAGGAACGTTTTCCTGAGATAAAAGAGCAAAAGAAGAAGTAAACAACAGTGACCATTGTGATTCAGTATAACCGCGTCTAAAATAATACAGATGTGTGAAACATTGCGTGCAGGAGACAAAACGGATGAGTTTCCTTTTTTTTTCCCTTGCACTCTTTCTCATTTCTATATCACTTGAACTATTATACATTGTATTTTCAAACGAACCCTACTGCATCTGTGTGCCATGTGTTATTGCAAAGGGACACAAATTCCTCCTGTACGCATTTATACCTATATACAAACCAATAGTTAAATCTTTCATGGCGTCCTGCCGCGTGTCACCAGGTCACCCGAATTTGTTTGCTACAACTGGTGTTTAGTAGGGAGCTCTTTCTTTCTTCTCATTCGCTCACTCCATACCCCTCTTTTCTCCGTTTTTCTTTATTTCAATCTCTTCCTGTTTCAAGTGGTTTCGAACCGAATGTACAAGTATCGAGGCGTGTCGAGTCGCACCAGAATCACGTTCGTTCTCATTCACTTCGTGCTTATTTTGTCGTCTTTCTTTCTTTCTCTCATTTCAGTTTTTTTTTTATACCGTTTATACAGTCCCGCATCGAGTGTGTGTCGAGTGCTATTTTTTTTAAACTCACTCAATCCCAACAACAAGAATGAAGAGAAAGAACCAATTCACGCTGTCCCTTTTACTCTCTCAATCGTACTCTCTCACTCATTCATCGTTTATCCCTTGCCATAAAACTTTCTACATGAGTGTTTCATTTAAACGTTTGTCAACGTCAGCGGACTATCGATCGATCTCCATCATTCTCCGCAAACATATTTGCACTTCTCAATGTGTGTTAGATTTATAATCGCTGAGACAAAAAGTTTAAAATATATATTTCTCTTCCTAATTTACTTTTTCCTTTTTATTTCTCTTCCTGCTCTCTTATACATACCGTTGACGATCGCACCAATTGAAAGTTTGTCAATTAAGTGCAGTAGTGCAATGAGTTCGGTTGGATTATTGTGGAGAGAACTTTTAACATTTAGAGCAGTAGAAATATATATATATATATATATTTATATGTGTGTGTGGGAGGAGGGTGAAAATAAATGATATGGTAAAATTATAATGTTCATGTTGATATAGAGGAAAATTGGTGGTTCCAATTCCCCCGTTGGAAATTTCACTGATTGGTAAAGCAGATATATATTCCTGGAACTTGTTTATGCGAATGATTTGCAATGATTGCACGAACATAGCCGGTATAGAATGTACAACCTTGGTTTTCCTCTTTGTGATCTTGCTTTGCTAAATATCTTTATGGTTATATCTACGTCCGACCGTCGACGTTTCTACAACGGTATACATGTATATGTATATAGGTGTATAGGTTTAGATGATCGTTGCCTCTGATGCGAGACATTTGCATTGACATCGTTATCTCGCCAGCATCATTTTCATCCTCCGTATTCTATATAGATATTCATGCATAAACCTGCGCGATATACGGACTATATATGAAAGCTGCATTTAAAACTTATCGACGTTTTGTTCGATATTAATTGGACGTGCGCGTGCAATTTAGATATATATGCGCGAATGAATAGCATTCGACATATTGAAGTTTGAAACTCAATCCGTGGCGCGCGTGATCACTATCATTTCTCGTATAAACTCCATTTGTTTTTTGTTTCATTTTTCTTTTTTCATTTTTCATATCTCTATTTTTGCCACGATTATATCCGATACCATACACGTTCCAGTTGATATGTAGTTATATGTTTTGCTATCCATTTCAATGCATTGATTTCAATTTCCAGTATGAAAATAAAATTAAAAAATTAATGTGA
Organism: Meteorus cinctellus; assembly: GCA_030523045.1. Classification (NCBI taxonomy): domain Eukaryota; kingdom Metazoa; phylum Arthropoda; class Insecta; order Hymenoptera; family Braconidae; genus Meteorus; species Meteorus cinctellus. The sequence continues at coordinate 150,719 of JAPYZF010000061.1, forward strand.
TTGATTTGGTATGTGACCGTCTGTTTAATGTTTTGGGGTTTTGAAATAAGAAAAAAATTTTAGTGTTTTATTTCATGCGTTTCGTCCGAACAGTTTCTCAACAGCTAAACAAAAACTCTTTTATAATTTATGAGGACAACAAAGGCATTCTTTGTTCCCCATACACTTGAAAAAAAAGCAAAAAAAAAAAAATAGAAATAAAAAACACAAATTCCCTTCTTCACTATCGTGTCTTTCTTTTTTTTTCTCTTCTCCTCCTTCGTCATCGTCTTTTTCACGATGACCAGACGCCCACGACGTCGTTGTTGTCGTCGCCGTCGTTGTTCAACAGTAAATCCTCTTAAATTAATCTTGAAAATTTAAGAGGCCGTGTGCCAAGGCAGTCGCACGATAATTATGAATGTTGATGAGTGAGAGAAAGAATTCTATATTTCTCTCAGCTTCGTTTTCCGTCCTTTGTTATTTTTTTTTTTTTTTTCCTTTTTATTTTGTTAATTTTTATTTTGAAGCATCCGTGAACAACGACAAACACGACAAAAGAACTCATAATTGATTCGAGAGTTTGATTTTCCATAACGACACTCCTAAACACTTCGAAGTCGCGTATATTTTTGTCGCGCCCCCAGCAATGACAGGCAATATGCGCGCCTGTTCTACGCATCTATCGGTGGAATGTCAAATACAATGGTGATAGCAAGTAAGGGACGGAAATAGAAAGTGAGAGAACGATAGATGACAGAGAGAAATGACGCAAGAGAGTAGAAGGGAGTGAGACGAAGGTTACACATCGTCGCGTACAGTCGCTTGAGTGGGCGACAGTGGCGCTTTTGAGTTTACCAGAAAGGCTGCAGCTTTATACAGTATATGTATAAGTCTTCCTATATAGTAGCAGGTTTCTCTCTTCTTTCCATTCAACGTCACTTGGACTGCTGAAAATGACAGGGGCCATATACACACAGCGTTTGTGTACAGCGTGCTCTCGAAAATACGTTGCTAATAGAATCAAGGACTAAAAGCTCCGCTTGATAATTTTTCTACTGGGATTGGTCGCGAAAGCGAGCGGGCGTGCGGGCGCGCGTCATCATCAGGGTTCCTGCACCTCAATGCCTTTTTGCGTTACGCGAACGGGACATACGCTATATCGCGCGTCACTTTTATATATAAACGACATTGTTTTGAAATTGGGTTAGTGCCCCCCAGTTGAACGGGGGATTGACGCAATTAGCTCCTGTGGGAAGTGAAAGGGGGAGAAATAGAGGAGAGTGGGTTGCAGTTTATTTACCTACGTGATATAGACATCACAGTGTCACTTTGTCAAAGCGAACGATCGAGTATATTGATAACACGCCAGCCATCTTGTATGAGTAATTCTTTTACCGGGCAGCATTTTTAATGAAGATGACAAAATTTGTACTACAAGTGTATTGAAATTGATGGTAAATGTTGGGCGTCATCCAATCCATTTCATATGTCTTCGGTTTACAACATTTTAACTGCTGTTATGCCAAAAATTATATTAAAAACTTTCTTTCTTCTCCATTCAAGTCTTCTTCCTTGCACATTATGAACACAATCACAACTTCTATATGAAAGAAAACATAATAAGAACTATGCAATATGGGGTGTGAAAAATAGATGGAAGAAGCATATAGAAATCAGAATAACGGATATATTCGAGTGATGCGCTTGTACTGATAATCAGAAATAAAATTGGAGAAGCGAGAGACATTAGAGGTGGTGAAATGGAGAAAAATAATGATGACGGTGAAAATAACTGCACGAGAGAGTGCATCAGCATAGATAGGCGTGAACTGAAACGAAAACAAAGGGTTCATTGGTCTGGTCCACAAATCGTGAGGTGGAATAGCAAATATACATCTATATAAGCGATAGGCGTTGCTATTGCGTTCTTGTCGTCATACAAGCGCGGCATATGGCCGGCGTTGGCGCGCACAAACAAATACTCAATCCAATAACGACAGCACGATTCCCCAGTGCACGTACATATAATATTCATGCGTATATACATATATATATAAATTCATAGACATACATATGATGGTAACAGCATATATAAATGGGTTGTCGCGTTACTCAGACCCCCAGAGTCCTTATGGCGTGATTTCTAAATCATATTCAATTCCTCGAGGGAATTCGATGTTATTGTTGGAGGGCGCGCTTGAATTAAGCCTTCCGTATTGCAAACAATTGTTTTGGCACAACCTAACTCATTTGCTCACACCTATCACATTCATGTATGTGTTCTAGGTTTATCGACATATAACCGACAGAACATGATACATAGACATATCATATTTATGATGACTGATACATCTATCGATAATTTACGCACTGTATTGCGTTTTCCCACAATTTTTAATTGAGGAAAGTTGGGAATGACACGTTTTAAATGGGGACCAATGTAAACATTAAATGGTGGTCTATTGCTGATTTCAGTCTTCTCCACTTCTTTAAAAATAAACGTGAAAAAATTGTATTCCAATGTTAGGACAAAAAGAAAACACGATTACGAAAACAGATATTAAACATTTTTTGCATTATTATTTTCCGCTGATGATCATGGGAACAGTATAAAAATAACGATTATGTGAAGTGAATTGAAATAAGTTATGAGGTCACATGTACGATGAACACGTGATGATGTCACCGCGATTTATTGTGTGGTGTTCATTTATATAGATGTATATAGAACAGTAGAGCACATGTACGCAAGGGTTGAAAACGTAGAACCGCTTGTTGATGAGAGATCGAAGTTCCTACTGGTTACCATGGGAAACATGGGGCATGATGCGTTACCTGGGTAACGATTTCAAGCGCGACAGGGGGTGCTACTACCCTCTGATTATATATACGTGTACGTTTGGGCATTGCTTCAATAGTTGAAGTCGTAGGGATACCTATGTATAGACATACTTCTTTTTTTCCTCTCGCGTCGACTCACACCCTCGTTCCACAGCCTTATATGAATATATTCGTACATATGTATTGCTAGTTTGGGTTCCTATATCCAATTAAATGCCATTCATGGTAACAGAACACCAGAATAAACGAACGGATATACCATCGCATATAGGATCAATTACAATCACCCACTGCAATTTGGGATTGAAAATAAAGTGTAAAAAGAATTGACAAAGAATTAAAAAAGATTGATGCTCATATGTGTCGTTGATTGAAGCTGAATAGTTACAAATTATTTAAATTACTTTTTCTGTTGTATGTAATTTTTTCTTGCAAGCTTTTTTTTTGTGTCATCACATGCTTGATGGAATTGGTTTTCAATTTTTATATCTGTTATGGGGCGGTCGGATAATTATTATTGTTCGTTAGTTCATTACCAGATATTTGTTCACAATTTGAATGTGAGGACGCTTGAATTTTGTTTAATGGATTGGTTATGGCATTCAAAAGAGATTATTTATAAGGTCGGAAAATTCAATAGAATTGCGATTTATTGATGAATCTATGTCTCTTGAAGACATGAAAAAAAAAAAAATGTAACTAATTGAAAATTCATATTTCCATGCACCAAATATTCACGAAAAAATCAGAGAGAGTGCAGTCTGCGATGCAATATTATTACTCGACTGGTTCTACTCGAATTCGACCCCCCTTCATGTTGTACTGGGGTGCGGACACAAAATAAGATAAATTTTATATACATACATATGGAAAAAGAAACACCGATGGCATGAAAAAAATATATATAAATGAAATGGCACCAGGGAGAAAAAAAAAAGTGAAATTGGAACACTCCTGCGCGGCATCAGTAGTCGAATCACGACGACGACGACGACGACTTGGATATTGAAAAGGGAGGCGATGCGGTATCGCCCGCTCCATTTGTACTAAAAGTATTTATTATTGGATTATTGGAGAAATTTTAATGCATTTTTCCCTAGCGTTACACAATTCTCGAGACGACGCGCTTCCAGACCCTTACCATTTCTCCTCCCCGCTTTTATTTTATTATTTTATTATTATATTTTTCTTTCATACTTTCATACTTCTGCTTGAGGTAATTTTTTTGCCACTCTTTCTCCCTCCTATTCACTTTATGACATCAATACATTTACACACATATATATATATATATATATATATATGCTCGAAACCCGTGTAATGAAATTCGTACAAACACAATTCTCTGTATTACTATATATATATACATGACTGATTGTGAACGCAGTAAAATTCAATTTGTTCCATTTTATCGGTCCAAGATTCCAAGTGCATTTCATATATCCATTATGAGTGTGACGACAGAGTACAAATTGAAAGAACACGCTACATGGCGACTTCATATTCATAGGAATCGCACACTCCATTAAATAACACGAAGTCACCATCAGTTGTGTATAATGCATAAGAAAAACATTAATAACAATTCTTCATAATGTTCTTTCCATTTTGGTATTCATTCATTTCTTTTTTGCTCGTTTTTTATATGTGAAGAAGAAAAAAAAAACGCAGAAATATAAATTGCATTATACGATTTATTGTGAGAGTATATAAAAAATTCTTTGGTATTATTTCACCATGAATTTTTCGCCACGACATGAACGTTTGTCACCAATATTATATATCCCACATGTGTGAAAGTTATGTACACGCGGTTATACATGTATGATGGGGAAAATACAAGGGGTTGCGGGTGAAGACGAAAAAAAGAAAGATGATGACGTCGTTATCGTGGTGACACGTGTGTGGTATCGACGGCCATCACCGTTCTTATATTCTCATCCCTTCATGGATTTTCGTTAAAGTGCCTGATGTGTGACTTTGTGTCTTTTATGACATTTCCTTAATAGTTCAATAAGGTACCAAAATGAAACCAGTGTTGACCACATTCGAACATATAAAAGGACAAATTACTTGGAAAAAAGAAGAAGATGATAATAATAAATATGAGAAGAAATGAACTGAAATTTCATTAAGCTCTTCGTCTCATATCGTATGAGTTTGATGTAAATAAAAAATAACAAAATATAAGTGAGAAATTATCATTCAATAACAGCACTTTTTATGATTAAATTTTGAATAAATATCGTGAACTTTTTTTATTCAAGGATCAAAACTTGAAATCAAATGCATTTCAATGTTCATTGCAATCTTAAATCGACATCATCACGTCTCAATTTTATAATTTGATTACAAATCTTTCTTTCCCTCAGTGAGATTAAAATAATTTACCATCAATCATAATACAAAAATGAAATTCATGGTGTCCCATTGAGTTTCATATGAACATGGTAGAGACCTCAATAGTGCTTTAAAAATGAATATCATGAATCAATGCGATGAAAAATGAGAAAAAAATGAAAATAAAAATTCTTTCTCATTAAGATGCAACACTATTTCACAAATAAATAAGAGAAATAAAAAAAGGTATAGAAAAAATGAAAAAAATATGCGGTTTTGTACTCAATTTAACGCTTGGTTACCTATCAATACATCAACAATATCCAAACGCCCATCCCTTGACGGTAACCTCTCCTTCTTCATTCTTTCCCCCCTGTGCTCTTCACCCTCACCGCCCTTCACGTTACCCCTAAGCTGCGATCGCATACATACATATATATTCAGGTTCATTCAATATATCTGTCGAGGGTTTACCGCCGGACGAGTACACCACCGTATACCCGTGTCTATAAGGCTCGTTATACACGAGAAAACGAACACGAAAGCCACCACTCCGCGGGCTCCTCCTCTCCCTTACGCTTCAATATACATATATAAATGTACATATGAAATAGCACGGCAGCCTCGAGTAGTACAGTCGTAGTTGTATTATATAACGACTTTGAAAAGGTATATTCAATATGGATGCATTGTAATATATATGTTGCCAACCGATTTCAAATGTATACCACTCTTCATTTTTTTTTCTCTTCTTTTCCTTTTTTTTTATTTCATTCGATCTACCATCGCAGTCCCCTTCATCTACTACATACAGGACTTTGTATGCAGTGGTTTCTGTCACCACTCTCGAATTTCTTTATGATTTTATATCGGCATCAAATAACACATCATCGATTCAGCAATTTCATTTCTTTTTATTCTTTTGTTTTTTTTAGCAAATCACCTCTATTCATTGATAGGTGGAATAATGCAAATAGAGTGTGAATTATTGTGTTGAAATCTACTCAAATAGCTCTTTGATTACGATGACAATTCTTTTACTTTTGTTTTATTGATATGACGTGCGTATAAACTTGATCAATTTATAGGTTTCACTGACATCTATATGAATAAGTGTACAAATGTAGTTAGTACTAAATACTTCTGATCGATATAGAAAATTTATGTTCTCTGAGATATTTTATATAAAACCAAATGTAAATTTTCAGAACAAACACACAACTATTACCAAGTAGAAGATATTTTTTTTTACATAAATCGAAAATAAATATATGGAAGATGTTTTTTCGTAAAATCAATTCATGAAATTGTTTGAACATTGCAATCAACGTGAAATAGCATTTTGTCTCTTTCCGGAAGTGATTGGTGGTGCGCGCGCTCGCGTAATCGATCAGTCACGGAAGCCCATGAGACAGAATAGCGGATATAGCAAGAAGAGATGGTGTGTGTGTGTGTGTGTGCACTATGAGTAAAGGTGAAGTGGAGGAGACGAAGGATGAGAAATATGATGCGGTAGCGAGAGAGAGATGAGAAGCGAGAATAGAGTCTGGAAATAATTTTCTCTGTCGATGGGAGGTTGGATAGGAGGGTTAAGCACAAATCCTCGTTTGCCTCAACGAAGCACGATTCGACGGAACAATTATTATTTTGATATCCAACCACTCGGAACCAGATCTCGGGTCACCGCTTCGCGTCCATCACCCCTTGCCCATTCTACAGTAGAGTCACCCCTCGCAAACCTATAGAACTAGCAACGTCATTTGCGAAGCGACAATATATATGTATATATGAATGCATTTATGTTCAGATATACATATATATTGACTTCCATTTCTTTTTGTGCACGTAATGTCACACAAAGTTCTTTGTCAGATTGAACTTAATTATTTAAATTCCGTCTTGGCCACTAGTTGATACCTCAATTCATAATTTATAGATTTTGTTCAGAATTTTGTGTGTTTTTATGTTTTATTCATGCATTTATGAGCAGAGAACATTTACGAAAAGTTGTTGATTATTTAATGTCGTCACTCGTTTTCACATTTGTCCATATTTTATTTGACATTGATTCCCTATTTGCTTGAACCCATTGATAAAAGAATTGACGTTTTCATAATTTTTCAGAAAGAGATGAGTTGAATTAAATGATAATCAAAGATTTAGATATTTGTGGAAGAAAAATACATATTTCTGTCTTTACTTATTGATCAATCGTTGAATGTAAACGACGTTTTTATCAATACATATTGGGAGCTTAAATAGAAATAGGTTACATCAGTTTGGCTAGCTTATCGCGAACACACTACTGTAATATCATTAACTCTCATGTGCAGCGTACATATATCTACATAGAACATCTTGTAAGATGTCATGGGTCCTAATGTTCTCAACGTAATAACTACTCATTCATCTGGATTTGGGCTTCAGATTCGGCCGGTTAATTTTGCCATGGCAACTGTGAGTTTGAATCCCCTCACAAACCCATATAATGAATACACATCTACAATTAATGTATGTGCGTAGTAATACATTTCATCATAAAATATAATCCACATATGGTTTTGACAATAAAATTATTATCCATATAAATTATTCAATTAACTATGAAAGATATCAAATCAGGGGTATGACAATAAAGCCTTGATTAATCTATAAAAAAATGTCTTATCATAAGAGTCTGGATGTGGCAGACATTTAGCAATTTTTAGAATTTCCAAATAAATTGTAGATAGAACGAAAATAAAAAAAAATGCTCGTGGAAAGAATTTCAAAATCTGTACGAGCGATTTTTGAGAAATCCATTATCTTAATTATTCATATCTGCTAAATTTACACTCGTCTTCTCATTAAATCATGCGTGGAAAATTATGTAATGCTCCAATTACTGGACTGAAGCTCTACTCAAATGAATGAGCAAAATTATTTCTCTGTGTTCTCGTATTGAATTGCCTTCCTATATTAAATTACAATTCTATATGTTTATGCCTGGTATCTATTCTTTTGCGTAAATGTGCTATATATACACATTTGATTTACAATTCACCTGTTTTATCGCAATGCAATTATGCACCCTCCCTCACTTGGAGCATAGATATATATTTGTGTGGGTATATAGGGGGACACACGAGGAGGATTATGCATAGGCTCATCGGATGGACCAAAGGGAAGCCCTGCGTTTCCCATATCTCTCTGCAACTGCATGTCCTATCCCCTCTCTCCATCTGTTGTTTTCTCTGTTTCTCGTCATGCATTATTGTAACCATATATGGTAACTACCGTCCCCTCAAATTAACTATAAGCTGAACGATTTTATTGATCGCAAACGTGACTATATATACAGAAAAATTCGTCGACTACAAAAATTTACAGTTTATTGCATAGCAATACCATGCAATTTCAATAAAAGCTATACAAAATGAAAAGTTGTATTGTGTATTGGCAAAAATATTGGTATGAAGTCAATAACATATGCTATTGCGAATGAGATTTTTCGCTAAATTATATAGTGATACTTGCAACTTTGGTGCTGTTGCAATGCGATTAGATGTTGAGAATATATTTTTTATTTATCGAGAATAGAGAATATCTTTGATAATACCGACGGTGCAAAATGAAAACCTTCTTTCTTCTTAATCTTCCACATACGTAGATATTGTTATTACACTTTCACACGCAATCACATTATTGTGATTGTATGTCTTTTGTTTTTCTTCTTCTTTTTTTTTTTTTTTTCATATCTACAGGAGTGACGTTCGCGAGGAAAATTTGTGGTTCCGTTTCACGTAACTAATGCAATTCTGATATAAATACACATAGATAAATAAAGAAATAAGAACAAATTCATTCTTGTTGCTTATTATCCTCTTATTTTTCTCATGAATATGCAATTAGTGAGGCTTGTGTATATTAATTACATGAAAATAGTAGGTGGCTACATTCATAATAATATGTCGAGCTTGCAAAAAGCCATTTTGATCTTCACGTTTATACCCACATGTACATTTCGTATGAATATAATGTATATCAGCCCCTGAAAATCTACCGATTTTATTCAGATTCATCCGACCATTCCCCATTTTTTCTCTTCGCTTTTGAGGGTTCATATCAAATTACACCAACCGGCGACCGTGACAATTGTCAGTTATTTTTTTCACGAATATACTTTCACCAACCCCTTGAATATTCCGGAAACAAAACTGCCTATTTCACCCCTATCAAATTATATACAGAAATATCCATTTTACCCCACGTTTCTCCACTTTCTCACTTTTTCTCTCTCTTTGTCTTTCTATGTATATTATCTTTAGAGACAAATAAAAAAAAAGCGAAACTACCACTTTATCCTTTCTTGATCTCACTCTGCTTCATCCCCACAATTCTCGGGGGACACTCATCCTGTCTGGTTCCTTTGACCATTTTACGGCCGCCCAGTCGATAATTTCGTTGTTGGAGACTCTTAGAATCAGCCGACTCGACGAGATTTAGGTTAAAAGAAGGACTATAGATATATATGAAAAAGACTTTTTAGTTTTATTGGTAAAAGTGTGTTGAATTGCGAAAAAAATCGGCCCAAAAGAATTGACTCAGACGAGACTGACTCTGTCAGCGTCTTCAAACTATTTCTATTCATCCCTTTCACGCTCTTTGTTAGCAGACGATCATTTTAAATCCAACCCTTCAATCACCATCGTCGCTGGCGTCGCCAATACTTTCCTTTTTTTTTTAAGCTTCAATAGATAGCTCAAACTACTCACACTCTCAAACTATAACGCTTAAGTTAAACGTCAACATTGTAAATTATATTGGTTTGTCTCACGCACATATACACATGCCGGAAATTTGATGGCATGTCTATACCAAATATAATCAAAACAATTATCTAAAGTATTGCGATAAAAAAGTGCGCGTGGCAATAACAATCAAACACACTGTATAGATTGTATGTAATATCGAAATAATTATACAATATTATTTTTGCCTTCATTATTTATGCAGGAGTATTATTTCATAAACAATTGAAATTGAGTTTAAAATCGCGCCATCTTCGGTGTACATATGCTTGTGCATGTACTATACAGTCTATAGAGCACACATCAAGCTCAAGAAGTCTTGACTCAACTCACAAGATGCGCAAGAGTTGATTGAGTTCCATTCTACGGGCGTGTGAGTGCGTCACACTTGGCGGAACAAAACTATCTTGAAGTTAACAAGTATGTGCACGCAAACGGGAGCGACGGGAGTGTTGGTGAGATCCTTGTGGCTTTTGGAACCTCTCGCGGGTACTTTATCAGGAACAACTGTAAAATGTACTAGGAGTGAGTTAACGTTGGGATTCCGCATGAGAGACGTGAACTGTGGCGTATGCAAGACACCTGATAGTTTCACTTGATTTATGAATTCATCAAATTTATTGAGTGTTTCAAAATTCATATTTTGATGGAACTGATGTGGTTTAACTATTTTGGAAACAGGGAAATTGGCGATGGTGAAGGGAGTACATGTTGTGCCCATGAAGTTCAGAACATGGCGATATTGATCGCTATCATTGTATAGTATTAATGTATGAGTCCAACATATTTGTAAATATTAATTGCCACATTGTGTTTGTGGGATTGATTTACCTCTCGTGAACCTTTGCAATCCAATCATGCTGCTAGATTATTTGTCAATTAATATCAACTCTTGTGAAATGAAAATGATGATAAATAATAAATGTGCTTTGAAAAATCAATCATCAATTTGGTTGCTGTACAATCAAAATTCATACTACTATGAATAAACTAGTATCAGAAATTCATTCATTCATTAATAATACATTCAACAATTACAGAGAAATGAACCTCGCCGTTCTCTGAGACTGGTGAATTCGGGATCGATATAGTCGTGCAATTAGTAAAGGTACAAACGTATAGACAATGATATAGAGATGAAAAAAAAAGTGAATGATAGTGGGAAAATTTTTTTAGGTTCGAACACTGAAAAAAAGAGACATGAAAAGGATAAAACTGAGAAATTCTATGGGAAAAGTGAATGTTCTTTCGAATGCGCTCCGTTGCCGCAGCAACAGAGTACCTTCCGTCTCGCTGACCCGCTGTTTCCGGTGACATGCGCTCGCACACTCTTCCTTCCTCCTGAATACCCACATATATATAAACGTTTCTTGAGCTTTGTGGATTTATCGTCAAGCACAACGATGAGAGAGGTCACGACGACAAATCGAACGTGTAAAAACTTTTTCAACCTTTGTCTGAAAAATTTTCGTCACTCTTAAAAATTTTCCTTTTTTTTTCGTGCACTTTACTTTCTTTATCCATTGATAATGTGTATCTATAAGATTGATTCATGTTGATTTCGGTATATATGCCCCACGTTCCATCAAAAATATTTCATGATTCAAAAGTTTTACTCAGATTATATTTGAATTGTACAATATCTGTGTCATCTTTATGACTTACAGGTGAACAAAAAAAATCTACATTGACGCTCTGCCCGCTTTTACTCTTCTTTTATTTTCATTCTTCTTCCTCCAATCCTTCAAGAAGCTTTAGCTTCGTACGACCAATCAATTTAGATTGCTCTCGAGAAAACTTTTCACATTCAAATACTTCCTCTCACTTCCCCACTCACGTCAATATCTATGGAATTATTCTGGAAATCGCACGCTGCATCAAAATCTCCCTATTATATATAATACCACCTATTTTCCGCATTCAGAATGACTTTTATCTTTTATACATTACCATTTTCTTGCGTGTTTGATGTAATCGACGAATGATTTTCCATTAAAAACCACATTCTACAGTGATAACAACCAATGCACTATTTGCAATCGTTGGACTCTTTAGAAACACTCGACTATGTTTTCTCAAAAGCTTCTTCCGTGAAAATAAACCTCTTATACATTCATATGCATATGTATATTTATATACCTACACGATTGGTATATTCATCATTGAAATGGATAGTGAAGATGAGTAAACGTTGTGTGCTGATACTTGCGCGCATGATGTAGAGAAGTTAAGGTGAAGTAATGACTATGTTGCGTCTCCGTAATAGCAAGCGCGAACAACAACGAGATGGATTTTATGTATATACAGGGTGTGCTGCAATAACTTCTGACTTGATGATAATGTTTCATATCTGAGCTAGGAATAAAAATTCCTTACATTACATTTGTAATGTTCAAAAATAAGCGATGAATAATCAATATTAATTTCGCCTTTCTTTCCCGATTCATATATCAACGAATGACACTTATGAACAGTTAAATTTCAATCGTTTTTCCATGAAGTTTATTTTTCATTGCGATTATTCATTCCGATCTTATAAATAATCCCATTGTTAAGAGTATTACGTGTTATAATATTCAGATTTGGATAATATTCAGTGTAAGAATAAATGAGAACCGATTTATTTTGAGATAAATTCAGCAGTCGATCGTAAATTTCAATAACTCTGAAACGCCAAATGTATGTACAGAATAAGACATGTCAGGAAGTCATGCAAACAAAAATGAGAAACAAAAAAAAAAGAAACAAAATGATAGGATGAATTCTCGTTACTTACGAAAGTTGTGTGTGTGTCGCCGTAGAAACGCAAAGTAAACCAATATAAGTGCTAGACCTTTGGGTTTAAAGTGTCGCCTATAAAACGAGCATCGCGATTATACTTTCTGAGCAAAGTTCGTCGGCAATACACGTCACGGGTTGCTAAGGAAGAGTGGAATGAACTGATGGTGTAGGTTGGGCGTGCGGTTTAAGAACAGGAGAGAGAGCGGACGAAGAAGAAACATGAGGCAAGTTTGAGGGTTGGTTTGTGGCGCGCGCGGGCGGTATAACGGCGCTTCTAATTCAGCGGGATTCAAAACGGTTTACAACATGACGATGAAAAGGGAGGAAGTAATGTTATATATGTATTATGTATGTATAACTTCCACCCCCTTCTTCCTCTCCGTGCGATTTCTTCGCCTCTATATGTACATTCGTTGATAGTGGTGGCTATGCCCGCGCCATTCCTTTTCACATCCTCTCATATATATTATTACGTATATATACTCATAGTAATAAAATAAAAGTTTTCACGGACGTTACATTTCCCTTTCGCTTGGAATTTCTACCAGTACAACCATGTTTTTATTCCTTTGTATTTTAGTATAGTGTCATAGCACGAACCACAAAAAGAAGATTTCAATTGGAGAGAGAATAATTGACAAGAGTTTGATAATTCACATTGAAATTATTAATGCTAAATCAACATAAATGTTTTTGGCACAACATAAGCATTATTTTCTATTGTAATTCCGGTGTATTATTCATACTTTTTGCATGACTCTGATATTTGTGACAATAAATTTCCACTGGTGAATGATCGAACAGATGAGGATTGTATAATTAAGTTGCAGGAGCTTCTTCATCAAAATTTTGAACCTCTCGTCGTAAAATATGGCCAGTTGAAAAATACATTTTTGTCTTTCTGAATTTAAACCATTACAAAGTCCATTTTGAAATTATACAAGTATGAATATCAATTTGTCTCCAGTATTTTGCAATATAGAAAAAGTTGCGATGTAGGAATTTATTGTCGAATTGAAAATGGAAATTTAGTATATATTTTTGATGGAAAATATTCCCGAAATGATATCGCATTTAAAATTCATCACTTAGATTAAAAACGCGGGCAATTTTATCGCGAATTTCAATATTAAATCGAATCAAATCTATGGCATTTTTTTCACATTATTATTCTTTTGTTTATCGCATTCTCATATGAGTCGTAGGATGCCAGTCTAGTCTACGTGCATGAAGGCGTACATATCGTTTGGTATACACGCGACGAATTTTCACAGTACTGCAGGCTGGATTTATTGGTAAGCGAATATATCTACTTGAATTTTATGCTTCGATTTATCTACATTAATCTCCCTTTTCTTTCCTCCTTTCAATGTATGTATACACACTTATTTCTTGTTTTTTCTAACCAAGTTGAAGTCCTCTTGAAAAATGTGAAAAATTATTCTCTAGTGCGATTATCAAGTGAGAACTTACCTTGTTACAGTTGGCGTTGAGGCAACTCCGGGAGATCGTGCTGGATAACTTCGAGGACTTCCCGACATCAAGTACTCTGCAATGAGAAAAAAGAAAAAAAGCATATAAAAAATGAAGCAAGATGGAGTAAAAATGAGAATAAAAATGAAATATTCGAGGAGGCGGAAAAATGTTGATAAATTAACGCCTCGTATTTTTTTTTCCCATTTCTTTGTGTCAGATTGCAGTATATACATCACTGATGAAGATAGAAGAGTTAGCAATGAATTATAATGGAACCATAATATTTAATGTGAAAACTTAAAGAAGGAAAATATCTCTATCTCTGAAAAAGAAAAAAATATTAACTATATTATAAACATACTTCGAACATTTTCTTCTTTTCATAACAGCGATTCATTCCTACTGATTCGATATTATTGGGGCTTTATTCTGTAAATTTTGGCAAGGTTATCATCACAGATTCCTGGTTTAAAATTTCACAAAGACACGCGAATTTTATTTCTCCCTGGAATTAATAAAAAATATATGACTTTGTATATGTGCAGTTTTTATTGGGAACTTTGCAGCCAACTTAGATGATAGATCTCCATCAATGCAACGGATATTTTATATTATTGACACAAACCACCAAATAATGTAACGATTTTGATTTCATTCTCCCCATAATAAGTACATATAAACAATATATATTTTCCATTCTGAGAAATAATCGGAGATAGGGTGCATGAAGCGACGTATGCTCAATTCGATAAGTCTGGTTGGTTGCGATTTGGCACCTGGCCATAAACGTGCAAGCACTTAACTCCCGAATCGCTCTAGGTGTGCACCTATATGCTCTTATACATATGTACACTATATAGATATACATATACATCTACATATGCATGTAAATATATAATCAGAAGAGCAGGTGGATGCTCGAATGTGCTTGCGATAAGATTCTGGTGCACACTCATAGATATACAGACATGTGCAGTCAGCAGAGTGATATCTGCCAACACTTGTCGGTACGCACAACACTTTCCCATAGATGTCCATATTATGCACATAAACGTACCATGATGGCAATACACCGTTAATTTTATCATGAATAAGTAACAGACTTATTCAAAGTAATATTATTAAATAACTTGGCTATTTGAGTCTAACAATTCGCTATATACATGCACATTTCTTCTGATTTTAGTCTCGGTGGATTGGGAGCGTCCATTTTGCTGTAGAGGTTTGCTGAAGTGATTATATAGCTATAATACCAACGAAAACGAAGGGCGAAGAATTCCATCTGGAGATGCAGATGGTGAGTAATAATTTTTCAGTAAATATTTCTTATTGACATGTGATCGAATGATCTTATTTCACATCGTGATTTATCGGGGTTGGTGGCTATTAACAATTGAGATTGTCTGATTATAGTCATGGTATCAGAATCACTAAATTTGAACGAGAAAAAAATGTCTATACATCGCACCAGGTTGGCGAAGTTGAATTACAGACTACACAGTCGTACTGAATAAGAATTAATGTAATTTACTTTTTACTTGACAAAATGAATATTGTAGACAATTATTGTAGTTGCTGGATGCAAAACATATCAATTCAATTGGATAGCTATTTTAAAAACGTCTCTCAGGGATGAGAAAAAAAATTCACTATAAAGTTAGTGAACTAATTCTGGTTCCCCTACAGTATATTCAGTGTATATTGATGAACGAAAGCCTCATGTGATACAGCCGTTTAGTATGTGAACTAAAGTGTATATAATTGTATATGCGTATGTATGTATGCATGTGCGTGCGCCCACCCATGTCACTCAACCCATTCACGGAAAATCCACTTGACTGATTTAAATGCAATTGGACAGAGAAAATTAGGTATACGATGGAAATTCACGCCCACACCTCTCACACTTCAAAGAGTCACTTTACAGTGAAAATTGCAAATGGATTCGCTCATTTTTTAAAAGTTTGGTACCCAGCTCTCATTCTCTCCCATATATATTATCATCTCCAATATCCCCTCCACACATTTACACACATCCAATATAACCCTCATTTCAATCTACTCCCGCGCTATTTTACAAGCTTTTTTGTGTGGTAACTGGCTTTTGCCCGAGATGACTATGCATTTCTCTATCGTTCTTTTCATCGCATCGTATTCACGTTTAGTGACATTTCGAAACTTCAATGCTCTCACACAAACACATATGCAAACACATACATATGTATTGCGTCATGAATAATATACTGAAAGAAATTAACGTTAACGCACAAATGAGATATCTACAAACTCCCTATTCGTTTACCAAATCGATGAGGTATTCAACAATTCATTACTGAACTTTGGAAAAACGAATGAAAATTGCCAAATAAATACCTGACAAGTATTATCAAATTTTATCTATAACATTTTTATGACTTTTTTCAATGCACCGGCACTTTTATGTTTTATTTTTTAATTATAACCAACAAATTAATTGTTGCAAGCTGCACTTTTATACGTTTTGTTCGCGGGTTGGCGACACTCTTGACTCACAACAGACATACATATATATAATCATCGCTCTAACGTGGTCACGGGTGGTAACTAGTGTCTAATTACTTGAACAAGTAACTGGATCCGTGAGCGAGTGGGTTATAACACTCACCACTGCCACCGCTTTTGCTCTTGCATACAGGTGCTTCCGTTACCTGCGACTATATCATCAAGGCAACTTATACCACCTGACCTATATTGACCAATAAAGTAATTGAGTTTATTGAATATTCCTAATTGTGTGAGAGGCCATATTTTGAACGCTACATGTAGAATAATTGCTTGGAAAACAAAGCTGAGTGCTGTGAACCACATTTTCGGAATTTCAAAAACATTAGAAGAGTGGAGAAAGGGAAATCGCATAAAATTAATGGAAAATTCTATTCGATTTTATAAACATTCACTTGTTTTCTTTTTCATCCATGGAATGAATTCTTTTTCACTGCATTGCATATCAATTTGGACAATGTGTGATACCTCCAAACTCGCTCAGTTATTTTCAATTCCGATAGGAAAGATGACAAAAATTATTTGCATCAATTCGAACGTTACATCGACTGATATGCAAACAATTTTATATCATTGTCGTATTATATTCGTTTCCCATGAAAATGTATTCAAATGAATATACCAATAACGCCACATGAGTTACTAAAGGTCAACTGCTATGAATTTCACTGTGATTTTTATTTCATATACACTTTGCGATCACGTGTTCATTTTTTGAGATATGATTCCTGATTTACTTGTAGAGGATTCATTTCTATTTAACTGCAATTGATCGCATCAAACATAGAAAAAACAAATTAATTAACAGTTAGGATTTCAATATTATCGCAACTATTGAGCGATAAAACTTTCTCGAGTTCATGAATTTAATTCTCTGCATGACACAGGGAACGTTGAAATTCCAAATCGGTCAAACTTTCCGGTCGTGACAACATTAATCACTATCATGTCACGAAAATTTGTTCAAAGACTTTCAGAGGCACATTTTTGGTGTTACAAATATTTTTAAAGATCCGAATACGAATGTTACATTTTAAATTTTTTTTCACAAAGAGTTCTCTATCATTAGAAGTCCTTTATTCGATTATATCCGATCGGAATAACCGTGGGGCTAGGAAACTTTGAAGTTTCATTTTTTTCAATATTGATGACGATGGATTCGAGCAATTGCAATATTCCAGTGGAATCCAGCTCTGGGCTCAACCGCAATCTGCATTCATGCATGTGGTATTGGACGTTTCCATTGAATTTCCGATTCATTATATCATGATAAAATATATCAAACAAACCATTCCATTCGGTGAAAAAATTTTTTTCACCTATAACTCTCATACATCTTTTTACAACTCATTGTTATGCATATGTTTGCTCATTCATTTCCATATATTTCCATGCACCATTATCATCTGTTCGTGTAACATACATGTCACAGGATTTATTATTAATACATATGAAGATGACCTACAATCTATCATTTTCCATCGTCGTCATGTCATACGAACGTCATCGCGAAGTGCATTATAAATTCATTGCTTTCTGCACTATCGTCATTGTATAGATACACCCTTGCACATTTCCTTCTTTCTTACATTAAACATTGCTCCTTTCTCAACACTTTATTTTAGACAATGTGATCGAATTTCTGATGAAATACAATAATTTACCATGAAGGAAAAAATTGAAATTGGGAATGGAACAAGAAAATTTACCCATACGCATTTAGTCATGTCCATTGTAGTTGAATAATTCTTATGAATTCAATATTCACTTTTCACATGGACTGCATCAAATTTGGACATGTAAATATAAGAGTGAAGGGAAGGAGAAAAAAATATGGGAGACGTTGCAGACAACGTACTTAAAGAAGATTACACTTGAGGTCAAACTGACATTTAATGTGTTATAACATGAAACTTTTTCGTTGGGACAGTCTAAAGTATACATTCTAAAAACGTACATTATGCATCTGACGCGACGAGCTATATCATCACGGAAACTTTGTTCTCATTCACCCTCCGTTTCTCTTCTTATCGTGTGTATAACTATATATACATATATATACATGAAATAACGACACTGGTGAAATGGCCCTAGCTCACGGCCCTACCCCGAGCTAATTAATTTTTCACCGAGTAGAAAATTGTCTCGGTCGGAGTGAAACATGAAAAGGCAACAGTGAAACCCAACACTCTCTCTGGCTTTTTCATCCACAGCTACTAAATTTCTTTTCCTCGCCGCCATTCACTTTAACAAACTTATTAAACGATTTTTCATATTTATTTATTTATATAATTTTTTTTTCATCACTCGGAGAAAAAGAAAAAAATTCTCACCAATCTAAAAACGATGATACCAATAAATATGGAATCAAATCTTCCAAAATATAATTTTAAACTCCCTTCTCATGAGTCAGTTGTCATGGCGATACTACATTAATACATTTCCCAAGTAGTATAACTCGCGTCAATGATCAGACGGGTATAGTAACTATACTATAGCATTCGCCGTCGTCGTCCTCGTCGTTGTGTCGTCGCCATCATCATTGCTCTTTGATATAACCCCTGCTGATTATCGCCTTTGATGACGCTCCAAAGCACTCACTTCATTCCATTCGCTTATTTCCTTCCTCAACATCAACCAAATGGCTCGCGCGCTCTTGTACGCATTGAAACATTTACTCACACACACACACACACACACAGATGCACAATTAAACTATCCATATGGCTGTCGTCGTTCAAGCGACATTTAGTAACTCTTGATCGCTTCAGCGTAGCGCATTTTAATTGATCGAGATTTTATGGAAGTTGCACGAGTGTCAAGAGACCTTTCGGTGGAAAATTATGTGTCCCAATGTGTATGTGCATATATAAACCGAGAAAATATACTGTCGGCACCAGCAGTGGCTGTTGCTTGCATTGCTGGCAACGCTACAGTAGTAATGACCGACGTAGGTCAGCCGCGATAGGGTCACTAGCCTCAGCCACACACGCACATACGACAAAGTGTTTATACAAATATATAAATATAAATGCATACGTCGTCAATTCTTGGAAGTATTCAAGGAACACATTCCTACCCCTCACTTCATCACACACGCGGACAATCACCTCTAACTTCTTCTTGCTCCCTCCATTCCCTTCTCATGTGCAGAATATACATACAGTTGTTTCTATTCGAACCAATGTATATATTTGAGTGCATATATACATGTGTGTGTGTGTGAATGTGTATTCATTAATTATGCAAACGCGATAGGTATACGCGAAAATACTGGCACGAGTGGCATTAAATGTGATCGACACGAAACGAGACGGAAGCAGTGATTTATCGTCCGGACTTTAATGCAATTTGCTTATCATTTCGTTAATCAACGGCTAAAAGCCCGGTTTAGTGAGTGGTGGATTTATGCTATTTTGTCATTTTCACGCCAGATACGGTGATAGCGCGCGTGATAATGGAATGAATGAAGAAGAGTGAGCGAGTGAGTGAGTGAGATATATATATATATATTAGTGAGTGAGATAGAAAAAGCGATATATAAAGAGAGGATGAAGTGGAGAAACGAAAGAGTGAGTGTAAGGGGAATGAGAGACGTGTCCCTGGGCTTGTTATTGCGGCGACATTATTGGAGGAAAATAAATACGCCGACCGTTGGACAAATAAACGAGAGATAAAAGTGAGGGTGGGAGAGGAAGAAAGAAAGCGAGATTAATGAGAGGAGCTCGCGAACGGCGATGAGGTCACGTCCTTCAGGAGCGAGTTTCTCGCAGTCGTCGGGAGAATAAACTCTCTTTCTCACTACATGTATAATACTGCATCATAGTTGGTTGCCGTTGTCTTTGTTGTGTGTCTATATATTTCGTAGCTTTTGCACTTGCGACCATAAGTCCTGGTGGATTGAAATCAAGCCACGAGGGAGGTTTTCCGTGTGTTCCGTGCATAGATATATTTTTTGATATA
Organism: Meteorus cinctellus; assembly: GCA_030523045.1. Lineage (NCBI taxonomy): Eukaryota > Metazoa > Arthropoda > Insecta > Hymenoptera > Braconidae > Meteorus > Meteorus cinctellus. The sequence goes on from JAPYZF010000061.1 coordinate 171,433, forward strand.
AAAATTGCTGGGATTTATTTGAAGCTTGATTGGTTCACAAGTTTGATATTTCTGTTCAGAATAATACGATTGTGCCCTGTGAAATGTTGGTGTTGACATTCATGAATTCATTAAACCACGAATAATATTATATAAAAAATTCTATAATTTTATGCAAAAACTATTTAAAGAATACCGTGAATATTATTGTGACATGAAAAAAGGGTTTGCTTGGCATCACACGTATTTTTTTCTTTCATTCAAGATTGCAGATTGGTTTGATTTCATACCACAATTATGAAGATTGACTTTCCACAGACACACAATTCCCAATAGATATCATGATTACAGTGTGAGTGATATGATCGTTGGAAAAGATTTGTGCTCTCATCATTGTGTACCAGTTATCGGAGCGTTTCTTATTGACTTGAGTATTCATTGAAAAATAGAAAATATTAAAATCCAAACCTGTCATCTAAATATCTTTATAACAATAACACCAAATTACGAAATTCCCGTTTTAATCAACAGGAAGTCTTCGATTCATATCTAGGATGTCTATAGCATTGAATTTAATCCAGAATAGTTACCAAAAGCTATGAAACTAAACTAATTCCCTTCTTGTTTCAAATTAGATAGTGTACTAAATACAAATCTCATCTTCATATAGGTGAAATTAATTTTTATCAGATGGGAAACTCATAATTCAAAAAATAACTAATGGCTTGTGTGTGATTCTTGTCCTAACTTGCTTCAAAATACTTCCCTTTGCATTCACGTTATGTGGACTCAGTCATGAAACGGTGTCGGTGTAAAAGTGATGGCGAGAATATAGGGACGAAAATAGGAGATGAAAATTCATATATATATATAGGGGTTTGCGCAGTAGGAGAATGTTAACTAATAGCTTGCAAACAAACGGACAATTTGGCGAGTAGATTACACCAAAAGGGAAACACGAAGTAGAGAGGGAGAGAGATGAGAGTCAGGGTTGAGTTAGCTTGCCAGCACACTTTATATACATATAGAGTACAATGTATTATCTCTCTCTTGGTGAAGATACAATCAGTGAGAGCATTCACTCGTTGTTACCCTCCATTTTATTAGGGGGCTCGATTTTCTTAACGAGCGTGTGCCAACGAGTGGGCGAGCAGACAGACAGAGAGAGTCAAGGATGTAGAGTTGCGGGAATGGGCAGGGGTGAGTGCGAAAGATAGATAGATAGGGATGAGAAAAGGATGATTTGCGCTCCCCATCGGTAGTGGTGTAAAGGGTGAAAGAAAGATGAAACGTTTTCCCGCCCACGCTATATAGAACGTCACACCATACTCTTTACAATGACCTCTTGCCAACAAAAATAGAGGAAGGAAAAAGAATCAGTGGAAATAGAAAATACGAGGTAGAATTTTTGCAAAGTAATGGGGAAAAACTTATTAATACAGATTTCGGAAATTTTATGTCAAATTCATTTATTGTGTGAATAATTGGAGAATGAGTTGATGATTTCAAAAAGAATAAAAAGATTTACATTTATCAAATAGTTTTGTGGTTCATTGGAGGTTTGAGAAATATCAATGCGCATTCTCAAGTGCATTCATCCAATGACCGTCTTAAGTGTAATAGTAATCCAATACTTTTTTCATGAATGAATGTGAAAAAATTATACAAATCGAGATGCCATTAAATTCCTGACGTTCACAATCAACACATAGAGGACACAACAAATTGAAAACTCAAATCGCTCGTTGAATATATTCCAAACCTGAAACTCGTAATATCATACAAATTTTTAGACTCCCAATTTCCTCTTCATCCAAATGCTCATTATTATTAATTTATCCTCATTGAATGAAGTGTCAACACATAAACCATCCACTACAATCAAAACCATTGCGACATGCGATTTCGCGAGTGAATAATCAATAAAATAATCGGAATATAAATCAGACCACGCACCATGTTGTCGTGACATTCACCTGCACAAATACGATCAATGCGGCACAGTCAAGAGTTGGAAACGATAGTGCTCGCCTGATTAATGACAGCTTTGGCGTTAATTTCCAATCGGCGTCGCTATTAAGGGTCCACTGTGCAACCTTAGTAGTCACTATGTGTGTGCGCGAAACTGTGTATTCATGGAGATGCAAGTGAGACTGGTTCCACATGGACAGAGATTGAGAGACATGGAATGCACACCAAAGTGGATACCTCTTATGTGTGATTCGCTTCTCAATGCTTCATGCATTGTTACCACGCTTCATATATACTCATATATATCTATATATATATATGTTGTCACACGTTACTCAATCGGATGTAATCCCAGATGCGTGACCGGGCATTTCGATCAGTGCTTTTGGCTCTTATGGCTTCTCTACAATCCGTTATCATCGTTAACACCCACTCGTACTTTGAGTCTTTACCCTAATTACTCTCTCCCTCCTCCAACCGCATCCTCACTTTGTATATACCGTCCTTCCGTCACTTTTAATTGTGAATCGCCTTTGTGTCTGGATGTCAATAAGCCGAATGACAAGCTACGTTCGAAATGAGTACACGAACGATAATTGTTGATGCTATTTTGCATGTAACCGTGTACACGGTCGTTAGATACATCTCCATGCAGAATATACAGAGAGAGATTGGAAAGCTCAGAGTACAATCAATGATGTATTAATATATGAGTGGAACACACCAATCCCAATAGCTGCTTCAATGCGAATAAGCTCACATAGCATCATTTACTAGACGGCATGACGAAAAGACTACGTAGTGTATAATCACAGTGTATAGTAATGATAGTCGACTGTATTTCAAAATTCACAGAGCATATTATGAATTTTGCAATGGATTTTTATCATGCTTATAGGTTTTTATTTAAATTTTATTTTCTATATCAAAAATCATGGAGGAACCACCTAATGAACACTTACTTCTCAATCATTATGGAGAGTAAAATTCATATCAACCTTTTTGTTTCATCTGTTTGTATCATTACCTGAATGATTATCATTCCTTTTTTACATCGTCATATTCTTTTTTGTTGATTAGGTATTCTTTTATCAGGAGCACTTTATATATGCGAGATACAAAAGCTGCACAAGTGTAAGAGTACACGGTCAATGATATGAACAAGTACCTATATCCAGCGAGTTATTTGTCGAAGTAGCAAGAATATTCATAATTATTTCTAGAAATACCATATAAAAGTGTCGACGTACACAGTGATGCATTAATCTAAAGTTGGCATGTCATATTAGAGTATAATTGAGTATTTTCCCTTTGTGAGAGAATATATAATTACGCTTTTGCCCTGTGTATATGTTTAGAATATAATGCATTGTATAGGTCTATGTACTTGGAGGTATATATATATACGCTGAGCCCGGTGCATCTATAACTGTATAAATCCCCCTGTGGGCTATATGTGATCGATTGTTTGTTGCATGAATTATTGCAGTGGATAATTCAGGTGAAATATTGTCATTTGCATAAATTTTGGGCTAAACTAAACTAAATTATATGAGTGAAAAGTTCCAGTGACACGTTGAAACGATATATATTATAAAATGATCAAGACAATTCATGACGCTGCATAAGAAAAATTATACAAATCCATGAGACCTGGTAGTCATGAAGAATTTCATAAACAACACAGTCGCCATAATTTGACACTGGATTCTCAACTTTTTGTCTCATAGATTAATTAATAATTATCAACCATGAGAAATGTTATCAACAACGCAGGAAGAAATAACAACTCCGTAGTAATACTAAATCAAAATGATTCTTCCTCTTTCTTGTTCTCTTTCCCTCTTCCTCTCCATTATCGCAATCGAATATCACAAGTAAACCCGAAAAACCAGACAAAAAAAAAGAAATTAATCTTCTATTTTTTTTATCTCTCGGTGACCGCGTGCACCATGGATTACTGATAATGCCGCACTCGTCGGACAATTTTCGGACGATTTACGCCTACATCCTCTTTTCCTCTTTCTCCACCACCCTCACCCTCTGTTCATATATTGCATGTGTGCGACGCGACGCCGGTCGATAACGAGGGTCACCTTCTCTCTCTTACACTATGTCCATCTCCGTTTCTGTGGCGCGGTTTACTATACACCAATGCACGAGAGTTCGCGCGCGGTCGTCTTGATTAACTTGACCGGCTACATAATGAATGTTTATTAGGATGGCAGCCGTCAAAGGACCGACCTCCGGACACGACGTGTACTGCTCCCGACGTTATACGCTTTACTGGCTCTCTCACTCTCTCTTTCTCTCCCTCTCTCTCCCTATATATGCATATATGTATAGCTTCTGATGCATGCCCTGCGGCTTTGTATAATCGATCCAACGAGCGTATCGCGTAATTACGATGATTTATTAAATTCAAGGGAGACGTTATATGAATTCAAGGAGAGTGAGCAAGGTTACAGGAGAGGCAAAGGGAGAATGAGAGAAGTGAGTAAGGGTGGCAGGAGCCTGGATGAAAGGATTTGTTGAGGAACAACCAACGGGATATATATATATATATATAGAAAATAGCTAGTGGATTTTCAGAAAAGGAAAGATAGAGAACGCGAAAGGGTATATGAATGTATGTAAGAGGGGATTTATTTACGTATAACGATGAAGCGCACAAGACAAGAAACTTTTGAGTGGATTCTGTCGTTTCTAATAAGTAGTTTATACTTTGATACATCTATACGTCGTTTGTATAGAAAGAGGAAAGAGTAGCGAGAACAGAGGGAATCATTCATATAATAACAATATTATCCTCATTGGGATTTCGATGATATTCTGATAAATAATAGTTTTGATGAAAGTTGTCAATTTTCATTTGTGAAAAATAATTTTCTCACAAATGACATCTAAATGTTATGTTCCAGTTATGTTTTAAAATTTATTTGCACGAAGTTTTGTATAATAGTCTCGTCTTTATTTCATAAAGAGATTGATATAAATATAACACGTCGATTGATTATTCCAATATGCATATTGGAAATTTATAATCATCTCAGTACACGAATGATTTTAACAAATATTGTAGGATTGTATCGTAATATTGAACGTATCATTACGTACCATTTTCTTCAGTACGTCATGGACATAACTTTTATTCTAGGACGAAATTACTTATGAGAAATATGGCGAGTGGCTTGCGAATGCTATACAAATTCGAATTTCATGTAGAACAATCGACAGACGAGATAAAGCATATAATTTATTCTCTTTCTCTCATACTAGTCTGGCTCAACATTATGCCCACTTGTGTATATGTGTTTCTGTGTCTGTGTGTTTATAACACAAATCCGTGCTAAGCTATTAGGAACAAAACCGGAAATAGAAGTGGGCGAAGTTTAACTAGCTCCACGTTGAAAATGGTCTCGTTCTCTTCATCAACTCAAACTGTAGGGAATTAGCTTCTGGCCCACGTCCAGATTACTATTTTGTGTATATAGTTTATTCGTTTTCTCTCTTCCACGCTCTCTGTTGCCAGTCCTTTGCGCCATTCTGGCCACACCACTCTTCTCTCATCCGCCACGAGCGCGTCCTTTTCCTACGCTATACATCCCCGCACCAAATTCGCATCTATCTCTCGTTTAAATCCACCATTCACCCCTTGTGCATTGCGGCTAATATACGTATATATATACATATAAATATATGTATACAAATTCAGTGCAGTTTAAACGACCAACCAAATGCTAAAAAAAAGGTTCTTGAATAAAACTGAAAGGTGAATTACATGAGGAAAAAAAACACAAATATAAAACTGTGATACAGACGAGAATAGAACCCGTTGAGGTTGTGATAACCATTGCGGTTATACAACTGAGAGAATTTTGAATCTCATGATTTTGTATTTGTTTATATATATAGAGATCTGAAATATACATTTTTTGTATGAATTATGTTGATTTTATTTCCGTCAATGGGAATACATTTGATATCAACGATTTTAATCCCGTTTCCTGAATGAGATAAAATTGAATTGAATGATGAATGTCATGGGTTTGCATGTACGCACGCAGTACTATTTATGATTAATACTGTAATATTATTATGTATACACTGAAAATCACAATTGTTCTCAACTCGCGTGCCAGAAAATTGCAGTGCAGAATTGTGATTCAAACAAAAAATTGCAAAGTGCTTACAATGGAAAATATGATCCGTAAAATCAAACTCCCTATTTCTACATAATTGTGAGATTTTTGTTCGCATTTTGTGCTCAATCCAAAACACAGAATCAAATTTCTTTGTTAATTGATTAAAATAATTGTTAATAGTTACCATTCTCTCAAATTTATTTCCACTGTTTATCTCGCTATTACAATTCTCATATTGAAGTATCATTCACTCAACTCAGGCTCTTCATTCCATTTCGTATACTCTACCCAAATATTCCACATTAATTTGAATAATGCAAATTCCTTTTCGTACGTGTTTAATTCTAAAAGTCGATAAATTTCATATATTGAAATTGCGAATGGGATTATTGTGTAGAATTTGCATTTGACTACGAGACATTCAGGCATTTCGTATACCTACACGCAATGTATAGTTCAATAGTGAAAATATATAGTAAAATATAGTTTGCAGTTTTTGGTGCATTACCAAGCAAATTTGTGCACTCTATGAGCGAAACTGTTCAGCGCGCGTCCAGCTCTCGATGAATTGGCACAGCTTCTCTTGATGTATATACATGTATACATATATACATATGTATATACATAAAGGTAGTGAATTGTGCATTTGCGTCACGTAACCTGTTTTACGTAACGCGGAGCTTTTGTTCAACGCGCGAATCTTATTAACGCGAACCATTTTATATGAAATCGAGTTAAGCGTGGTTCTCTCGTGTTAAACCTTTCTCATTGTCCATTAATGTACATTCTCTATATATGTATACATATTTACACTTTACATATAAATAAATAGGGTGCACATATGTATATGCATTATATGTAGCTACATACTTTTATTCGCTATCGTGGTCGTGTTCAGATAAAACCGAATGCGCACAATTATTCGCTGTGCAGTCACTGAATTTATCAGTGAGGCTGATTGTGATCGACGCTTTTTAACTCGTTCTATTTCCTACTTAAAAAATATGAATGCAAATATCCACTGTATTTATACAGGTACATATGTGTACAGGTACATCCACCACAGTTTATTCCGGTGTTTGTAATATTGAGATTCCTGAAAAAAAGAGCTACCGAAATGGAAGAGTTAAACTCAGTGATGTTATTTTCACGCCCATATAGGTTCATATCTGAAATTTTCATCATGGAATATATACTGGCAAACATTTTGTTTTTCATTCTTCTTTATCCACAATTATTTTTCGTTGTCATTTTCGACAATACACAAACAAACGCAACATGAGTTCTTTAACAGATGAATTTATATAACGAAGGTGGGTATATATAGATGGAAAATGGACTTTCGGGGTGGAATAATATGGAGGACAATGAAAATGTTGAAACTATGCGCGGCGCATCTAACACATATGGAGTCGGATATTCGAGTGATATGAAAAAGGCGACGGTGTGCAGTGTTATATAGATCCTAATCGATGCCATTTATATATATGTGTATATGAGAAGATATTTCTACAGATACATTTATATGTAGCCGAATTAACGGGCATAACCGTGAATAGTTTTATCTTGGAGGAAGGGTATTGCTGTAGCTATATCCAGAGCGAGGTAGACATGATGTGGTACAACCATTCAACGCCGGGATCACAACTATTTTCATATCACGAACTAACATTTATACATTCATACAACAGAAGTGCGTTCGTTATCACATCAATAAATATCTGAGCGTTTTTTTTCTTTTTTGGTGCCGTTATTTGAGATAATTGATTATAAGGAAATTGTAAGTGACATAAACATTGCAAACAAATTGTATGCTTCTCTATTTCCTCAACACAAATCCAATCAATCTCGATTAATTCTGGATATGATTCTCAAATGAATACGTTCCAATTTGAGTTCGTAAGCGAGAAATGTATTAAATCCATTGAACATAAAAATACAAGTGCAAAACTATTTCCAAACGCTACTATATACACAATAAATTATCCCGAATATTCGTATGTACTCTAAAGAAATATTTTTATACTTGTTTGTCAACAAAATTTATAATCTTGTTATGCGGAAATGGAATTTAAACGCGAATGATTTGCATAATCGCTTTGAATATAATATCAGCTTGATATTTATTTGTATATGCGAATATGAGGGTGATGAAAATGCGTGTGTTGAGAAAAGATATTTCAAGGGGGAAATTATGGTTTGTAGACTTGCGTTACGGGGCTCCAGTGTGGTAAGGAAACGTATAACAGAATCATTTGAAAGTGAATCGAATTTATACTCGTCCCGTTACAGTTCGAGAATAAGGGTGTGTGCATGCGTTGTGAATGAGGGTTTCGGGTAAGAAAAGAAATGGAAGGCAAGGCGCCGTCGACAACAAAACGACGTAGACGACATGACGAGACGGAGAAATTGTGGCGCGCGCGACATTTGTTCGAGTGGGTGGTGATGATGTAGTAAGAAGAGAGAAATGAATTGAAAGCAACTGTAAGCTCTATACACTTTCATGCGACCAACTCAATTGGCCTCAGTTTATACAAGACAACTTTGATATTTATTAGGTAGGACGTCTTATTATGATTCCTCCATATACTCATTGTATATATATATTTATATATATCTGTTTCATCATATAAATATAAATAATATAAATATGAATGTATGCAGCCAATTCTTTATATTTCAGTTTATTTATGTGACTGTTTCAATGGCTTTGTCTTTCCTGCTCCCACTTTCATTGTTTGTGTATATATTCTCATGTGACCTTTTAAACTTAACTTGCTTTCGACGTCCCTTCATACCGCGTGGAAAAACCTCGCGGGTAATCAGATACGGGTGCACTCTCCCGCATTAATACGCTGGCAAAGCGAACAGTGATAAGGCAACGGCCGAAAGAAAACCCAAATAAAAAAGAGGAAAAAATATCATAGATCAGCCTCGATATGGAGCTTTACTTTCCCTTTCTTTATATATAGCTGTTTGCCTTTCCTTTTTTCTTATTCTCTTTTTCTTTCTCTTTCCCTATATCATGGCTTTTTTTTATTTTACCCCCTTTCAAGTGAACTCGTCCAACGTCGCGTCTTCTACATTATTTTTTTGTTTTTGTCACTTGCATTTTATTTGCACTATTTTTTTTTAACTCTGTGCTCAACCTTCCCTGCACAAAGCTCGTTCTTCAATTTTTTTTTATTTCGCTGCCTTGAACAAATCCGTTGGTGCTGTTTATTTCTTCCATTTTTATTTTTATCATATTTTCTTTCTTCACTAGCAAAAGGCTTATTCGATAGGCACCGTTGACCTGCCTGTGCTCGATTATCTCAAATAATTTTTTAGTTGAAACCGATTTGGTGACATGGAAGACAATATTACTATGTGTAGCATACATACCAAGTATGTCTATGTATATTGATTATTATTTATTACCCAGAACAAATGCCATCAACTACAATCAAATTTGCACCTTTTTTCGTTCATAATAAATAAATACATCTCGATAACGTCAATGTTTGATTCAGATCGAGATTTCAAATTGAATGTAATTTATCACCAAATAACGTTCAACAGCTTATTGTTACCCATGTGGATTATGGATTGTATGCATAACTCTATGAGGAAATCTCGGACTTGTTGATTGTCGAGACAGATTAATCTATTTCAAACTTCTACACTTTGTGTAGCGAGACTTCGAAGTACGTAATTGCCGTTATTATTCAGACATTTATCGACATGTAGCAAATACAATTTGGACATGTTCAGAATGATTAGATATTTTTGAATTCATCTCGCAATATCCCGTTCATCATTTCCCAAGACAATTTTCATTGAATGAAAAATTAAAATGTCAATGTCGAAATTATAATTCATGAATATGTAAAATTTCAATCCAAATTGTGTTTCAATATATCATAATTATGCTAATTATTCAATCATAAGCGGAGACGTAATAACTTTCAATAGTTCCACAATATCGTTACTGCTGATTGCAATTATTTGATGTGAAATTTCCTTTCGCTGATCATTATTTTCTCAAGTGTCTATTATAATCTCTGAAATAACAAGACGTATCCAACAGTTCCCGTGTCAACTTGATCACGTTTGTTGTGCTAGCTGACAAACTGAATGTCGGTACAAAATGAAATGATAATCAATTGTAAGTAAATAAACAAAAATTCTCGATGCCTGTTATCAAAGTTGAACAGTAATATTTCGATAATATACTGTACTCACTTGAAAATATTTGTCAGTAATATTATTGGAAAGCTCATCAGTTTAGATTATTTTAACGAAGAATGTTCCTGCATTAACTTTATATATGATGACGTTTGTTATTTTGTCACATTAGAAATTTATTAAAAACAAATATTAAATTGAATAGGAATGGAAAAGTGTAGTACAGTATGTATATTACCATGTATATAACTATGGTCTTTCTCACGCGAATGCACTCACGATCAACTGACACGCATCACTCTAGAAGCAGGAGAGAACGAGGTTTCTTCATATCATGTCATAGAGAAGATAATGGTTGGTCGTACAAGAAAACCGATTCAACGAAAGAATGAGTGAAAGAATTATTAGTGTTAGGGAGAAAGATATAAAGATAGCAACTTCTTTCCCCTTTTATTCTATCTTTCTACTATTAAACGTATATCTTTATATAAATATACTTGTTTTTTTTTTCTGCAGCTTAAAGGATGCGCGGACTGATAGAGTACAGTAGAATTTTATTGTTTTTATCTGACTGTTATGGGGATTAGGTGAATGGGCGACAGGTGCAGAGAAGGAAGCTGTGATGAAAGAGCGAATTATCGTAGAAAGAACTTTTAATCGCACAAGTTCCAGCACTGTATATTCAGCCTTTTTTCTATAGGGTTTGATTTAACTGTTGTTACATTTTCGAAGTTGGTTGCAACGTAAAACTCGTCGATAGAATTTTGTCTGATGTTGTTTGATGAGTGTATGTCTGTCGTTGAAAATTCTGGTTTTTGGAAGATTATTTCGTGTTCAACAATGATTTGCAAGTCATGGGCCTTATTTGTTATTTCTTCTGCATTGAGTTCAATATTTTTCTTTTTCTTGTACAATAAATGAAGATACATTTGATTCAAAGTTCTGTCGGTTTTCATCTCCATTGGTTGTAATGAAATTTTGTTATCTTTCTTAGTGGCCGTCATGATTTGACAACAATACGAATAATTCATATTCTAAAAGTTTATCGTACGATTGAAATTTTTATATCTGAAATGATTTGAGATAGAAATATAAATGGCAACTCAGAAGTTTCGTTATTCCTCAGAGGAAATTTCGACCGACATTTATCTCGAAATATTTTAAATTACGGAAGTTATAAGACTCTGAATGTAGATGCATCAAGAAAGTTTGTCTGTCTGGCGAAAATTGTAACTCAAAAACTTATAATTCAATTAACATGATTTTCGCTATTGTTAAACGCAGTCGTATTTTTCTGCTACTAAAATCTCGATTCTATTACAATCATGGCGACGGCGATTGCGAATAATCTCAGACAGATATCATAAAAATTGGACTATTCGTGTCCGCAATTCTCAAAAGAAACTTTTCATGAATTAAAATATTTTGGATAACATCGCATTGAGATTTTTACAGATACTGTTGAGGGTACCGAGACGTTCGAATATCCATTCGTTCGAAAGTTCCCACAGACTTTAGAAATAAAAAAAAAACCTAAGTCAATTTCCCCCAGTCATCACTCTAATGTTCCCCTTTAACATTGCCTCAATCTAATGGTCACGATAACAAAGTATAAGATAAAAAGTTTCTAATGAGAATTACTCAACTTTTACATAAGACTTGGCAAATATTCCATTTGAAATCAAATTTCAATCTCTCCCCATACACTTAATTCATTTTTGTTTCTACTTCTATTACTTTAGACCATTAAAAATTTCTTATTTCAAAATAACATCTGTATTTGCTGTGTTTAATAATAACCCATTCCGTACATAAGCCTATACTTAAAGTTACGATCGAATATTGTGGCGGGTGAATTTCAACTGAATTGCTTCCAATATACATACACAAAACACATATACATATACATCTAAAACATTTATTGGGTAAAGGAAGGAAGGAAGGATTCGCGTGTTTTGGTTGAGATATAGAAGGGTAAAGTGTACATATAACATCAGTAGCGCTTTCGCGTAAGAGAAAGGATGGGAGTTGGGTTAACTGGCGCGCGCAAGGCTCTCTACCGAATTGCATTAATTCCATGGACGACACGCAACCCTTACCCAATAAAGCGTCGTAATTGCCGATGGGTGCTCTGTGTGTGAGCTTCAGGGCAAATATACATTGAGAAATGAAAGGGAGTGAGGAATACGGGTGTGAGCGAGATGAGAACTAGAGAGAAAGATATCAGTCTAAGCGAGCAATTGGTGCGATGAGATGGGTTGAAACGCACACGTGGATATATAAAGTGAGAAGAGGAAGAAGGATTGGAAGAAAGGGTAGATGTGAGAGGAAGTGAGAGAGGAGCAAAGAGAAATGATAGAGCGAGCCGTAGTGTAGCACCAGAAGCAGCAGCCAGCTTAACAAATCCAAACCGCCCCCATTGCGCGCAACACATCGGGACAGACACTGTTCTCTGGGCTTATGCGAGCCACGTGCGCCATTCTAATTTGCTTACGAGCTGCTGGCTTAAAATACAATGCGCCGCCGCGCACGGACATATTGGTTAGCGGCTAACAATAAAACCCTCATCCGCGCGCCCCCACTGGCGCACACTTCTCACTCTGTTTTATCATTTTTCTCTTATTCTCACTCTACTCTCGATCTCAATATATATATACATATATATTTCATTTGCTCATTGTTTCGGTTGGATTTCAGCTCCTCTGGGATATCCAATGTTTGAAGTCAAGTGGTTGCAGTGTGCAATTGCACAACAATATATTTGTATATGTGCAAGGTGTGCGTACATACAATAAGGATTCGGTTCACAATAACGTTCAATGATTTTTTTGTATTGCTTCCCTTTTCTTTCTATTCTCTTTCATGTGCATTCAAAAATCATTTTAATGTCACTCTGATTGACTTTGCGTACCGTGTGAAAGACATTTGAAGAATGAAATATGGAATTGGATGTGGGTGGGTGCAACGATGAAATACTGACGTTTAACGTGTTATTTAATGTTAAGAATGATTTGAGATAGGTGAATGAAGGTATTGAGAAAGATATTATTGAGAGTTGACAGGACATCACTTGATGGATTAATTAATAGAGATTTTTCTTATCTTCATTTGACCTATTCATGTAATATAAACATTACTTCGAGCCAATTATGTGGAAATTTGGATGCAATCGTTCTGATAATGAATTTTCATACATTTGCAAATTCATATTCAAGTGTGAAACACTGTAAGTGAACATGCGATATAAATAATAAGCCCATAGACTTTGTGAAAACAGAATACGGAAAAAATGAAAATTTTCATAATATTCATGCATACAGCTACACAAATATATACGTGAATGTGCATTATTAATTCAGTACGGTGCTTCTTTGGGGTATCCAAGAGGTCATGGATACAGAAAAAAAAGAAATTTTTTTATTTCTCTTTGTCTCAGCTCTATTCTTCTTTTTGCACATGTTCTTTCTTCCAACTGCAGACTGGGTCTGTTCTGGTCTCTTCTTCTCATCCTCATTCCTTTCGTAATGCATTTGGTCCAATTTAAATTCTGAGTGAGTCGCTTTCTTTTTCATTCTCTCTGACTTTCTCCCTTTCTTCATACCTTTCCACCTTTTTTTTTTGTTTCTTCAGTCATGAGCTTTTAGGACTTATGATATAATCCCATGCATGGTACAAGAGCAAGCTTGACTACCACATCAGCGCCTCTGTCCATGGATTTAAGCTGCATATATTATCAAATAGGGAACTTCATGTTGAGAATACCTAACTTTTGAAAATTTTCCTACGACCGGAAGATAAAAAATATTGACTTGAAGAAATTAGTACTACTATGTTCAATTTCGTACAATGTATGTGATAAAAAAATATTGAATTGATGACTTGGGAAGGTTTTACAAACAGTGGGACTACAAGTTTTGGATATTCATGATTGTAATGGTGATTGCGTTATGACACTTGAAGCTATTATTTTACTTGAAACGAATTTTCTTTGACCCTGGTCACGATACATACATGCTAAAACAAGAAATCGATGCTGTAAATTATTATTGGAAGGAAATCATGAGAAATTATTTATTCTTGAGGCACCAAAGGGCAAAGAGCCCTTTGATATCGATCCTTTATGAAGTAAATGCCAGTTGCTCTTCTGGCACAATATTAATTAAACTAGCGTTACATGTACTGTAGTGTGCAGCTGCTGCTATTGTCATACTGGCGAGTATGAGATTTATAGGAACCAAGTGAGAAACACTTTATTTCAATAATATTCACAGAATATTTCTTTATCAAAATTTCCCTTATATCTACATGATATTCATGCAATGGGTCTCTAAATCATCTAAAATCCGATATTTCATTTATATTATCATTGTCATCAAACGTATGATGAACCAATTAATTCCATTTTCTTAGTTTTATAGAGATTCAAATGTATTCCCCAACTATACACATGTTAAAAAATGTGAGTCATATCCAGCATTTGATGTTCGTCTATTTTATTCCACATTTCACATACTTCTACAAATACCAAAGAGCTTTGATCATACTTGAGCTTTTGTTCTCTGTCTCAACACAAACACAACAAAGTGACTGCCTATCATTTTACTATGTAGTAAAACGCGTCAAGTATCACAAAGCATCATACCTTACACACATGCACTTGCATTGGAGACTCTTGCGTTTTATCAACTCGAGCCTTGTATAAATGGCAAATTCGTGTTTCACTATGTCTCATTTGTCTTTAAATATGCGTTACATGAGATGTTTCATTTCAGATTTGTAATTTCGTTAGTAATTCATATGTATAGTATATGAACTAATCGATATATATTTGTCGGCTCCAGTCATCAATGAACTAACGAACACTATTATATCCCTGACACTGTCGAATAGTCATATTGCAGCAGAAATTCAAAATATAGTTCAATTTACAGTTACTTCATTGTAGTCTGACAGGATTATTTGATAATTGGTTACAACATCGTGACACAACTATGAATTAATAACATGATTGATATCATAAATTCATGAAATGCATTTCAACTACTATCCAGTCATTGGCATTCTATGAACTAATGAAAAAATATGAAAGATTAGGAATTCTTTTGAATAATTTCATGGCTTGAATTAATTATGTACAATGATTCCTACAAGATTGAATAATGACATGACACATTGAAGATGAATTCCTTAAATAATTCCCAACACAAATATTTTATACTAAAGAAAAACTTGGCGTTATTATTATCATTGGAATTGATATGGTTGTTATTTTTATTTACACTCACCAACGCGGTCTATGTCCTCGTGCGTATAGAATTGACGATGCAACATTTCAATATCAGTATTTTTTCAACATACACGAGCAAATATTACTCTCGATGAATAAATACAGGTAATTCCATCCGAAATATTCTCCACTTTGATCATCAGTTCGATACCACAAATAGGAACCAACCGAGAGCTTTTCATATCATCAATTCCATGTTATTGGTGACAGTGTGTAATATTTTTCATAGATAATCAATGAATGTCACAGAATTATAGGAGTTTGTACACTAAGTTGAATCTAATTGGAGTCTTAAGCACGTCATAGCCGTCATTTTGATAAATGATCTTCCGCACATTTACACTATAATAGAATTATGTAAGACAAATGTTTGGATTTGATATAAATATATAACTCACACACAAGCACACACACTTAAACGGCGAGAGTGACTTTCAAAAGTCACTAGACAATTGTCAACAATTGTCGACTATACATGGACGATCACACCGATAATGATGACAATGTTAGTGGTCGTACAGATACGAGCATCAATATGTCAATCATATACGAAAATTTATGTAGGCGCCCACGCGCTATACATGTTAACATCCTTAAGATAATAATCATTTGACTGCCATATATACAGTTTGTATATCATCAAAATATACCGTGTCCACAATTAATTCGGACGAGCAAGCGAACAGAATAAACACGTCACGATCAAATTGTTAAAACGCACATAAACTTCAAAATTAATCACTATATACTCGAGATGAAAAAAAAAAAATTACAACAATAATATTGCTATGGAAATCAACATCTGGAAGACTTTAAGGTTAAGGGATGAAAGCTCCACACAGTTACTCCGGCTGCAGATGATATAGAGATCGTAAAATATGTCCAATGTGTCTTCATGTTTTTTTTCATTTACACTCGTTAATACAAGTATACAATTATGATTTAGTGGACTATTGAATTGATTAGAACGATTTATAACAATTATAAGATATATCAATTGAGAATTATTTTGGAAATACGAAAAAAGAGATTCGCACAAACGTACAATATTTAATTTACCAATGGTACGACACTGGTGGACATTAGTGCGCAAGTCATGATGGAGCTTTCGGTAGCGCCACACGCATACAAATGCGTATATATATTGTGTGTGTATGCCTGCGTTTGAGGAAGGCTCGGGATATGACTGTGTGGAAATTGCTCTCACGGTGCTTGTAGCAATGGAACAGAGTGAGTGCGATGAGCGACTGTGGCGCCACGTTGGGCTTGCAGCAACGCTTCTACTACTGGCTTCTCACCGCACCGACACAACTAACCTTCCGTTTTGTGGATGTATAATATATAGGTATATTATATTATACACTACTCTCGCGTTTTAGAGAAGTTCCAGCTTCGGTTGTAGTCACTGTCGACGCCGACGCCGCGCGCGTTTGCTGTGATATCGATTGGCCCAGTTGTCCCTTGTCAGAGCACAACGTTTGTTCGTCCTGGTTGTCCCATCGCCAAACGAACCGGCCAAATTTTTTTGCTCTCACTATCTCCTGCGCACTCCTTCCCTCTTGTCGTATAGTTTATATACGGCTGTACCTTGCAGTTTATTTTCTACTTACAGTGTAATGACTTTTTAGACGCTGATTGGGTCACGCTCATGAAGATTTTGTGGGGAGCTTCAGTAATTTTGTTATTTCTTTTTTATTTTAGAGAGAAGTCGAGATTGGTTAACATGTGGTTTGTAATCATCCTTTTTTCTTGCCATTATACACTATGACATTCGGAGATAAATTCATAAATATTCGTACAGTAGTTGCAATATTCAATTTGATATATGAAGAGACGAAATTATCTCATTTAGGTATTCCTGGAATGTTTTCATCACCCATCTGAGCATCTGAAAAATTCACAGTTCTGTGTGCATGTCGTTGATAATATTATCATTTAAGTCTGAAACATATTATATCTGTGACGAGAAATCACAGAGAATATAAAACCCTCCAAATTTATTTCATTATTTTCTGATAAGATATGAATAAATTTGTATCGGAGGGCATAAGCCTCAAAGATTGATTTCCTTATGTCGTTTGAGGATACCGAATTATTTAGAACACGTTCCAGCGTGTTTCAATATTTTAGCATTTATGTAGAGAGGAAAAAGAACGAATCGTTTAGTTATATCTCAAGAGTGTTCTAGCTTATCGCAGTAGGTATTAAACTGATATATAGACGGCACCGTTAAATGGAGAAATCCCCATTTTAGTGTCGGTGTACATAGCAAAAGCTCAATCCATCTGTACACGTCCCACAATACGGGATAGAATAATTAAGGACTTTACCGTAACATGAAGCAGACAGTGGAGTCGAGTCTGATATCCGTGATTACAACTCCGGGTTTCTTGCATCTCTTGGACAACAAGACAGTGTCACTGTCAGTAGAAATGTTCTAACATTGGAATTTCATTGAAATCCGCCACATCAAATTCAGTTCCTCTTATTGTCAACTGTACGTTTACATCTGAATATTCTAGATGCATGTATGTGCCACCAATATTTCAATGTGGAATCCATAATTTCACATGAATATATTATCACCACATAGGAACTTGGGAATATGTTGAGTCTTCAATTTCAAAATACAGCTAATCTTTACCTTTTTTCTTCCCGCTCCACAAATGAACCACGAATGAATCGTGACCGCCAAAAAGATATAACTATAACCGTCCCACAATTTCCCATAGCACCATAACTCTGTAGTAACCCAGTTTCATAAATTCAAGTTGGCCGCGCTTTCTGGTTGAACAGTTAAATAATATCCAAGAATTCATATGTTTCAAATGCTCGACATATTTTCCTCATGAAATTCGACACAAACGACAGCCCTGAACAGCATGAAATATTCACAGCATCCCACAAGTGAAAATTTCTAATTAAAATTTTTAATACTATGAAAACGACATAGTGAACTGTCTCTTCGACTGTATCCTACTCCAAATGTGTCACTCGAGTGTCAATGGCTTTCGCACACCGCAAACTCCTTTCTCTCATCTTTATGTTCATTTAGCCTCACCCGCGCACATGCATATACACATACATCTTTATAGAGAAGGCAGGATTGAACAAAAGGCACGTGGGTTGAGCGAGGCAACTTTATGAGCCGCCAGAAACAATTCTAACGAACGACGCGACCCTGACGCACCTTTGCGCTATTTTGGTTGGCATCCACTGCATCAGAATTATATACCTAAATATATGCACTTACAATACATACATACATAGATTTATATATGGTGCGCATACACAAGGAGGTGTATGGATATACCCAGCGATTTAGAGGAACGTGTTTGCACACGATTGCGTTGCCACTGTCAAGACTTATACAAGCAAATGTATATAAACACATATATATATATGGCGAATAGAGTGAGTAGAGAGGTGAGGGCGCTATGACGACAAAGGCCTCTTGGTATTATTATGTCGGGCTGGGCTGCGAATGCATGACAATGCGGCGGCGCGCACGACGCTTGAGAACACACCAACGCGCCACCAACGCCAGTGCACAATGCCTCGCTAACAAGGTCGGCAATTAATGAATCGTCGAAAATGTATTGCCGCTGTGAGGACGAGAGGGAATAAGAGGAGGTTGGCGAAGGAGTCGTGCGAAGGGAACGTGCGCCAGCCATCCGGAAAAAAAAAAGAAAAATAAAAACGGTGAACGAGCGGGAGATGAGCCAGAAGAGTGAAGAGGAAAACAAAAAAGAAGAGGAAAAAAATACATAAATAAAGTAGTCGACGATTGGCGCAGGGTCGATGCGTTATATTGGCGAGGATAGTGAAGGGCGTAGCGCCATCGTCTTCTCTCTGATACGCGTCTCAAGGGACTCGTCTTCGGCTCTCCGCTTGTCCTGTACTTTCCTTCCCCCATCACAACTTACGCTTGAGTTGGCGCTTGGGGTTTCCTGTACACCATGTTGCTCTATGGGAATTAGAAATATATATATATATGTGCTTGAATTTTTATTTGGTTTTTTTTATTGTCTGGATTTCGTGCATAGAGTCAGGGATAGAAGAAGAATTTCTATCGATTCGACGCACTTGGACGATAATTATTTTTACCCGGATGATATAAATGGATATATGATTTTATCAGCAGCATATTGTTGCCATCAGCGAAACTGATTTGGTCTTGATGATAATTATTGTTAGCCATAGAATATTATAAACAGTTGAGAATATTCTTCAATCAAAAAGAGCAGTGTCAAAAATCCAGTCGCGGAATGAGATGTATTATGCATCGTGAACATTATAATGCTTCATTTTTGGTTCAAAAGATTGAAGTGTGTGCTTTTGATTTTATTCTTGCGATTTACAACCAACTAACAAACATTAATATGTGGCTCTCTGAATATTATTTACAATCAGTAGTTATTGCTATCCACTAGTTAGTTAGAGTGCTCATGTAAAAAATTACGAAAAAGTTTCCACCGTGTGTACATACATTTTTTCTTTTCCTTTCTTATTTCCTTATGCTAGAATAACGAAATTAATTGGTATAATAGTTACATTCACTTTATTATTATTATTATCATCATTATTTCCAATCGAAAATTTCTGGCTTCAAAGTTCAACTGACAATATACAAAAGACTTCGACTGAAAGTTTCGCTTGGGTGATACTATATATTTATATATAGGAAAAAAACTAATCTCGCAACTTTGATAAAGTTTGTCCAAAGTGCACGCAGAGAGTTCAAAGGCTTTTTTCATCTTTTATTTCCTTTTCTTTGAAAAAAAATTCGTAAAATCTTTTTTCTTCGTCGTATTTTTTTTAACAGAGAAAAACAGCGGAACGTCGACTAGCCTTTTTTTTTGTGCCCATAGAGTTCTCATCGACTCAACATCAGTCGTTTCTGAGGTAGACAAGCGTAAACAAAAATGTTACTTAAATTTATTGATAATTTTAGATGTTCTAATTTGTCATTATAAATCAAACAATTTCTGTTGATTGAAGTGATTTTTTCCGCGTAAAAACCACTTATAGTTCTGTATTATTTTGTTTATGAAAATGCACAAATATTCCTTTAGGTAAATGCATATGAGTTGATGAGTATCTCAATAGATTTCAAATTCAAATATATAACAATATAATCCCTTATCAAATTTGATTACGTTGATAAACCCCGAAATCTATGGAGCTAGAATTATATACTTAGGCACCCCCATAATGAGCTACATATTTGGCACACACACAGACACGCCACCGCAGCAGGAACATGAACGGAATGAGTGAAAGATAACAAAAGAAAATGAATAGAAAGCGGAGAGAACAATAGAACCTAAAAAGAGCATTGTAGTCAGCTCGCGCAAGTGTAAGTTAAATATTGACCATAATATATGAGGCTCAATCCAAGGCTTCGCACATAACTGATCCTTCAGAAATTACTCACGTCAATGAACAAAAAGTGTATTGCTAGGATATCAATAGAATTGTTGACGTAAAGCATTAGCCATGCGGTACACTTGTAACTGTCATCTGAAATATTGTTCTGCTATTTCCGATATTATATGAAATGCTACTGTGTAAAGTGTTATTGCAGCCATCTCTATGTAGGATCCCATTTCTCACTGCAACTGTATTTTAAATGACTACACTGAAAGGTATCGGTCTGACCTGGATAATTGTTACCTTCACCAGATAGGGTAATTGAAGTGACTTTAGCGTGAGTATGTTCTATTAATCATTGCCACTCGACATAATGAACATAATTGTGATAGCAATTTCGTATTGTAGATTAAACATTTCAAATAAGAATCAATTCTAACTTCGACTTCAGTGTAGATCCCGTATTCTTGATGAAGATAAAAGTTTCATCAACAGGTGAAACCAAGTCGGAGATTTATGGAAAACGCAAGTCTTAGTAGTTTTTCAATATTTCGAACATAATTGTATCACTCAAATGACAGTATCAGCATTGTTTATTGTAGGTTAACATCATGTTTGGTAATAATTTGATGCCTCACACATCCGACAAATGAATTAATATAAACTGTCCGATTTAAAATAATGTCACCAATCCATTATAAAACACGAGGACCCATCAATTGATCCTTGTCTCAATCATTATCGATGGAGAGGCGAAGAACTCATAAGTATTGAAAATAAAATAAAATACAAGTAGGTCCTCAGCAAATAGTGAAGTAGAAGAAAATGAGGAAAAAAGAAAAAATAACTAAAACTACATTATGAAAGTAGAAAAAAGTTATGCATGAATGCCTGAGATGAAATATAATGACTCCATTTCATATCTATTCTCTCCGTCGGGACATGAATTACCTGCGAAACGAGAAAAATAATGAAAGTCTTTTTGAAATCTGTTTAACTGAATATTATTTAAATCTGCTGGAATAACATGAGTATCGCATGAACGATTACGCCGACACGATGGGAACATGGTAAAAGGGGTGAGAGAGTGGGCGCTTTCTCCCAAAGGGGGTAAAATGTATAGAGGGAATATAAGAGAGGAAGGTGAATAGGTGAGGGAAAGGCCTGAGAAGGAAGAGGAAGATGAGAGTGTTGGGTAGTCGAATAAATGTAGGGACAAGTGGGAGAGGAGAGATTGTTAGTTCTCCGACTACCGCTAGGTAACCTCCGACTCATGTTATTATTACAAGAGTATATGCACAACGATGTTAATCGACCTCACTCTCATTTTGGCCCTTTACCTATACACGCCTTCTCATCTCTTTGCCCTTTCATACTATTTGTATAAACCGGGTGGATGTTTTTCTTTTTCTCCTCAGTTTACTGGTAGTATAGGTGTATATAACCGATATGGATATACTCACACACCTTTATGCACTCACTTTATCACTCGGTGTGTCCTTGCTTACGCGCATAATCGCTTCTTGTAAAAAGTGATAAGTAAAAAAAAAAAAAAAGATGGATGGCAAAAGGTGGAGAGACGATGAAATTTATCATTATTTTTTTTTCTGCGTCTGGTATATCGTTTACACGAGGTGCCTTTCATCTCATACAATTACAAACCATTTCGCTTATCGTTTTTATATTTTAACAAAAGTATATGATAGTATTCATTCATTTATATGCAGAAAAATGACATAAAAAAATGAAAATCCTCAGTTTAATTAAATAGTATTTGAATATCTATAAATAAATTGAATAAAAAAGAACATGTACGAAATATAATCTGAATGTTTGAAATTCTACATATTTAATGGGGAATTCTCATCTTTATATTGACATTTGTGCGGGTACGGTACTATTTGGACTCTTTTCTGGTATTGATATTTTAATTCCAGTTCTGATGAAAAGAAAAATTAATCGAAATGATTGAGTAAATCATTTGCATTCACGAAATTATTCCATTTCGAACCAATATTTTCAATATGTCTCGATAAATTGTAAATTTTGCTGAATGAAATCACGACTCGCAATTCAATCATATAAATCAGATAAATTTATACATGAAATAAATGAAGATTTTATTGCTTAATGCCCTCATTCACTATATCTTATTATCTGTATCATTATTAATTTTTATAATTCCACTGTCTTCCGCCACATCAGATTCCAGAGTAATTATGATAGGTTTCAAGTGAAAATATATCTACCGCAGAAGTGGAAGAATGTGTTTCTGTAATAGAATGGCGGGGGAGATGAGTGGAGAAGAAGCGATGCATATATATATATCTGTGAGTGTAGATATATACACCAAACAAATACATATAGAGTGAAAGAGAGCGAGTGTTTTCATGCTCCAGCCAGGCGGCGTCTCCAGGGAAATTCAACCCTATCGACGAACGTTGTAACACTACTCTATTCTCACCGCCCTTACCGCCCTCACCGCCTCCTTTCCCTTTATTTTTCTTCCTCTTTCCCTGTCTCCACCACTAACTCGCTCTGTACATCTACCTTTCTCCTTTCAACTCACAACCAGAATATTTCCGGCTGAGATTATCACAACGCGATAACTCGATGCGCGCTGCGTCATGACGCAACAGCCCTTGGGTAGACACGGCACAGAGGAACGCCAGTGGAATGTATACATTATCGCGCGCACATGTGTGTGCTATCGAGAGTACATCTATATGCATACATACGCATATACACATATTTCCATACATCTCGATTGATGTGTCATCTATGGTCGCGTAATTTGAGGTGACGAGCGAATATATGATATCCCGTAGATATATGCATCATGTTTCTTGCCATATACACATTCTGTTGACGCTCATCGTCGTAATATATTGGGCATGAGTGAGAAACAAGTGTGAGAGGCGAAGAGAGAAATATATTGTGGGGATACGAGTAGTGGAAAAAGGGTGGCAATCTTGATACGCGCGAAACTTTTCACAGCTGTTTGCGCGAAATACATTCCACCCCGATGGACCCGAAACGCGTGACCCCAAAATTTAACTTGACGTGTATATACCTATCTGTATATGTTATGTATTGGTATATACGTGTACATATATATATATATATATATATATATATATACGCTTATATAACACATATGACGTGGAGTTGAGGAAAAGTGGAGGGAAAGTGTAGAAGCAGACAAAAAAAATTTATGTCTGTATATATGAAGTACATTTACTCTCATGATGTCCCCTGAGAAGCATCGTTGTTATTTATTTATGTCAGCGAATTTTAAAAAGTTAATGCGCGCGATGTATGTGTTTATACATTGTCTATGTCTTCAACTCTGTGTGTATGCACGTTTGTATGTTTGTATGTGTATGTATATAAAATGTCGGATTGAGTTTGCCACGCTTCGACGAATATATTTCGGGTCCCTTCCGGATTGTCGAGAGGGTATTATCTCCATGGTTGAATTTATATCTACTCTCTGAAAACGGAAAAAAAAAGAAAAAAAAACGGGAAAAATGAATGAATATGATAGAAATAAAATCAGAATGAAATTTAATATACATTACACATCAAATTTTCATACTCATAATCGAAATTCAAAGTAATAAAAAGTCCATTATTGTTATATTTTTCTCATTTTTCATTTTTTATTTTTTTCGTCAATTTGTCAAGAGTGGAAGATAGAGAACAAAAGCAAATGGATAAATATAATTGATGAGAAATATGAGAGTGGTTGCATTGTGGCGATTATATTGCAATGCATTTGTCCATGATGCATATTGTTCTGTAATTATTTAGTGAAATTACTGTGGGAATGGGATTTTCAGCTTTGTTCTTGACGTTTGATAGGAATGATATAAATTGCTACAATTCCTGTGTAATTTTTTGTGGACCAGATAATGATTTCTATGCTGATTAAGTGAATATTGTAGAAAGTATTGCATTCATATTCCAATATGCCATTGGATGGTCAAACCTTATTGAGCCTGTGTCGTTATGATGAGAAAATACTTCCTGTTAACTAATTGTTATTTGTCATCCGATAACCAAATATTATTTTCTTCTGTTTCAATATCCCAATTGTTCACAATTCACTATCATACAAAAATGTCGATATTCAATTTAAAAGTGGAGCAAAATAATTGTTGCAACGAAATTGAATGGCAAAATAAACTCATCACATTCAAATAAGAAATAACAAAAATTTGCTATTTTTTCATAATGAGAGACGTAAGATCAAATGTTATGACCATAAAATATAATTCGTGTTATCAAAGACAATGAAGTTCCGAACATAATTGAGGAAAGAACATCAGTAGAACAAACATATAATGTGTATCCGAGAATGCTGTGAGAAGGTTTTTATCAAGCGAATGTATGGTTAATAGTATGACGTTATAGCATTATCTGGAGGCCTATATATGAGGCCGCACTACTTGTCGTATTGTTGCAACTTAAGCGCACAGGCCGGTATAGTAGTACAGTTTCGCATGCAAATATGTGTGCCGTGGAATGACATCTCCACCATTACGACGGCCGTATAACCCCTTTTGCAATACTCCCCTACGTCGTAACCGAGTGCAAAGCCAACGTCCTCTCTCTTTCACCCTCACGCTTGTATCAATGTAACCTGTATAGTACACAAATAGGACGTTGGTACCTCCCCACAACTGCTACCCCATGAGTTCTACCAATCTCACTTGATTCGCACGCGCATTCCCTTGCGCTCTTTATCTCACTCACACTTCGTGTATACATATATATATATATATACCTTCTGCCCGTTCCTTCAGATCAATACACGTGTACGTAGTTTTTGTAAAAATATCCGCATATTTTTGCATTGTTATAAGAAAAGAAACTTTTATCTTTTTTCATTTGCACATGCACACATAGTATCCGTTGGATTAAACTCCAATGATATTGCGATTATGTTTTTCTTTTATTTGTTTTTCATTTGCAACCAATTTTGGAGTCACACAGCGACAATTTCGAGGAATATGCGGCGTATTAAATATGGAGATAATTGAATAGGAATGTTTTACATGTTGAGGTCGTGAGGAGGTTGTTTTCCATGGAGAAATGTTATGGAGATTTGAATTTTATTGCTTTAAGTCTATTATCATATTGATGGAGCTTGCAATGTTTACATTCTGATATTTCGATCGGAGCTCATTCAATTCATTGGATTCGAATTTAAATACAATTGAAAACAAAATAAATTCTCGTGACTCAGGTGTTGTCTCGAGATGAAGCCAAAAATAATAGAATTGCTCATAATTTTCCTTTAAGGTAATCTAGTAGCTAATTCTTGTCAAGAATAATTGTTGAATTGCTGAAAGTTGTGTAAATTAATCCAGCTATTTATTTTTCTGTTCTACTTGTCATAATTTATTTTATTGTTCAAAATATAAGATTTATAAACATATATATTATATACGTGAATTTATATGGATAAGGGCGCGTGATCACACGCCATTGCCAATATGGTGGTTGAGTATATCGTACCCCTCATGAACCATAAATTTCTCGTGGATCGGACGTTAATTGTCGAACGTCCAATTTAACGGCGATTAAACGCGCTGGCGCGGCAACGGTCGCATCGGTAACTGTATCAGACACCAATCGCGGGGACTGCGAATAAAACTGGGAAAAATTATATCGCGTTACAATCATCATTATTTTCATTATTATTATCATTACTATTATATCATCATTATTTTCATTATCTTCATTAGTCTCGCCCTAATTTACCATCTGGAAACAAAACACAGACATATATGTGTCTAACTCATATGAATGAATTGCTATCACAGACTTCGATGCATAAAATGGGAACATGAAATGATATTCGAATTTTTAATATTCAACAAAATGTTATTTACGAGCATAGCAGAATTTAAATTCTCCTTTTTCACATCAATTGATTGTTCTCTCATTTTTTTTTAATGTACAAGATGGTTCTTATTGTACTCTTTATTTTATGTATGTGAGTGTGTCTTTCTGGACTTTTAACATTATACACATCGAGTACTCTCTGACGGTTGATGAAGGATTTGGCGTGAAATTCAGAATCACATTTGGAAGTCTTTCGCGTGTCGATTGAACGAATGCGGACATGAAAAACCAGGAATGATACATATATACATGTGTACGGAAGATATTCTGATTGGGTTCCATCGTTTCGAATGAATTACGGACCCTGTGAGTGTGGCTCAGTGAATATTCCTATCTAGTGTACTTTCTATAAGCATTAAATAGTGTTGAAATTTTCGCGGATCGTTCATTCATTAATTTGAATGGCAAAGTAGTCATTTTTACTCTCATTCTTACCCCATGTCTTTTTCGCACCTCTTCTCTTCTCTGCCTGCTCTATTTAACGCCTCCTTCTCCATTGCTTTTTTATCCGCGCGCATTAATTTCCTTTGTGCCTCCTCGACTAATCGGCCAACGTGAACGATTCACAAGAAAGAATAATGAGAAACTGTGGCGAGAAAGTAGAATAATGAGATAGTATGTATGAAACAGAGTGTCGAAGATATTTACCACTTTTATTTTTATAACTCCATAAAATTTATTTATCCGTCCATAAGAATTCGATAGTTCTATAATTTGGAAAGGATCCGCGGAAACTGAACGGAAAAGCAAAAGGGCGAATCGCAAGCAATATCAGATAGGTGGAGCTGGTGTATGTGCATGAATGATTCGTTAGCTTGTATGAAAATTGCATTTAATACATATTTCAATCACTCACTTATCGAAAAATTGTGGAAATTGTGATAGCTGCATTGCTATTGATGATCATTATAAATGGGAATGTGAGATAAATTGTGATGGACATTTTGATAATCCTATTTTCTGTTATTGGATTTATTTCAGTTCAATGATGGTAATTCGTTTATAAATAGCAGGATGTCTTTATTCATTTACATGCATTTCATGTTTTTCGGTTGAGTTGATGTCATTGAAGCTTACATTTATGTCAAAAATTAACATACTGATGGTAATGAAATGCATTTAATCAGTTTATTAATGAAATGTGATTGGTCTAATTTATTCTATCACACGAATTTTCCCATTCTCTCATTCGAAGAGATTTGTATTTTATATTGCAAGTGTATAAATATTATATACCATAAAATACAATTCAAATGAGTTCAATTTCCATGCGCGTATATCAATATGATTGCAGACCTATGGAAGTAGAAAAATAACGTATGAATATTTTGCTTCTCGAGATAATATAATAAGATGTGAAACCACATATTTTGCCAGTCTTTCTCAAGAACTACAGCAAGAACTTTACGCACGAATGGAGAAAATCGGTTTGACGGGAGAAATTGACCATGAGAAATTGCATGTTCGTGTAGCAAAGTGACTCATGTGTATTTACAATCATTTCCCCTCCCTTCAGAATCAAAATCAAAACGTAAAGGCGAAGTCAAATATAATTTCCTATCTGTGTGGAACTAGTGCGAAAATTTTTGTCACAACAATTTTTCTACTGCCTGCGCTCTGTAAAATTCCTTTGTGTTGATTGTAAAACTCAAAATGTTTAAATGAATAAGGCATTAGTTGATTATTGGATGGATTGAAATATAAAACATCTCTAAAAAGAAATGTGACTTTTCTGTTCTTTGAATATTCTCTTGCACTCAATATTTTTCATTTTATTTTCTCCGAACTATGATTGGAAAATATTCATATATATTTCATTCGGGCTTCACTTGGGAAGAAAAATATTCGATGTTCTCCATGATCTTATACCGACATCAGTAACCAGCCAATCAATTGAAGAATTCGATTGGTGATTGAATAAAACGAAGTAGATTACCATTGTCTACGCCTCTACCCTGCTGTATGTTGAAGTGCTTAGCAGTTAAATGCTGTGGAAATTGCATGCACACGTTTCACCCCTCGCTGTTTTTTCTGCCTCTCTCATTTTTCCCTCTTTTCCTCTTTTCCTATTCCCTCTACACCATCCCTGTATATAATTCCTCTATTCTTTCATTCTATGTTCTTCGCACATTTGCCACTATAGTCACCTCATCCTTCTTTTCCTTTTTAACCTTCTTTCTCTTTCATTTTTACAGTCTGCCTCTATAGCACTCACTGCTGCTGACTGCACAGAACCCTCTGTCACTCTCGTTCCAACCCCGTACTGTCTCAAATGGGACGTTAACTGCCTGACGAAAAAAGAGATTTTCCAGTGTTGTACGCGTGGAGGCCTCTGTGAAATTTCGATTCTCCCTTCTCAACAAACAACATTCACAAGTTGACGTAAATTAAACAGCTATATTTTACCACTGTCTATATCTTGTTGCCATTTGAAGTAGTTCAGGTCTGTGTGATATTAATTTTTTTCGTTCATCGTAATCAGTTGGATGATAAGTAAAAGTCAGAGTGAATTTCCTTTGGTTATGGACGATGTAGTGTGTAAGGGCCTAATTATCAGAATGATGGGTCATCTTGTACAACAAAAATTACAAAGAAAATCCATTTATACGTTTGGGGCACCACTTAATTAGTGTCGAAGAATATTGTGAAATTCCTCTTGAATAATATAAACAATGAGATTATTACCTCGCGTATACACTGCTCCGAATATATTCTCAGTATATTTCATAACGCAATGTACCGTGTCGATAGGTCATTTATATCTAACTCAATGATAATTTTTTTTCTATCCTAAAGAATGGCAGGTCCTGGTCAAACTGTTTCTTTGTGTATACGCGTCTGGAAGTGTGTATTTGTGTTTGTCTTCCTTTTTCTTTTCTTCTTGCTTCATTGCGTCACAGAGATAACCCTCCAGTTGGCCATTGGGCCATATCGTTGAAGGATTCGCTTGCGAAAAAAATGGAAAAAAATTCCCTATACACATTTTTCATGAGAATAACGTTGTACCTTCCTCTTTTTTTTTTCTTTTTATTTTTGGAACATATGTGTATCCCTTCACGTGGATAAAGCAACGGCATCAGTATACATGTGAACATATATAAACGCGATACATACACACATATGTATTGCATGAATATCTACAATATGCAAGATTTACTAAAGGGAGAGATAATAAAAAAAATTTATTCGAACCGATTGAAAATAAGTAAAAATCATATCTCCTATCATGAATCATTAGAGCAATATAAAAATACACGAGAATTTTATTTTCAAATGAATATTTTCATTTTATATTCTTCAGTTCATTTGCCAGAACACCATAACCAACCACTGCATTATTACTGCTATCTTGATGTGGAACATCGCAATAAAAAGATCTTGATAAAATGTAGTATATATCTACTGACAATGTATATAATATGAAGCAAGAGGTATAGTGTGTGATACAATGTGTGTAAGATGGTTGGGCATGGGTTATCCCGGCGGGCAGAAGATATGAAGTCAGCGGAAAAGCCGCCAGGGTAAAAGCGACTGCAGAAGTCTCGCCTGATATTGAGAAGCAAATTGAATCTGAACGCCGCCGTAAAAGATGAATATCGCAAATTCTGTATATATCCTATATGGCAACATATATGTATATGAATATATGCGTATACTTTCCCTTCACCCTCTTTGGCGTTTGTATCGTTACCCGTTCCTCACTTGAGACCTTGAATTCTTTTTCATTCTTTCATTTCATTTCATTCTTGGCTGTACGAACATCTACATATCCTATGTATTGATGCATTCTTATTTCATTTCTGAATTATTGGACGCGTCTACAGGTATATATATGCATATTTTGTTTTGCAATGGTTGAAACTGATATTGTCCAATTATTCAATGATTTTTATTTCCTGAGCTGTATGAATTAATTGCAAGTCGAATTGACTGTCTCGACATAATCTAATTTTTTATTTGTTATATCATGTAATAATGCGAAATGTTTTATATTTTTAAAATTATGGTCGTGCTTGAAATATCTGATTCAGCAATTGATATTTTGGATTGGAGATTATTCTAGATTTGAAAAGATGATGATGTGGAATATGGGATTATTCTATACAATGATGAATTCAAGACAATTTTTTTCTTTTTGGTGAGAGCTATAAAGTCTGGGATATTTTCGATCCGCAAGATTCTGTCGATGAAAAATGAAAAATAAAGGTAAGAAAATTGTATTGATGAGAGTCAATTGTGCAATCTATCACCATAACGACGAGTACCGAGCAACTCATCCTCTTGCAAAAAATTTATTGCCTCCATTTTTGTAGTAATATCAGATATTTTTGGGTTTTATATGGCAGCGGATTTAACAATCCGTTTATCGGCTTTCGTCACGCGGAAGAAAGAACTTTCGAGTTCCATCGAGTGGAAGAGACCACGCGATTCACGTGTATAGCGTCGCATTCTATTCAATTTCTATCTAGAAATAAAAGCTTGTTCTATCGGCGTTGCTGGATTTCGGACGTACAAATGTATGTGTATATATTTTATATACATATAAAAAGAAGAGAATTTTTCGATCGAGTAAGATACTAACATTCCTAGATGGCTCGAATTATATTGTGCACGTCCCATTCCACTCGTTTGGTAGTATAGATTGAACTGAACAAAAGGCGAATCCGATGGCTTTTCGAATAATACAATACCAGCTTATGAAAGTCGAAATACAGGCACAGAAATATATGTCTGCAACAAATGTCAATTCAAATAGTATCTCTTTTCGTTGCCACACAAAATCTATTGGTTGTAATTGTAAACGAAACTACTCCAATCTTATTGAATCATTAAAAAGTTCTTCGTAACGAACATTTTGACATTTTCAGCAATTTTTATTGGCTCAATGCGAAAACTACAACAGAATAATTTCTGACCAATATAATTAGCATAATTGTGTACTAGGATTGACAAGTACAACATTCTCCGTATATTTATTATGCAATTTTATGTCAATGCCGAATTTTCTATTTTTCTCGTCAGAAAAAGTTGCGTAAATATTCAAACACATATACACGAATGTTAAAAAGAGAAAGATAAATAGACCTTGGGCGATTCTGCGTTGGACACACGATGATGATGATAGACGTGTTCGAGTGGACACGCTTGTCTCTGGTAACGTCGTGCGTATGTCAGCGGGCTGCGGGTTTCCACCCTATTCCCCCATCTCATTTCATATAAACATCATACACGATGCGAATCACAATGCGGGTAAAATCATCCGAGCATCCGGGAGCATTATAATTTATTCATAGATTAATTGAATGGATTTATATTTATATTGTTTAGCATATTCGATATTAACTCTCGCTAGAATACCAATACATCTGTGTATATATGTATATTTTAGTGATAATAACTGAGGCATCCGTGTCATCAAATTCAATACATCTTGAATGATGGCTCTTTATTAATCATCGACATATTCGAGGATATGAATAGCATTATAATTTGTTTAACGAGAATGGTTTCTGTTGATAGACAAAATAAACGTTGGGTGAGTACTATTCATGTGTATTGATTTCCTACTGGCATATATTTTTATTCATATCGATGATCGATGCAAATGTGTCACGTCATTGTGTGATTTTGCGATGTGCCAGCGAAGAATTGTGTGTTGGTGTATCAATGACAGGATATGAAATACAACTGGCTCATATTTCATATATTTCTATTTTTATTTTCAATTTTTTTATTTTGTTCTTCATTGTTGCATTCGTCTATTTTGAATGATGGAAAAATGAAAAAAAAGTTACACCACAATTGAATACATTTCAAATATATGTATATATATATTTATTATAGGAATCGTTACACGATTTTTATGCGTGTATGTTGTGTGACGTATTATACTCTTGATGTTGAATGCGAATAAATATTGCATGGGCAAATTTAAATTTATCAAGGGAGAACGGAGCGTATGTTCAATTTCATTATATGCAAATTGTACGCAATTTTTTTCGGTTTTTTTTTATTGTAACATTATATACACGTGTGTCTGCGTGTCTGTGTGAGTTGGTTTGCATATAACTCTTTTCAAAATAATTGTGAAAGCGAAGTGGAATCATACTAAAAGTTGATGAACGATTTAACATTCATGACGATCTTTTTTCCTCTGCTTCACGCAAATACATCTCGGATTCACTCGAACTACTGAGAAGAAAAGTGGAGAGACTTCAATCTGGAAATTTTGTTGAGCTATCCTTTGGAAAATGATTCGTGAAGTTTATTAGAATGTGTGAAAGCTTTTCTCAATGATTAGTTGATAGTTTCAATTCATTCTGAATATGTTGATTCTGCTGGAAACAGGTTGCATTTCCAAATTGTTGCAATTTATTTCTACCAGCAATTTTTTTTGCACAACAGCAACTGTAATCTTTTGGAGTGGTTCTGTTTCCCCCTTGATCATACAATTCAGTAACAGTATTTTATATTTTCATTCGGGAACTTAATTATGCAGTGAAAGAACTGGTTCCATTAACTCTGAAGTTCTCAACTAAAGAACAATGTATACATTTTTTGTTATGAAGTCCCACTCAAAAGTGACAATGCTAAACTTGTTCAACATAGAATTATGGAAAAATTTTTTTTTTCCAACAGCAAATATGTTAAATAGGTGAGTAGTGCCTAATCCAATTCCCTTTTCCATCCGAAGGATCATCTGAGTGTGTATATTCACCCGGTAAAAAAATTGTCAGCTACATTTGACTTTAATTGACCATATACACAAGCATATTTATGAGAAAAATCATCTATTTGACATAAACCAAATCTGGGAGTACTCCCAAGTACTTAATTTAAAATCCCATCAGTAAAAAATAGAAAAAAGTCCATCAACGTGATACACTCTAGAAAAAGCTCAACTAGACCATCAATATGCGCCTCGTAGATATAAAGTTCAAACTTCATTACCTTTTTTTTTTCTTTACTCATTACAATATACGAGATTTTACTTTAAACAAAATGTATACCTACTGTACTTGCCAATATATTGGACGCGCTATATACGTTAAGTAAAGCACTCTCCCTTTTTCTCACCCACTGCCTCATTCTCCCTCCCCCCCTAATCCTTACCGATCCAATTATACCTTAACTCCAACTGTAAAATAAGTTAGCCCTTGGGTGGGAACGTAAAATTGCGATTTTCAAACAAAGCACGAACTACGAGTCTTGTGAGAAGAAGCATCTCTCTACGAGAAGCTTGTTGGAATAAAAGCAAAAGCAAAAGAGGGACAGAACGGCATCACCCATTCCCATTTGGCTTCCTCTTTTTCCATCTTGCTTTCTCTTGCTGTGCCCCCTCTCATCACCAATCCCGCCCCCACAATTCATTCTCAAACCGCGCCGAAGCACCTAATTCGGAAGTCAAATAAAGAGTTTTCAAGCTCTGGCTTTTCTCTTATCTCGCAACTACTGAAAAAGTTTGTGTTTTTTTATTTTCTTTTTTCTTTTCATCAATTGTCTGTTCTTTCCTATTTTTGTTGACTTTTTCTATACACTCCGTCGCGCGTTCACCGCAAACATTTCGAATATTATTTACTACCTCATGCTATTAAAAAATCTCTGGATATAATTCGTGTTTTATGTGAATGTGTTTGTATGTATGCACGTGTTTACGTATGGCTTCTTTATTCTCTTCATTCTTATATATTATTTTTTGTTTGTTTTCCTCACTGTTGACTATGCAAATTGAAAAACCACCTTGTAGCCCACAATTTTATTTATGTTCAAAAAGATTTATTGGGGCGTGAAAAATACAAGTTTGCATGTTTTCACGTTAGCCAATGTGGCGTGCATTATGCCGGGGCAATAAAGTGTATAATAGACGATCTTTTTTTTTCTCTCTTTCTTATTCATTGTTTTGTTGAAAATAAAAAAAACGAGTGAATCCGCTACACAGTTACCTTTAAGAATGAATGGTATAAACGATGCTCACTGTGTGCATACACATTACTGAATACACAACACACATTATAGCTTTTATGCAATTCTCCATCCAGATATTTTCCTCCTCACTACCCTATTCACCCATTTGCCACGTTGTTCAATTCACCGACAAGAAAAATTATACCTTGCTTCTCTCCCTTTTACTCCTCTCATCATCATCATAAATATAAATATACATATACATATACCTACCCCCTTCAACGTCGACTCCTTTGATATGTGCTCCGCATCGGGTGACATCCCTTTTTTTATTCTTATATTCCAACGCTCATCGTATTCATAAAGGATCACACGGTATATTATATAATGGAGTGCCCTGAGAATTGTGCCGAGTCTCTTGTTTCGCTCCCGCCCTGTTTCACTTGATATATGTCCTGGATACCGACCATGTACCTTTCATCATCGTCATTATCATCATTGTCATCACCATCATCATCATTATCATTATCGTTGAAGGATCGAGTGTAATATACTGCGCCCACCGTTACGACTACTACCACTATTGCTACTAGCAATGACATGCTTAGAGTGGAATATTACAGGGAAAAACTCGTTTATGAAATGAATTGAGAAAAATAAAAAGTTGGAGAACATGAAGAATTCCAACATAAAAACGATTTTCTGTATTTTGATGCCTTGAAATATCCTATCAAGGCCTGCAACTAATCGATTGTAGAAAGCGCAAATCATCGAGGATATACACAAACACTTGGAGCATCATGCTGTCGTGATGTGAAGAAACTAACATTGTGTGTATGCTTTGATTTTTTTTTTCAACACAGTAATGTTGGTATAGATTTTGATAAGATTAATGTTCCTCGTTCCATCGAGAGGAGAGTAAAATCAAATTACATCATTTATATTTCAATTCCAAAGCGATACGAAGTATTTTAGCATTTGGTGTCTCGCCTAGAGCCCTGTTCACATGAGAGTGACATCATGGCGACGTGCGTTTGGTGTCGCGTCAGTAGCCGCGGTCCTTACGGTCATGTATTGCGATAACCCGCACAAGGGAATGACGCTCGAGTTTAATTTATGTGACGGAAGTCATTGCGACCGTTCAGTATTTTATTTAGACTATTTGGATAGAGCGACATTAGTATTATAAAAGTCATTTTTCTTATATTTCGTTCATAAAGTTCAATCAATTACGTAGTGAAAATAGTGCTTATTGAATTTTATTACATTATCTGATGTAATAAAATTCAATTCTATTAAAAATTGTGGAAAGCATTATATCAAGAATGAAATCAGATTGTAAAATTGAATAAATATAGAACTTACGAAATTTCGTTAATCAACACATAAAATTGATGATAAAATATTCCAGTTTTATTTTGACATTAAGTGAATTCTCGAAACTATCTCGAATTAGAGCAGAGGTAGCACTTTTGTTATTTGACCATTACTTCGGCATGTTAGTCTATGTACCTTCCTCATGTAGAAAATGTATAGTGAGATTATATTACATTAGAGTACATTTAATTATCAGGAGTTCAGTTTGTTGATTTATGTAAATATTACAATACGCGATGATATTTCAACTCAAACTGGAGTAGAAAAAAAATCAAAAACATCAACATACCGCTGAATAAAGATGCGAATATGTGACTGTAAATTTAATTAATAAAAAAGTCTCATTGTATGTTTGACAAACACATAATGATATGAATGTGAATACAAATCTCCACGAAATTGTCAACAATGTCAACTGTTCTATACATACACATGTGCATATGTGTATTGTGAGGGGCAGACATTTTTTATCACAACTGGCTGAACATATTGCGGCGAAGACTGCGAAAATTATTTATTCTACTCCCCTTTTTTTTCATGTCTCTCGAACATATTTTTCCTGTCATTCTACGCCCTAGTATAATTTCCATTCAGTCTCCATTTTATTTTGCTAAACAATATCTTGATATAGAATCATGCAAACGTTGATTAAATTATGTATGTCAACGAATTAAATTCCAAATGTAATCGAGAATATGCGCGGGATTGTCTCAATGTGATAACGAATGTATGAGTGTCAAAAATGTCTACTCAGTATGAACCGAATGTGATTTTTCGTGAGCTGTTGAGCCTAATAATTTTGCAATGTCTTTTTAACACGCCACGGTGGTCTGAACATTGTAAAACGCCTTTCATAAACTCGTTCTCGAAATCCTTCGACATTATTCATCTAATACCATATCTTTTCAGCTTTAATGTACAAAAAATATATATATATATGTATACCCAGACCCATCAACATATATATTGCATTCAACGCACATATATATGTTTGCATGTTCTATTTCGACAAATATTCCCCCTGCCGCTGAATAATCGCACCACCGTAATTCTCTCTGTGATACTCGATCTCTACGAATCCAATCGTTCCCTTTCTTCCCTCTCGCTATTTTCCTTTGTCTCTTTTACTCATGTGCATATACATTTGCGTTGGTGGGATTTCGATTTTGAACCCTCTGTGGATCTAGATCGCTATCCATTTGAGAGACACAAATGTGGAATGCCCCGTTGTAGGTATATAGAACACGTGGGGCTGTTTCTATATGTATATGTACTAAAATATATTCCGTTGAATTAGTGATGCCGAAGGGAACGCGCGTGTTCGTGCCCACACGAATGATTATGTTACATACTAGTGATTAAAAATATACAGAAGATATGACATGCTCAAACGATAGCAATCGCTGTTTCAGAATATTATATTTTCACCAAGCGTGAACATCACTATGAATCTCTTTTTATATACAGATGACATATACTACCCCGCCTTTATGTAACTATTCAGTAATATATATTGAAATGTGAACTTTGTCGACCTATATCTATGCCCCAATTTTTGTTCAACCGATTTTTTTTTGTGTGATTAATTCTGCTCCATTTTATTGAAACAAAAGAATACAGGAGTGATTCGTTGGAGAATAAATATTGATGTTTTGGTAACTAATGGGCTTCTTGTTGAAGAAGAAAAAGATTCCTCCAATGAAAATAGAAATGGGATGTAATGATTTTTCATATTAATGGAAAATAAATAACCATGTCCAAC
Source organism: Meteorus cinctellus (assembly GCA_030523045.1). Lineage (NCBI taxonomy): Eukaryota > Metazoa > Arthropoda > Insecta > Hymenoptera > Braconidae > Meteorus > Meteorus cinctellus. The sequence continues at coordinate 209,312 of JAPYZF010000061.1, forward strand.
TGAATATAACATACTTTTCTATTTTCATTTCAAATTTTTTAAAATATACATGCGAAACTGAGAAGATTCGAGCGTAATGAAATATAGTAACAATATGATGAGGACATTAATGGAAATCGATAAAATCGAATGATACCAAAATTCATGAAAAATGAACTAATAAATAAAACAGGAACAAGAGTATTCAGGACACCAATGTAGGTCAATAAAATTCACGTTTCGATAAATAAATTAATGAATTGGGTACATATATACATGGCCACATATAAACAGCAGCAATAATTACATTATGGTAATAAGCAGATTTGTATGAACATTATAATATAATTATTTAATAATTATAATTAATATCATGGTGAGTTTTGAGAGCCATATTATAAATTTCGCAATAGCCTTATAGCATTGAAATATATACCTATCATAACACATATATATGCGCATATCCACATAGAATCAACACGACCTTTACCATTGCTTTATTAAAATGACATTATATGGTGCAGTACTGGCACGTTTGAATATTCGCAAAACGCGTGCCCGCTTGCACATTATGAGTTTTAATAAATTCTCTGTCACTATGACGTGTTGTGTAGCACACGGTATTTTGTATTGTATATATATGTGAATGAGAGAAATACAAAGAAGCAGAGTGAGAGAGCGAGAAAAAAGCACGTGACCGATGCTAGTAGATATATTTAATGCACATATGCACAACTATTTTACATTATCGTTTTATGTGGTTGACACGTTACTAGAGCATTTATTATACCATTCTATTTACGATTCAGTCGCGTTTCCACATGTATATCTACATTGTATATTTTAATGTCTCAATATCGACCACATTGTACATTAAAAATCTCAGACCGTAACAAAATACATAGGTCACGTGTCCAGACGATTTAATGCCCGTTGAAAAATTATTTCGGAATAATTCAACACGATATTTTGCCATGATGCATCATCAATGGGTGGAAAGCGAAGAAAGAATAGATAGAGAGTGTGGAGACACAGTAAAAAAAGAGAATGAGTGCTATGGGGGGTTGATTTTTTTTTCATCCATGTATCCCCATCAACGACACTGGCCCCCATATCAAGCCGCAATAAAACCGTCAGGTCTCCCCCAACATGATGATACACAGAACTGTTCATGGTGGTATACTCACTACGATAAATGCGCAAGAGCGAGTGTGACTGTGACTGCTTACGTATATGTACGTCTCATTTCCATAATGCCAAACGATTTGTTGCGCGGTATAAAGCGACTTAACTTTCACGCACATCACAATTCACAGTGATTTATTATCTCTATATTAATTTTATAAGTATTTAGTATTATATGAATGAGTTGAGTGTGAAAGATAACATTCAAAATTTTTTTTTGCTCGTTCATAAAATTGATGAGTTACTTGTTCTATTCATTTTTCTTTCTATGATCAGATTAATTTGGGAGAAAGAATTTTCGAGTTTTAACAATATGAATAATGATGTATGGAATATGAGAAATTATAAAATTTTGTTATAGAGTAATTAGTTTTAAGAATGTTATGAAGAACTTTTCATTGGTGGAATTTTTCCAATGAAAATAGTAAAGATAAATTTGAGGGGTTTGAAATATATTGTAGAAAGATATAAAAACAGTAGTGTTTGTGTTGGTGATGAGAATCATCCTTGAGAGAGTTGACGAGAAAATTGGAGAGCAAGAAAGAAAGTTGAGAAGTGAGGGATATTTGTATGTGAGAGGAAAGGAATAAGTTTGAGATAGGGCGCATGAATTTGAGTACGGTATGAGTGTGTTGTGATGGATATATAGATATATATGAAATAAAGAAGAGCGACAGAAAGAAGAAAAAATCACCATTGGTATACTGGCCCACGGCCAGATCCTACCTCATCAAAATGTCGAGAATACAGCCGTTGGTACAAGGTAACACGGTCTGAATGTCATTCAGTTGAAGAACTGTCGTGAAAAATCCCGGATATATCTTTAGCTTGATATTTTTTGACGATGCAGGAAAGAAATGCTGAGGTTGTAGACGTATATAAACCTTCGTCGTGTTTATGTGTACGTCAGGTATGGAACGCTATATATGTGTCAGAAATAAATGTCTTGAATACAAAATTTCTTCTTTTTTTCCATTTTATTTTATATCGTTGTTATTCATATTTATTTTTTGTTTCTACTCAGTGTGTTTGAATTTGTAACATACATTTGGTATTGCATTAAAATCGACACAAAATTCGTTTGATTTACTTGACGTGACAATAATGATTTTCAATATATTTTGTTCGATGGCAGACCATTAACGGGAAAATGATAGAAAAAAAAAGAACATTAATATCCTCAGATGAGAAACAAGAAACAAAATATAAAAAATTGGGGTTGAAATTTGCCTGTCAAGAATTCGGCATTTGCTAGCTTATATTTCATTCATCTTTTAGTCTGCCAACTCAATCACTCTGACGAAATAGCGAAACGTCTTATTCTCGCCCGAATATAATTTTTTCAAGAAAATCTGCCGCAATGTCTTTTTATATACTTATATTATCGAAAATTTTTTATCCATGTGCACAAGGGGAGTGAAAGTACTTTGAAAAATGATGAGACAAAAATATTATCTTTTTCCATTAAGGGAGAATACAGTGGTGAAATTTTGAAAAGGTGGATTTTTTCTCTTGTACATTCTCAAAGTTTGGGCTGGTGAAAGTTGCGTTTTACTTTTCATCCGATTCACATTCTTTGAGTTCAAAAACATTGTTTTGACTTCTAAGGATAAGATACTGTTATAGTTTACACCAAATAGTTTGCTATTATTACTTTATCTTAAAATCTCGGAAGTTCCTTCAAACTATGAATTTTTGAAATGTTCTGTTTCTTTAATTACTAAGATTTTGTTACAAAGAATAAATTGGAAAATGATGAGTTTTTTCTTCACAGTCACTTCTATATAAAGTATCAATCTATCATTGAGATCAGAACTTGTATTGAAGGTTAAATACGAACTCATCCAATTATCCCACCGGAAGGAAAAAAAAAATAGAACAAAATAAATTCACGCCCGAAAATACAACCAAACGGATGCAAAAACGATCCGATCCAAATATCAACAACTTAGCCGTGATCTGTGCGCCACATAATACCCAAGCAAGTTTTTAATTTGCACAAAAAAGTTTATATACATTTTACATTATGCATAGCCCTCTTTGGACAAAACTGCTTTGAGTTTTCAGCACTTTATACACTCGCTCCCACTCGGTTTCAACTTCTATACCTATTAAAGTTGTAGTAATTACAAACTTTGTAACCACACAAAGAGAGAAAGGATTCAGTTTTGGTAGTGTAAATTTCTAGACTTCAATGCAGCAACAAAAGAATAAAATGTGATGAAGAGCAAACAAACAAATAAAAATAATTATACACACTTCAAAAGTCCCAACTAACGCCCAATCAGTTACACGTGTTGTGTAGAAATCATTTTCAAATGCTCCACAAACAAAAATAAACAGAAACATTATCAAAAATCCAAGCGTCATAAATCATTAATTGTCGTCAAGAGTCTTTGATGTGAGCACACATGTTTCGAAAACATCGAGTGAATAAAAAACATGCTCCCTTCTTAAATTCTACCTTGAAAAATTTCAACATGTTCTAATCAGTGATACATAAATGGCTGAAAAAAAATACATAATCAAAGACACGAATGAGAGAAAAATAAGGGCAAGGGTAAAAATGAATCGATGGTGCAGAACATGTTGCCCGGGGGACACACACACACACTACGTACTGTAACGAAAGAAAATGATTGTGCCTGGTGCGCGCGTCAGTAAGAGACACGTGGCCACCAATGCAGAGGGGTCTTTTTTTTATATATATGTGATATAATATAGGTATATATGAACCATAGAACATTTTCCCGAGGCATTATAGTCATTTCGTAATTGTATCCTGTATATATACCCCTCTGACGTCACCCCCTCTCTTAAAATGCGTTCGACTATTTCGAGATACGATATGTGGTACTTTTTGCACGACCATACGGCGGAGCTGTCAACATCGATGGGGTAATTGTTGCGGTGAAATTCAACTCAAAGGCACATGTGTACCTTTTGTTGACAATAGCATCTATACACATATACATGTGTAAAGCTATAGGTATATGTGTGTGCTGTGTCGAATTGCGTTTCCATTTGCACCTGTCTGGGTGTAATCATGGCGTTGAGAGCACACCAGAGACTGCCACGTGTCGTATTTTATTATTATTTTTCCCTTGCATTTCTCTTGGGTTCACGTCTTGCGCTCTCGAGTGATGGTAAATAAAAAATACGACAGGCGTTGTAACTGTACAGGGTGTGGTGGGGTTCGTTGTATTGGTGGAATCTTGAGTTCATATTGGGTTGACAAGTCGCAATTCATTTTTATCAGTAAATCTGATTGAAGATCAGTTGCATTTTTATTTCATTGGGAAATATCCATCCAATTGATGTAGTTGTAGCTCGATGAGGTGTTCACGGTATTCTCATACATTCATTTGTATTATGAGAGGAATTACTGTTAGGAAAAAAAAGTTGATCTTTCATTAACTGTCCGAATGCCACATTGATATTCCATCTTCATAAAACCAGAGATTTTCACTCTGAGAATATACAAAATGGATGGATTTCTTCAAAATTTCAATGCTGTATTTCACCTCGTAATGGATTTCTCGAGTAGTGTGACACCCTGTATATAAGTATTATGTTAGCCATGTACAGGTACTCGTACATATGTATACGTGGCTGATTCTCAGAGGGATTTTGTATCTATTGAGATACGTATATAGTTTTGGATGGCAGGAAGCCGAGCGAATAATGAGCGACGGTAATGAGCCTGCTCAATGCGTAGAATCGTTATGAGGCCACGCACCTGGTTGCTTTCACTAGATATATATTCTTGGGATTAATATATATATGTATACATATGCATATAAATAGAATAAGGGGATTAAGCGCGACCCCAATGATGTGATGCCTATTGAATTAACTTGGTCAATTGGAAATCATGGAGTGTATTGCCTTTACAGACGCAATTGATGTTTTCAAAAAGATCATGTAAGCGTTCATAAATTATTAAATATATAAATGTATATTTATTTCACTTTTTGTGTACTTAAAGAAATTGTAAGATGTAGATATTGTTATCCATGAATGAATTATGTCATTCAAATTTCGTGGACCGAGAAATGGGTTTTGAATTTATGTGATTAGATTTAAGTCATCTTTTTATATTCTATTGTGCAATACATATCAATCAATGCACCTGGTAGGAGTTTTCTCTACTCCATAAAAATATACATAGGTCGTATCTCACGTTGGATTATTGGGCAGGCGCAGAAATTAATGAGAGGATGATTGGGTTGATGAAAATATTTTTAGATCGAGAAGACTTGGAAATTTTCAAGGTGATATTGATTCATTTATTGCTCCTATCGACATTTTGTTTTATTTTATTATGATTCCTTTGAATGGAATTTTTTTACGAATTTCATGTGGGTCGTTATTAATATTGAATTGAGCTTATAGAGGGATTATTTTTGTTGCATTGTCTTCTGTGGTAATAGTTCCTACGAAGAAATATCATTTGAATTAGTTCGTCTAGACTTTCCATGTTTGGATAATGAGAATCAATAGCTTGTCTGCAATCCATTTGTGCTTCTGCTTGGTGATTAAAAAAGCGTCAATTATTTTTTCAAATTCGCCAACTTGCCATTGATCTATGCATAGATCTACAATGGTGTCATCATCTCATGTCAGCCGATTGTGCCGTCACCACAAATATGTAAAAATCATTTTTGAGAACGATGGCACAAAAAGGTTGTCGACCGGAGTTAGTGGCGTAGGATGCAAATGAAAAATACGTTGAGTGAGACAGAGGGTGAGATTTCAAGTGGCGGCAACGAAAGAATTTAAACTGAATTGCTCGTGTCTACGCGAATAGCTCGATGAGAAGAGAGAGAAAAAAAAGTGAGCGCAAGGTTGAAGGAAAACGTGAGGAGTGTGCGGTGACGGGGAATGGAGAAGAAAAAGTGTATGGCAAGGGTGAAAGTAGCGGAAAAAAAGGACGACGAGGCGAGCGTAGGACGGGTTATGTATGTATAGTGAAAATATAGGTATGAAGAAAAGAAGGCGCAAAAGAGAAACGGAGATGAAGAAAAAAGCGGCGATTTATATCGCATTTGGAGGGAATGAGAAATGGCAAAGTATATCCAACCATTGCACTGTGCACGCTCGCTCACCAAGTGCTTTGAATACGCATTCGAGTGAGGGTTTTACCTCCTTCTCTCTCTCTATGTGAACCGAGGCGGCGAGCTTTTGAATGCAAATAATTAGGCGCGACGCGCAATGACTGCCATACATACCCAATATACACCTTTGCATGTATAAATAGATATATAGTACCCTACATGCATAAAGGTATATTGATATTGAAGTAGATGGTGACAGTGTTGGGGAAAAAAGCACCAAATAAACGAATAAAAATAAAATAAATTGAATCGAATGTATATAAAGTGTCATACAAAGTGTCTCTTGTCAATCGTGAAATCTTTCATTTAGTATTCGAATTAGGATCAAATTATATCTTCATCTAGTGGCTGTGTAGTGAAAAAAAAAAGGAAAAAAAAGCGGAATAATACATAGAATAGAACGCAAATTCATGACAAGAGAAAATCCATGATGAATTTGAAATGGACTGACTGAATTGGTGAATCCCTTTTTTCTATGGTCAATTGTGCCATACGAACTGGCATTAATCGCACCGGAATTTTAATTTCACACAAAGTTTCACACGATACATATAACACAATAAAATACGTGTACAAATTCACGTGAAGAGAGCGAAGGTAAAATTGATAAAAATATTGAAAGGAAAAAATGAACGAGTATAGAAAAGAAAATAAAAAAGATAAAAAAAATGATATTGTCATGTAACATTCTACACAAAAAATTATTCACACGTGAATTCATAACTGAAGTAAAAATTATTCTGAAAGGTTCATTTCATACTCCATGACATGCACCATATGTCTATATAGATATTGTATGAAATGGAAAGAACTTAGCATGTACATCGTGGCTAGACGGCGATGACGACAACGACAATGATAACAAGAGAACTACGCGCTGACTCTGATGCTCACCATGTCTCGCGTTAAATCTACCGTATAGCAATCAGTCCGCCATTCTGGCGCTGTCGAGGCGACCCTACGTGCTGCGCTTACGTATATTATCACATGGAGGAGGAATATGCGGCTGGTGGGCGCTTTGATGCTGGGCTTGCCAGCGTTATCACGTGGAACCCTATGCCTCCATTCTCAATAGCAATCCTCATATATATGCATGTGTATGTTGTTTAACTGTAATGCTTGCAGTCTCACTCTTTCTATTATTTTCATCTGTTATTCATTTTTTTCTCACAAGTTTGAAATAATAAAAAAATGTGTCTTATGCCATCAATATATTTGAAGTATTTATCGGTGCTCCTCAGATCGAATTTCTCATACTCGATACATTATTTGCATGGAGTAAACGAAATTCTTCTCTCAATAATGAGCTTCTAGAATGAAAATTGTGTTATTATATTTTCTTCATAGACATAATTCTCTTCGCTAATATTTCGTTTAGCTGTATCATTTCAAGTTATATTATATTCGACTAGCACATCCTACTATACAAAACCTATAATTTCTATATTTCCACATTGTGCACTGAGAGATGTAAAGAATTACGATGCTCTCCTTGTATAAAGTATGTCATGTACATATATGGTAAATTTGATGTCTAAAAATACGGTACTTTCAATCAAAATCTCCATATATCCCCAGCTTACGAATTTTTTTATTGTAACTTCCACAACAAATTTTAAAAAGCATATATGCATGATACAACTGCATGAATAAATTTTTTTTTTGTGCAGCTTATATCCGTTACGTCATCTACGAGACGATAAGCCAAGCATTTTCAGTGCACCATCCACCGTAATCCCACCCTTCTACCTCTTTTCCTCACTCATTTTTCCCTCCTCTCTTCTGAGTCATATACAGCGACAAATAAAGCACGATTGTGGCTGAAGATACAAAGCATTATAATGACGAAAAGAAAAAAAATACAAAATGTTGTTTAGATCTTACTGTTTCTTCTTGTTGAGAAGTTGAAATATTTTTCTTTTATTTATACTTCTGGTTTTTCTACAACCGACGACATCTGTCGACGTTCAACCCATTATTGAGGAATATTGCGCTAAAAAACTTTATAAATATGATGCAACTCTAATTTCATTATTCTCTCACGGAAGAAAAGAGTGCATGAAATTGCACTTCGTAGTCTCGCGTTCCAGTATCTTTCTGTGGAATTACTGAGCTTGTTATGAAGAATAACACAAGAGCGAGTATAAGATACTGTATTGACGTATAATAACAGTGAAATGATCTTAGAAATGAAAACTGAATATCAAGAGTTGTGGTAGCAACGTGAGTCAAGTGCATGTCCAAGAAGTTTGCTTCACCATCATGACATTGTCTCAGTCTTTCAAATCTCACAAACGTTTCTCAAATTAATTCAATTACTTTAACTTATTTCACATGTAAGTTGGGAATTCCATGCCGAATGATAGAGAAATCAAGCAATAGATGAATCAATTGTTTGAAGATATCTTACTCTAGAATTCAGTCCCCTCACTCGATTGAATAATTGAAGTTGCTACGCTTCAAAGATGATACAAATAAACAAGCATATACAAGTGATTGAAATATAATAAAGATAAATATTGACTGAGGAATTGTTGTTCTTGCCATGAGCACTTCAATTCCTGTCATATGATTGGAATTAATTCATTTCTCTTTATGAAAAAAATTATTGCTCAGAACCTACGAAAATAACGTTCAAGTACGTTGATATAAATTCCATGTGGAGAAAGAGACTCCAATATTAATTATTGAAGAGTGTGAAAATGACATGCAAACGAGTTTGAATGAATAGTAACATAAAAATTTCAAATGTTGAATGAGAAAAATCAATTTGCTATCGTTAAGAATTCAACGAATTCCATTAAATTACCATAGATGATTATTGAGAAAGTAGTTGATATACTCTCGATCAATTACTGCATGCATTCGACATTCATTGGCAATAAATTTTATCCTCGACTTGGAATCGTCATTAATCCGATATTTTTATTCCGGATATGCTATGAGCATTGATGAAACTCATCACATAATTTTTTTCCAATGTATATATTTGTCTAAGATGAAATAGATATTTATGGCAAGGGTAATTACAATTTGAGAGGCAATAAAAAGATAAGAAATGTTGCGTGCATCAATTGCATTTATATTGTCGCTATAACAATACTTTATACATACACGTGGAAATTCCACATGACATCCGACAATACACACATATAAAGCACTGGTTGTTATGAAGTGTATATGTCACCTGACGCCGGCGAGATAAAAGAAAGCATCGATTCGTGTCTCTATTGACGAGCGCATGCACGTGCACATGCACACGCGGGTGACGATTGACTATTTTGTAAAATCGTTATGTATATAACGAATGGATGGAGAGTTCGCTTTATCGTGGCCAACGAGTTATAGGCAACCAGCGAGTGTATGACACTGATAAGGATATGTGTTTCCTGCTTCGCGCGACCGATTCTCTCTATCGATCGCAACGCATTTGCGATACTTGAATATACTGTAGTATTCGCCACAGGTATGTGTACGTGTTTCATATTGTAGACTATTTATATGTACATACAGTGAACAAAATTGATATTGATTTGTTCTGAAGAATATATCAATTATTGAAAATAAATGAAGTTTCATATACTTTTTTGTGCGATAGACAATTCATGATTTCTATTCATAACTAGTTGGAGATACTGTGAATACAATTGTGCCGATGTTTATTCATTGCTGCTTAATATATTTGAAACTTTTGAATGAAATCACAATGATGTCTTCGTTTCTGTGAGAATTCGAATGCTAACTTGAAAAAATAGTCGATATTGCTTTAATCTAGGGCGAATGGGAATGGCCTGCATTGAAAAAACAGTAGTATGAACTCCACAATATCGTAAGACTCACCAATATTTAAGAGACAACATATAAAGATGAGAAGAAAATACTTTCGAAAGGTAATATCGCGATTCTAAATGTTCATGAGATCCAGAGAAGTACCAGAAAACGATAATGATGAAAAAAGTCCTGTCAATATTATGAATTTCAAGAAGAGTTCAAAAATTCATCACTGAATTATAGAATTCTCATACAATCTGTAACAGTACGAGACATGTTGAAATCAGAGCAGTTATTTTTATATTCTAAATTCCGATAAGACCCAAGAGTGTTGGAGAGAACTCTGAAATTATTGACCTGGGTAGTAAATCAGGCATAATAAATAATTTAATCGCGCCAATTGGAATAGTCGTGGCAGAATTTAGACATATGATGTTTATTGATGAGCATTGGAGATAGCACTAGGAGCTTGACAATAGCTTTACAAACAGTATATTATGAGTGGTCATATTCTAAATATTTATATAAATCAAAATAGCACTTGAGGATATGTTGCATTCTACACACAAACATCTATTTCGAGTAATAAAACAAATATATTATGATATAGGCTTCAATGATTTGGTTTTCCGAACGATCTTCGATATTTCATATTTCAATCGGTCGCTGAATAGACCCTATCTATTTTGAATAAAATTTTAATAGTAATTCAAGTCATCTCTAGTTCTCATTTTTACCATCATAGCACTCAAACCTCTTCATTCTTGTATGAATATATAAATATATCATTCTAAGTATTATGTCTGGAGAGGTCATGCTCAATGAGAAGATTAGTAAGAAAATGCTATGGGTTATTTTTGGAAAGTTGGAAAAGTACTGAAAAGAGAATTATTTGAGGAATATCAATTGATTTCTATTCGATTCTTTCCCAATCATGTCCTGTGATTTTTGCTTTGAAGACCAACCACCCATAAGAACATCCAAAAATATGTAATAATGATTGGTCACATGGATACAAAGAATGATGGTAGTAAAATAATTTATGTATACGTAATGAGTAATTTTATACATGAAAAATAGATTTACTACTTCGCCATTATTATTTAGACAAAGCAATTAAAATTAATGTGCAAGGCACAGATAACGATCAAATTTTCTCCATGAACATTATAACACCCACGCATTCAGGGTTAAACGCAAAACCGCGTGGGCGTCATTCAGTTATCGCAACTCAACGCGGTGATATAATTTGACCATTCAGATATCATTTCATCGCCAATGTCAATAGCGGCTTGATTAACAATTGTGTTTGCGAGTGTAACTTTCTTCATTTCATGCGCTCGCGTACACGTGAATGTCAGCACATTTAGTGCGACATGAATCGAGCGAACGTGTGTACGCTTCTACCTCGCAATAATGCGTTTCGATAATTTTATTTTACGAGAAGCGAACACACACGTATTTGTATGTTTATTTGTATTTCTACATCTGTTGAATCGATATATTTGGTTGGAATTCACTATCACATGACAATGAATGCAGTAATGAGAATCAATAGCATTGTCATTTTGTACAACATTGATTTACATTTGATTATAAATTCGAATTCTGCGATTCATCGATTGGTATTAATTGTCAGTTATACGAAAATGGGTGCAAGTAATTTAATTATTACACTTGGTCTATTTTCTTCACTGCTTCGAGCAGGTTCCATCACTCTTATATGAATTAACCCCTTATATATATATATATTCTTCGCCAAAAAGTAATTATCGTGAAATTACAATTAACAAAGCGCGTAAGAGAATTAGTTTTCGCTTATTCCATTCTCCCTCCGAAGACTTAACTCCATTTCACTATGGCAAACCTTAATACACCTTCAACCCCTTAACACACGTTTAATACTTTCTTTAAGGAGTTTTCATTTATAGGAGGCGGTGGGGTTCCAGAAAATTCACATCTTGCGCACAATTACAATGGAAAATGTAAACAATCACATTTTCCACTTAATTGCTTAGTAACGAGAGAAAAAAAATAAACAAACAAACTAACAAATGAATGAACATATATAAAAAAGTGAATAAACTCTTTTTTCCAACAATTGATTCTTGCTGGTTCATTTCATTCACTCCATTTGTTTATTTATTCTGTTTGTTTAAAAAATTCATTTACGTCCTGGTTGGATGGTCCTCAGTGAATTCTGTCTGGCGTTGAAAGTAAACAAGGGATACCAGGTTGCACCTCTGTATCAGCCTAGGTGAAATTCTATCACGCATTCACAGCGATCTCAAACGTTATTGCCTCATGCGTAGATATACATTGTGTATGCATATACCTACACTAGTCACGTACACATTTTTATCCATGTTTCATGTGCGTGTGTGTGCTTACGTAAATGCTACACTGTACGAGGGTTCAGAAGCCTACGCACATTCGCATTTCCGGACAAATATGGTAATACATTCATGGCAAAATGTTTTCATTGTAGTCACAGCAATAAAAGTTCCAAGTTCCCATAGATATAGCAACCCTGGCAGTTTGTAAATAAGCCCCGGGGTGAGTACTTCGACGGCACAGTATAGGTAGCAAAAAATACACAATGGGGATTTTGTTGTAAAGGAATAAAATTAAGAACAAAATATAATTGCTAGTGAAGGTGACTGTGATCTCATTATCAGTCGCAACTTGGACATTACACGATGAAGAAAGTGAAGAGAGAAAAAAAAGATTGTGAAAGGATGAGAGAAGGAAAAAGTGCATGGCAGGGAAAAAAAGAAAAACTTGTATTAAAACGTTATGCGCCCTAGTTCCTACCCTTGGGGCATCGTATTAGGCCGTGATCGTTCATACGTGCTCTGATTTCAATCTTTTATACATAGCAGATGGGTCTGTTCGAAACACTAGATATATAATGGAAAAAAAAAAAATGATAATGAATCTTCTCTATTTTTATTAAATTTCTGATGCGGTCAGTGAATTCGCGGGTGAGCACCGTCAGCGGTGATGGAAAAAAAATCCTGCAAATAATAGGGTAGAGTAACCTGTGCACGCACTTCATCAGTAACTAGCATAACTAATGCGGTTATAGATCGGACTTAAACTTTCTTGAATTCATTAATGCTAAAATTGATTGGTTCATCACGTTCATTGTACCGTTGACTGATGTTTTCCCTGTAGCTGTCCATGGTAAAAACATAAATTACTCAATGAAAAAAGGATCTAGACGAAACTTAAGACAAGATGGAAATGCGCCAGGAGTTCAATTATAAGGGAATTGTTCAAAAAAATTGTTTACTCATCACGATTTCCTGTATCTATGAAATTCATCATAGATCAGTGTACATGAATGAGTTTTGTCATGTGCATGATGCTTGAATTGACTCACATACGGGATCGTCAAAGTGAATGATAGAAAAAAATTGAGAAAAAAAAGGTGGCTGGGGGAGTGAGAGAGAACGAGAAGGGAAAACAAAAGACACACTAAACCCTAGCATATGGGAAGGATAAAGGACAACCCTTTGCATTCATGTACAACCTATCCAACTTTGATCCCTTTATTTTTTTCGTGTTTTTTTTTAGTAGGGTGATCATGATGATGGGCATACGCATCAATGTCGTTGTATCGATGAGACCAATATAGATTTCCCACTGTGTTTGCTTGCCTGGGAGCACCATTTCTATCTTTTGCGTACACCCGGCAGAAACAAATATATTTGGTTAATCAAAGAGTCAGTGGTCCGTTCTACAACTCTCATAAGTCTACTTGGAATAGTTGTTTGATACGTAGCGCTCTCGTGTCCCCATCAACTGCATTAACTGAAGGGATGTTCTTCGCCTCAGGATAGTCCATCATTCAGCCCATAGATCTACCAGAAAAATTGATGATGTCAATTTTTTTGGCCTTTTTACATTGTTTGACTTTACAGTTTGATAGGTCAGTAAAAGTAACCTGAACCTTCATTTCGATAACAAGATCGGACACTTTCTATTGCTTTGAATTCCACATTGGAAATAATAATTGCTGATAGAGCATTGAACACCATTTCTAATTTATTTTCAATACGATACTTTTTACAATATGCCATTCTTCGATCTTTATTTACATTGGAACGACCACGAACAGTTTAATATACATTTCTTTTACAATTTTCCATCGCCTTTCATTCTTCAACTTTCAATCTCCATTCAAATTGACTCTATTCAATTTCACAGCTCAGATTAAATGTCATTCCCATGAAGTTCATCAACTTCAACTGCAGCATAAATCGCGGATTACAATGTCGTGACAGTGTGTAGGTGATATATTCAAGAAGAAGGAAGAAATATGCAGGGAAATACTGTGGATTAAGCTACACGCAGACTCTTGCATACACGGGAGTAACACAGTTCTCAGATGGGTGTGTAACACTCGTGCGATATACTCTGTCTGAAAAGGGTTAGAGATATTGGGCCAACCACTGTGAGTGTATGTAAAGCGTCGTTGAGCTAGCAACATGTCGACGAAGCTATAGATGTGGCACTCTCTTCTTCTCGCTCACTCAGTGCACAAGGTAACTTTCCTAATCATCGCGCACGAAGCCCCCAAGGTAACAGCAGCACTATGTTGGAGCACATCGCTGCATTTCTCTACAAGAGATTCTGGAGGGCGTGCACTGTATATGCATCATAGACTTACATTGCACACACAACAGCACGACGAGCTGCTTGGCATAGTGCATAACAGTCACGAAAGCTCGATTAGAGACGCAGAGTCACGCGCGTAATAAGCGTCACGGTTTGACTACCGTCTATCCACTTTCGTCATGGGTCAAAGCATACAATCTATACACCTGTACATAGTAAAGGAGGTATGATGGGAGAAAATTCCCATGGGCATTATTGCAACTGTCGCGAGAGTACTTTGAATAAATTTAGACACTAGGTGACAATGTTGTTAATGTTACTCCGTGGAATATAATTCACGCGTATGTAGGTGAGTATGTTATAGAGTTAATAATGACATTAATGGTGACATTGTCTTATGACTAAAAGTGAAATTCGCGGAATTTTCCAACAAGTTGATTTGACTTATGCATTCTACATTTCTGTTATACAAATATGATGAAAAAATAATCATTTTGGAGTAGCAAAGTTTTATAATATTCATTTTAGCTATATTAAGCTCAAAAATTATGAAAATGGCAATTTTTCTATACTGAAACCATCTCATTTCACTTTGACAGTAAATGAATGTATTTTTATCATGTCGGATGAATGAATCGATACAATGTATTGTGACTATTAAAACGAAAAATTGAGCATCATACATAGAGATAGTTAAATTGTGAGGTGGTGAGTTGTATAAGGGTTGGAAGCATCAAGAGGTTATAGATTTTAGTATATAGAGGGTTTGAGAATAACCACTCGTGCTCCAGCATATTCATGAGCGCTGAGTGCGCAGAGTTTCAACCACCAATATGCCATCCGTATATACATGCGTTGTGCGATGTAGTCCAGATACACGCGCTAAAACATCTGCATGCCTCTCAATATATGTAGCTGTACCACTGCTCCCTTCCTAAAATTCTGTCTGTCTTTCCTTTACATTGCTACCGTTGCACTTTGTGGAGTTCCGTGTGAATTTATATTTAAATGCATACATGCAAATAGACAAATTATGCTCGCGCGTGTGGCAGACTATGCGCTCGAGAATATCTTATATGGACAAAGCGTCCTGCAGTTTCCTCGACCGTAAGTTAGGTCATCGTGACTGTGCTGCACACGTTACACACGTTAACACATTAACTAATAGTATGTGTTCTGCAGCTTTGGACCACGATGATGACGACAACGGTGATGAGTCTCAGATGGCTTATTTCAGGTGAGGGGTCATTCAAAATAAATGATGACGAAAGGCACTCGTGTTTGTTACCGCAAGGGTTCAGAAGACGAGATGAGGTACAGAGAGAATAGTTTATCAGAGATAAATGGGGATACATTTTTGTTTAACAGTTTAGTACAAAGTATAAGAGACTAATTGAGAAGTTTGAATATTATTATCTCAAAACTGTAGATATATTTAGTTAATTCGAGGACGATAATGTGAAATTAGAAAGGAGATTTCATAAGAATCATTCGTTTTATACTTATGATTACTAATTGATTAGTTTTTTTGTATTCCTACATTTGTTTGTTCTATTTCGAGATTCCTAAAATCGAGGTATTGTCGAATTATAGTTCTTTTGAATTCTTCTAAATTTCGCTTATACTTATTATGATGGTACATTCAGGATGAATCATGTTGACTTCAAAGTATTTTAGTTGTATACACATACATGAGGTGAAAATTTCCATTTATGATGAAATTCATATAGTCCGATATATATATAGGTGGGCGAAAACGGAAAAAAATAGTTCCATTATTTCCTTTACAAACATTCGCGTTTATACAAACGTCGAGAAATTCCAGTTATTCCCAACTTCGTAATCACATATAATATTTATTCAAACTAAAGTTTCTAGTGGTGTTTGTGTATGACTGCGTATATTTCTGTGTGTATATAAGCGGAGCGAGAAAGAGTGAGAACGTGAGTCGGCATGACGGAAGAGACGATTGAAAGGAAAACGATGGGATTTTTAATCATAACGTATTTTTTTCTTTTCCAATACTGTCAAAAAAAAAGATAGATCGATGATGTCAATACGGAGTTGCTCCACTGTGGTACGAGGTATATTTACTCAACTTCTAATGGACTAGGAAGGGCGACAGGTAAAATTCCGAAGATTTATTAACCCTTCATCCATCGCAATTCTCGTTACCATAGATAAATACATTTAATTAATTAGAAAGTGTACTTGATCGATAGTGAAGAGAGTGAACATTATCCCTGCAGTATTTGTACACGCAGAATTTTATGTATCGAAAAATAAATATTTTTACTTCATCCGAGTGGGTGGAAAACAAAAAAAAAGGTAACGAATAAACAGAAACAAAGAATGCCCAGAAAGAAAATAAGAAAGTGAGAAGATATCAACTGAAAGAAAAAGCCGAAAATAAATGAGAAACAAAAGCAAATGTCGGAAAATAAATGAGAGAAAAGTGCAATAGGGCACCGGCAGTCTTTTTCCTCCTATTCTTTTACACATATATATGTATAAAAACATACATACATATATATAAACACAGAAGAAAGGGTGAGTGTGACGACCAACCTACCAACCGATCGATCTAAGTCGAACAAAGGAAGGCACTTTAATTAACGACTTTGTGTCTCGCGGCGTTCAACTGTGGGAGCTCCATGGTGTGTTGCCTTTGTACGTGCGTTCGTACATTGGATGCCCTTGGACAGTAGGACACGACGTGAAGAGACGGAAACGAGGTGTGCAAAGCGAGGAAGAGCGAGAGACGATGAGAGAAATACGAGGATGTATAGAGACCAAAGAGACAATATGAAGCTAGACGAGTCTGCCATGCACTACTAATAAGTCAATACAAATTAGCATTCAGCTCCTTTGTAAAGTATAAATCAAATGAATTAATTACTTGATAGTAGTGAATCTTGTGACACGCGTGACCCCTCGCTACAAAGAACTACCCTTGTGACGCCTGTTTTGCATATAATTCATTGTAAACATCAATAAATTTCCAGTGAACATTCAAAATGAAAGACCTCGTGAATTTTTAAAAACACAGTGACAAAGTGTGTTATAACATATGAGTATATTGAAGCCATGTCCACAATATTGATACGCCCTAAATGTCACTAGTGGTGTCAAAAAAAAAAAAAAAAACTACTTACACCATAGGACGCATAAACACCAGACCGATTGTTTATCTATCATTTTCATAACAAGACAGAAAAAAAACGTTTCATCAAGTTATTCAACAGAGAGAAGAAAAAACTTTTTTTGATGTATATAAACTAAACAGAAAATTGCACATCACGATAATGTATTTGATGAACAGGTATGTAACTATACACCAGCTTGTTTCTCCATCTTGTTACAGTTACGTTAACAAATGTGTGTGGCATAAATATATACAACACAAGTGAAGTGTCCATAGACAGTCGCTACCATATGATTGAATGTAAGTCTGTCATTATCTTCAAGTATCATGTTTCCAACAACTTCACAGACGAATTCAATAAAGGGTCGAAACACAACATGGAAAACTGCTAGTCACTATTTGCATTAGTTTGCAGGGACGGCATGTGGTTTGGATGACAAAGAATATTTGAACGAAAGGGGAGGACGAAAATGAATAAACTAGAGTAGATCACAATTTTGTAGCTAATTATAAGGCAGTGAGAGACATTACTGCTGATTAGGGTTGAATCAATGAAATAATTGAGAAAAGTTGGAGCTAGTACAAATAGTAGAGCTGGACAAATGATGACGATTGAAATAACTGGTACTTTTGACACATTTCATATCATGGTGAGAATATATACGGACGTTTTTGGATATTCGTGCTGTGCAACAAGTACATATAATAAATGATCCAATAGAGAATGAATATATTTGATCGCATGGATTGAAGATGATGACGATTCCAGTCTAATATTGACAACAGTGAATGAGTGGAAAGTTTTATTTGAAATATTCCGAGTTTTTTAGATGAGATAATATGAATGACATAGTATTGGCTATTTCTCTATACATTCGCATGAATATTTGTTATTATATTTTGTTTAATTCTCTCATTTATCAATCATAAGATACATAGGTGAGTAGTATCGATAACTGAGTGATATGCATCGATTCTCCTATGGGTTTATAATAACGTAATAACGTAGATTATATCATCGATGTTTGCAGTGGATGTAGAGAGCATTGTGTAGTTGAATGACATCCAATATTGTATTGAAGTTACTTGCACACCAATTATAGTACTAGTAGTACACTGTGTACCGAAAATTTATTCGACCACTTTATTACCACCCCAGGGGCAAATACGCGCTACAAGTGCGAAGATATCTCAAATTGTTTATTATCGTTAGAATAGTAATGAACTTTGTAGTCAATAGTATGTGAAATTGTTGTGACATTGTGACAATTTTACTGATGCACATTAAGAAACTTGTTTGTTTATATACATATTCAAGCAACGATAATAATCTTGAATGCGAACAACCACTGAAGATAGTCGTTTGTAGGAAAGATGGACGTTTATGACTAACCACAAACTCGTTATTGCTTGTCTAAAATAAACCTTATATATATATAGAAAGTGAAATAGTTTGAAACTGCAACGGGCGCGCGGTTAGTTTCTTCTCTCCACCACGTTGAGTTTCAACTTATTCTTTACGCCCCATAGTCTTGATGTTCAAACATTTATCCATATAATTGAGCGAAGATTATTTGTATATACAATATTAGATTGTCTCAACTTGCTATGGAGAGTATATATATTGCGTAACTTAGTGTTGGATTAAACCCACAAATAGCATTTGCAACCCAAGGTGTAAAAGAGGGCGAAAGATAAATTCATCTCCCATGCCGAAGTGCGACAAAAACAAAATTATAATGTAGCTCTTCTAAAGGAAATTTATAAGTAGGGATTTGTTTGGAAATTACGTTTAGTTTTTACTGAAAATTTAGAAATAGAATGGGGATGGTACATTGACATAACGATGAAAATCAGTAATAAAATCATAAAACACAATCGCAGCGATTCCCAATTATCTCGCTGACGAATAGTTTTCAATCATCAATCATATCTGTTTCTAATTATTACCCGAACGAAACAGCTGCCGCAGTGAAACTCTCGAATCATCTACCATACCGGCTTTTCAGTATGCTCGATTAAAATCTAAAAAAATAAAGTTCCCTACAGAATACTTAGAAATATTTAATTAAATATATAATATACCTCCCTTGCATATAGACGTGCATATATATGGCTATACAGTGTGTCCTCAACGAGTTCAATCACAAAATACCCTCCTTTCATATTTCAAAATTAAAAGGAATAGAAAAAAAAAGTGCACCAACGACAAAAGCAAGAGGGCAAAACTTTCATGAATAATACGCCATATACAGACAAGAGGAAGCACGGCGGGAGTGAAACGAAAGGCGACCAGTGATATGGAAATACTGAAGAGCTTATTATTCGTATGAATGCCAGCTTCAGAGAGAGAGCAAACGCGCGAGCGAGCAGAAGAGTGAGAGAACGCTCACTATGGAGTCAGATTAAAATGCGATGAAGAGGGTGGTCCGGGTAGGTTGATTAAGGGAAAGTAATACGACCATGGCTAGTTACTCTTGGGTATAATAGATGAAATTTATATTCGTTCGGTCATTGAGGCCATTCATCGGCCTCGAAATACATGTACCGACATGATGTACACCACCGGACCCTTCGTATTAGTCCATCCGACCATCATTTCAGTCCGCACCTATTGTCATATTGTCATATTGTTGCACGAATGGATCATATACATACGCCATTGCCTCGCTGCGCCTTCAATGACGTCCCAACGTATCTATATGTATATTCCTATATGGCTCACAACACATCATTGTGTGTTCAACACAATTTCACACCATAGTCACATTGGACAGCGTTACGAGACGCGACATCATCAACGGACAACTCTGATCCGTAGGGTGTGCGCAATACACGCACCACCATCGCTAACTCTTGTTTCATATAAATGTGTATATGCACATGAGCTCCACAGGTATCCCATTCACAATGAACAAGCGTATGTTCCATTATGTCTAGGACTTCCACCAGTCGTCAATTGTTCTCCAAATTACTTTTGATTATTAGTTGAAGGTAATAGGGAAAATCCTGGACATGTGACAGAAATTGAATTGTAAAAATGAGAAAAGTAACGCTTTTGTTATTTAATATCGATTCGGGAATGGGGCGGAGAATAAAAAATGATTTCGTACATGGCAGGCAAGTTGGAGATAATGTGAGATGCATCATGAAAAGTGTATTGTGCAATGGGGTTTTTTTTTTCCTGGTGTGAAATGAGTGGGTGGATGACGTTAAAATTGTCATAAACACGCACGCCGCAATATTTCCTTTTGAATGTTAGCAGCTTCGACACCATTATTAATTGATTTGGCTTTTCAATCTTCTTTTTTCTCTATTTTGCTTTGCGACTGTGGCCACGCACACGTATTGCTCCTGATTGGCTCGCATGTATATGCCTGTCATCGCGTTTCTCCGCTCTATTTTTTTCCATTCTCTTGTTCCTAATCATATTACTATTTTTAATTGCATTTCAAAAACCGATCGAAAGATTATTGACGGGCGGATATCAAGTGGCAATATATATGGAGCCGTGACTGTATTTAGTAATGTATTTGCAATTAGATTAATATTCATGTTTGAGAGAATTTTACTGTTGTACAGTTATTCATTGTATTATGTGTAATTTTTCGTTTTATCATTAGTTGAATCGAGTTATTGATGGTACCTCGTCTATTGGTATTTATCGCTTTCACTGTAGAAACAACAAATGGACTTCAATTATACATTATTCAATTATTGATAGTCAGAGTTTTCATTATGCATTACGAATTTTTTACGCAATAATTGGTTCATTCAATTTCTGTTGTGTTACAGTCTCAGGACTGATTCAATATCATGTAATAAAGAAGACTATCCTCTGAGCGGTTCTCATCAATTTCAACGCTGATTGTTGCAACCGTTGCAATTTGTTTGCATTGTAACATTTCATCCGGACAACAATTCTAAATAAAAATATTGGACGACGTTTCAGTAGCCAAATGTTAATGTCATCCAAAAATATTTCAAATAATGTAAAACACGCAATTGATAACTTTATCTTGATTCATGTAGTATTTCAATTCATACAAAATTTTTATTACAATATCTGATTTCGATGCAAGTTTCAGATTTCAATTCAGGAAAATGAGGGATTCTCTTACACACAAATTATGGATAATAATCCTTAAGAATGTTCCACTCTCAGATTGAAATCCTATCTGAATATTATCATCAACTTGAAGATCCAGAAAATATACACTGAAAAATGATATTCTACTTGATTGACAGTTTACCGTGGTGGCATTCTTGACGTCACCTTTTATATCGGATCTAATGAGAAAATTATTTATTGACGTGATGAAAATTGACATGAGACATTAATTTTTATTGAGATGAACCTCTTCCTTGATATCATGTAGCGATGCAAGAAGATCATATACCGATATGCTTATAACACTTGCATCGCATGTGGAATCTGAAGAGAAAAAAAATTTACGTCAATTAGCACTAGATGGGTTTCTCTGACATCGCCATCATCTGACGTGGTGAATATTTGACACGATGGTGAACTATTTCCAGTGTTTTCTAAGAGTCTTATCACATCGAACCCATTTTCATCCCATGTTATTCGTAAATTATCTCAATCTCATGCAACGCTGTCGTACTGATTATGAAAATAACGTGGTGATATTATTCTTTTCCGCTTCTATTTGCACCCTTAGCACATCACTCTCGACGTGAGTCAGCTGTCCAAAATTAGCTCTTGTTACCCGGAACTTCTATAACTAGTAGATAAATTTTCATTTCAATATATTCCTTATTTTTGACAATTATCATTTTTTGTTTTAACACACTTGTCTTCTCCACACTTCCATGATTTTTGTTTTTCAATGTTTATCAATGGTGCAAGCCAGTTTTTAACATATGCTCTTATGTGTCTGCACAATTTTCACATTAATGTTTACAACGCTCCTGAAGATGAACTTCAACCCTTCAGTTTATTCATTTTTTTTGCACTTTGATACTTGCTTTTTTTCGTTTGAAACACACACGCCTCTAGAGTTCCTCATATATACATAGCACTTTGTGCCCTGCTATCGGTACGTCTGCCAAGTGTTGGTCCTTAGAATATTATACACAGGATCTGACGCGTCGTATACTGAATGTATCATTACAAATATGTACATGAATATTATATACAACTTATGTGTTGTTTTATTAGTACATATATGATATGCATAAATTTATAAAATGAATAAAATTATTCAAATTCTTCATTCTACTATATTGTATATATAATATGCATTTGAACGAAAACATAAAAAACGATTAAAGATTTTATCATAAATCGTATTAATTGCAAATAGTTATTGCCATAAATTGTCACATTGGTTTTATTTATTTAAATATTTTAACTAAGTGGAATTATTCATTACTATTTTTATTTTTTTATGTAATAATGTCCATATTCAATAATTATATTCATATAATCACATTTTATCCACATAGTTCAACAGATTTACTTGTTAGCAAGATGTTATATAACTGAACAACCATAACTTTTCGTCGTAAACTAAAACAAAGTACCTTTTAATTTTATGGTCGCGTCGTGACAGGAAGTGTGGGATGCGCGGGGCGTAACTATCTAGACTAGAATAAAGCAAGGTAGAATAGATGAAACAGACTGAATTGCATGTGATGCGAGAATGTATTCGTGACAGAATTGTGAATTTTTAAATAGATCTCAACGCCTTTAAACATCGTTCATACATACTTATAATTTAATTTCGCAGTTTATTTTTCAATTACCAAATCGTTGTGAGAATTTATATTCTTATGGAGTATCAGAAACTTGCGTCGAAGAACCCAATTCAATGAACTATTTTGTATTTAAAGTATTTTCTCCGTTCTCTCATTTGGCATTAGACTAGTGATGAAGAAGTACCGTCCACTTTATGATAATACATCAATAAATCATATAATTATATTCTCTAGATTAACACAGAAACATAAATTGCGATTTCCCACAAATGGCAGCGCTTTGGCACAGAAATAAGTTATGATTTTGCAAATGAACTTTGATACTAATTATGCAATTAAAATAAACGAGTCTTGCATTCCTTTCTCACATAAAACACTTCAAGCCTTGTATAATCATATAACAACAACAAAAACTTCCTTAACTTTTGTTCCAGGCCAACTACATTTATGGCTGCATACAAACATCATTTATGGGGAAAATAAAAAAATTTTCTTTGCTTCCTAAAATGCACAATAATATATCTTGAAAGTTTCGAAAAGATTCTTTGAATACTTTTTTCACTACACAAAGAAAAAATAAAAAGTAAAATTTTCCACGATCATTATTCTTTTTTTCCTTCTTTCAGTTACGTAGGTTTTACCAAGTCACTGAACTATCCAATGCCAACATTGACTTCAATCAAACTAACATAAATATATACCAAGGTATCTATTCACATATCAGCGGTGGTGTTCATGAACATTATTCTATCTTGAAAACAACTGAAACTCCAGCAAGCGTTGAATAGTTGTTAGCTGCAAGCATAATTCACCAGTATTGAGTAATAGATATTAATACAGCAGAGGTATATCATTCACTATATATATATATATCACTTACATGGATAATTATCAATATCTGCAAAATCCCCGATATTCAAATTTTGCTACAATACACAAACTCCAACTAATTTGGAACAAAGCCTATATGCACAACTTCATACAAAACGATATACTGCAAGTCAGAAATCATCGTTCTCATTTTTCCCATCCTTTAGTAGACGCAACGTTGAAAATCTCGTCTCTGATTTCCAATTGTGGGAAGAGTTCATTAACTCATGCTTGCCATAAGCTATTCGTCTTTGCCACGAGGGAGTACATTTCACGGCGTTGAAATTCATGATCAGTTTGGTTCGTTAATGGATACTCTACAACCCACCTTTACATAACTCACCCACACACCCACACACATAAACATATATATATATATATACATGAATATTTACAAAGGTTGTGGACTTGGGTTAGCGTGCAAGTATAGATAATGCGAAAAGCCGCGCCTTGTCGTTTATACAGATCGTGAGAGGCAAGCAAGTAGTCTAACCTGTGCGCGTCCGACTTCTACAGGCTTTAGCCACTATCAGCCGAGCGTGTGCGTTCACGTTCGCGCACTGTTTTATACACATGCAGCCATTTAAAGGGCAAAAAAAGATGCGATTACCTATACACACATGCACATAATATATGTATTTTTGTGTGTACCATGGTCATAGTGAGGATACAGAGTCCTGATGCCGAGTTTTATATACGTTCATACGTATTTAAGAGGCGTGGTGAATGAGGGGACAGAATGTGTGAGTAGATTTTGAAGGAAAAAAAAAGGAAAATGAAAAAACGCAAGTGTACACACATAGAAGAGGTATACACATGCACAGGAATGAAGTGAGGGTGCGGGTTGGTGCGCATACATAAACGCAATGGCCGTCGGAGTGGCTTAAAGCAATTATTTTTAATACAAGGGAGATTTACGACGTGGAAAAAGATTCAACGGACTATATCTCAAGCAGGAATGTATATGCGTAACCGCGCGCATACACCCCCATCGTCGATGCACACTTGACACTCGCACAACCCTCTTTTATACTCTCTATTTGACTGTTTCAAAAGTCTTTCACGACGATATGATATGCTTGTATGCAGCTACTTGTGATCGCTATATGCGATGGTATATGTTGTAACGTTCATGGGTGCATCCGTAGTATATAAGATTTGTCACGTGTCATTTAACTGCGTGACTAGAGGAGTGGCGGTTGCATATATGTAAAGCGTTTAAGAAAATTACCCGTGGCTTTGCTCAATATATGTATACATGTGTTAGGTGCACTCTCTCACCGTCTCCCGCAAACCTCGTCTATGTATGTAAGAAGAACCCATATCGATTAGTGTATGTATACCTTTTTTTTTTTATCTTGCAGACAATGAAAATTATTAATAGCATCATGTGATTTTATTAGAAATTTTCCATTGACTAAGATGAATTATTTATGTTGTTGGAGAGTGATGGATAAAAGGATTTTCGAGGTAGTTGACTGAACGGATTAGTCAAAAGATTTGAGATTTATCTGATGAACATTTTGGTATAAACATTAAAAATTTATTGAATTTCATATTCGGTACGAGCATATAAAAGGTTTTAATGCTCTCTCTATCCAATGCAATTATTGTTTGAGAAAAATTCTGTCGTGAATTTAAAAGAAATATTTTTGATATGAAGTCGCTGAACTAACATCGATCTCCCCTGCATAAATTACATAGGGGAGAATGAACTCTCCATGATTCTCTATATTATTAGCAACACATATTACTGATGCATCATATATATACGAAGGCAGGATTAATATAATTTATCCAAGCGTGCAAATATATATATGATACGTAGATGTACAATTCATGTATATGGTGTACACATATACGAATATAGAATAGAGGTAATCTTTGGAGTTTCTTTTGTGTGCTACAGAGAACGTTCGACGCGCGCACATCCGTCCGACTTATTCTAGCGCGAAAATAAGTGAGTGTATGATGTATGGGCAAAGGGGGAATCGTATATGTTGCTAACACGCGTGAAAGTAGGGTGAAAAAAGTGAAATGAAAGGGAGAGAAAACGTAGTTGTGTTGTGTAGCAACATGGACAAAGGTAACAGCACTTGATTTTCGTGTTATCTCTGCAGTAATTAAATTCCCTAATTTCAACATACTTTAGTAAAGAGAGATGTAATCTCATTATTGGATAGAAGCCATATATTAATGATATTGTACTAGTTAATTTGAAATTAAATGTTATGTTCATTGTGGAGAAATGCAGAGATTTTCATAGACTGGACGATGGAAAAGTTCGCACAATTTTTCCATCAATTAACTAGAGTTCATGAAAAAACCGCAATGAGTCATTTTTTATGAGAACAAATAGAATAAAAAATAATTTAGAGCAGAAACAATGTAATAAATTACGAATAGACTAGCTGTTGAATATTTCATTCCTTGATTTTATAACTTGAGATGATTCGCAAGAGGCGACACTTGTATTTTGATAATGATTGTATTCTCAAATCAGATATTTTTTTCGGATTAAACTATATATTTGTGAATCATGGATAACTTTCACTTGTTATGCCTGCACCCCATTTTTTTTAGTTTGTTTAATGTCTCAAGTTTGTTCCCTCTTGTCTTGAAAAATTAGTTGTCCAATGAAATATTTCCTTTATCACAATTATTCCGAAGGCAAATTTTGCCGGAGAGTTTTTTAATTATGAACAAAGTCGCAAACTTTTCCCCACAAATTTCAAGTAGAATTTATTTTCGTATCCAAGTACCTAAATAGTCTTTGAATAAAGAATAATATTCATGACGCAAGAACACTTTTATTTTCAATGTATAACATTATTCTGTTTTCATTGATCAAAAGCAAGGAACCAATTATGCTGAATTTTTTTTTTCCTTTCACGGATAATATCAAGATTAAAATGATATAATCTAAAGATGTTCTTGATTGAATTTGAAGCGGCAGAACCGTTGAATGAACTTTATTTCACTATCAATCTGTTCCCCTCCTTTTCATCCTCAATCTTTGCTATTGGAGTTGGAACCCCGCGAGCATACATCCTCAAGCAGTTGAGAAGAGCTTCGACCCCATCTTCAACACTTTTCGAGTCATCCAGTCGAATTAATTACCGTACTCGTTCACGCGCGCTCGATCAGAGACATATTCGCTTCAACGCGCATCCCACGTAGCTCCAATTATTCTTGTAGAATTTCATACCAACTAGCATTTCGATTATAATCTCAGTGACTTATGTACAAAAACACACGCATATATATGGATAAGTATGAAATTTGCTCCAAAGCAAACTCGTAATAATTAAGTATAATGACTAACGAGCTTAGTCACATCTCACTACTCTCCCAAATTATGATATCTGCGAATATACTGTGCAGTGTCATGAAATGAAAGCGATAATTATTATCCAGTTTGTCAAATGGTGTCTTCATCTTTCTCGCTCACTTCGTCTAATGTGATATGCCAAAGCAGTTCTGTCGGTGTCTATGTCATACAGATCTGTCTGTTGGCTTCAGTGAGATGTAAATCCCATTAGCAAACTTGACTCTGTCATCGTCAGTTGCTGTTATATCCATATACATCTCATTTTGTCTCACCACCTGACATCATACTGTGTCATACCTCCATTCTCTATCGATTCAAAGACAAATTTATACATACTCCACTAGATACATATATATTTATTGTGTATATATGGGCGTTTATAGTGATTTTATACTAGTGTACGAGCACCAATTAATGTTGAAACTTCTCACTGAGATATGAAAATACAATTTCGCAATTGCACCTGTATTTCGTTCCAAGATTCGTAAATTCACCTCATCATATTTGAAGTCACGATGAATTCTCTTTAAGTTTCAACTTGAGTGAAGACCTTCGTCACGAATATGAAAGTGTATGTATATATATATATATGTATATATATATATTAAAGCTCGGTATATATTTATTTGTATTTTTGTTTGTGAATATCATGAAGAGAAATGAGTATTGATTGTGCATTGTGTTTGAATGAATTGGTAGATCTTTTCACGATTACTGTTCGATTTTGAAGTGCTTCTAAAATCAAACTGAAATTGGGTTGGTTATTTCAGCTGGGGAGGTCACAATGTATTTTTATTATTTTTTCTTTGCTACTAGTATTTGACTTCATACTATTATCATCTTGAATTTGTTCAAGTCAACCGTTCGTCAATATTACTTTTGTTATTTTCTTTTCGTAATTTCAGTTCTCTTACCTGCGTATGAATTTAGCTATTCAGTTATAGAAATAAATTTATTGGTCTAAGAAATATCTTGACATTCCATTTATTATGTTAGTATAAGGATGGAAAGAACAAATGCACTCGACGAGTCAAATTCATGAGTAGGGAAATAATTCTAACTAGACTGAGGAAAATACTAGCATAAAATGTGATTGAATTCCCCGAATGCATAACCGAGTAATTTTGATATATTTCAATAGAAAAATTGTGTTGTGGTAATATATGCGATTGATTCTATATCAATAATTTGTTCTCAGTGTCAGAGGAGTATAATACAGCAAACGAAATATTAAATTTACATGGAATTCATTTTTGAAAATAATGGCTGATGGTATTCATTCAATTGTTTCCGTCACAGTGAAACGAAAAAAATCAATAAAAAAAAATGAGACATAATCTCTAGTCGTCCCTCCCTCGCTTCCGCAGTGATATAAATGATTCTTATGAGAAAATTTCACAGTCCACTGCAATTTTCATGTTCTATCTATACTTTCCCCTCTTGCAACCACGAGAAATTTATTATATATTATATATAGTGAAGAAAATATATTTGTTGGTAATGCCGCAAGGCATCATACGAGTCCTTCATATTTTCACTTTTTTCTTCCATCTTCAGTAGAGCACTTTCACATCTGTATATTTCAAATTTGGTTAAGCAATTTTATTTACAGATGGGAGATGGATGTGACGTAGAAGTGAAAGAAGAAAATATTCGAGAAGGCAAACGAGGAGGAGGAAGAAGAAGTGTAGCAAGAAAGTTGGTGATGTATGTGTATGAAACATTTTCATATATTAAATTGAAATAATCCTCCATGCATAAAGTGTTCCTTGAACTTTATCTTTATCTTCTGAATACACCTTTTCTCACTCGGGTATTTGTGACATTAAAATCAAGGGGAAAGAAAGAAAGAAAATGGGGAGTGGATGAGTGTTTGGGGGTGAAAGTCATAACGCTGGCGTAAGGGATAGAAACTGTGCGAAGAAAGTTTCAACTATAAGCTGCACTTCGGGGGCTCGTTTTCTTCGTTAATGTGTGAATTTATATAAGTTTATATGTATACATAAGTGCTCACAGATATCTCTACGTGACGAACAGAACCTCAATTATAGATCACATGATATCTACATATCAAAAATTTTTCAGAAGTGAGTATGCACTAATGATATAATTTATATACATATTAATATTTTTCCCCATTTTCTGTTTCCTCTTTTGGTATTTATATAAATAATGTTCACATTCTCGTTGATGGTATTCCGAGTGCAATGCAAGTTTGATCTTCCCTCGGGTATTGAACGAGGATTCAACTAACGTTCCTGCAAAAGAGTTTCACCGTCTGGTACGTATAGATACATATTTTTTTCTTCTTTTTTTCTTCCTTTTCTTGATTAACCTATGCATATTTGAAATTGGTCTGGCTTGCTGTTCTGAAACCGGCAGTTCTTTTACTCGTAAATATTTCGCGAGATGTTATGTGAGTGCATGGATATTCAGATGTGAATACTAAAGAAAATTTTCAGAATTTAATTTCAGAATGCTACGTTAAAAATTTATATCAAAAGTATTGCTATTTTAATAAAATAATAATTTCAATAACTGTTGCAATAGCCTGATGAGGGAAATTATTAGGTATTTTTATTCTTTCAATCTGATCCAGTTGATAGAAAATCGGTGTGATAGATCATTCGTCACGATGCTTGACTAATGTCTAATTATTTTATGGCAATTTTGATTACAAATTAGTTGGAGTATTGCGCGCAAAAAGGAAAAATTAATGGTGAAGGAATGCTGGAATGTGAGAAATCCAATAATTTACTGATTAACTGAATTTCATAGGGCGATTCTAGCTTGGCAGTAATGTATATTGCTGAGCGTTTCATTTATTTCGATCACGCCATGAACGTCTTGACTGATTCACTTCTACTACCATAAGTCTGCTCTCTCTAGCTAGACGCGCTTCGAGACGTTATCAGAATGGTAAGGATAATAATAGGAATCGTTGGGGAATGTGGTGGAAGGCAGAGTCAAGCAAAGAGAGAGACAGAGAGAGAGTGGAAGTGGGGAACATTGAGAAAGCGATTGGGAAAGGGAGAGGCTGCAGAGGCAAGTGATAGTATAAAGGGTCAATCCACTGGATATTCCAAGAATGTATCATTATACTATACTCGGAGGCAATATGAAATCATCCTCATTTCAATTAGATGTACAAAAAAATTTCTCTCGTTTCATTTACAAACATTAAATAATATTTTCGTATTTCTTTTTATCGTTTACGTCATTGCTGTTTTTCCTCCGGGCGAATTTCCTCTTTCTTCATGCAATTTTTTCTAACTTCTTGCATAAATAAAACATTCACGATATAGTCTGCTCATAAATCTTCTTTCATGGTCACACGAATCTGAAGTTCTCCTGAATATTATATTAATTTTGTAGCTGAATTTTATTGTTCAGAGAAAGATATACATTATTAGGTTATTATTCTCCCCCATTTCCGCTTTTTCGCAATATCCCTCTCCGCATGAATGAAATTTTCTCGTAATAAAATGTTTATTCCAGTAATTACTATTGTATAAGAAAATTGAATCGAAGAAAAATAGATCACGCTGAGTGAAAGCATAAATTCAAACAATCAGTGAATTAACTTGGAAAATTCCAATCACGGCTGTGATTTTTCCCATATTAGTTCGATGAAAAATTCATATAGGGTTGATTTTCAGATGTGAAGTTCTAAAAAATAATTTCTGAATATTTCGACTCATCACT
Organism: Meteorus cinctellus; assembly: GCA_030523045.1. Classification (NCBI taxonomy): domain Eukaryota; kingdom Metazoa; phylum Arthropoda; class Insecta; order Hymenoptera; family Braconidae; genus Meteorus; species Meteorus cinctellus. The sequence continues at coordinate 240,759 of JAPYZF010000061.1, forward strand.
GTCGTTCCCGTTTTATTCTTTTATACATATCGTTCCATATATTCTCTGTGTATTTCACGAACATCAATGAAAAAAAGAAAGAAAACTCATATCAATTGTTGCAGGTCAACAAAATTCGGTGCCACGGTGATAAACATTAAGTGGTAGACCATTCCTAAGATTATGTTATGGTTATGATAAGAAAGGTTTTCAAACTAAACACACGTCTACACTCCATCCAAATATGTATTTACTCAAAATTCAAAAATATACATGTAAACGCAGTTATGCAACTATGTGAACGCATATATAACGTGGCATGTACTTATTCCTTTAATACCAACGTCTACAGCTATAGAAGTGATGTGGAATCACGCCATCGCAAGCTTCTAAGCTTAGTAAATTCTATAGTCATTGTGTACTAGTACGTTAGCTGTTACGTGCGCAACTTATGATCGTTACCCACGATATATTTTACGTAACCAACGATAACCGCGTAATAGTTCACCATTCCCTTTCTCTATTCACTGCAAACCTAATCGCTATTTAAAACGCGCTTTCTATATCACCATGAACAAGTTAACGTCCCTGTAATCTTCCCACCACACGAGTTCCACATTTCCCAATTGTATTTTTCAATGAAAAATTTATTTCAATGCACACAAATTACCATTACTTTCATTGTAAATAAACAGAAATTAAATATTCAAATCTAAATCAGTTTCACCACAGAAATTCATTTTTATACATAACTTCATATTTACCTACGTTATATTCAATTTTATCTGCATTTCCTCAACAAAATGAAAGAAAAAAGGGAAAAAATATATTCATTCCGCTTCACAAACTTTGTTTACCAATATCATGAGCTGCATTCGTAGATGCTGCGCGAGGTAGAAGGGATCGGCAAAATGTAACCGCATTGGTTGTACAGGGTGAAGAGGGTTGAGATGTAAATGATTCCACTGAATTGACTTTGTTGAGAGAATTTATATATATGAAACAAAACCATATCGCGTATCTGTATATGTATGCGCGTAACAGAGAGTGAGAGAAAGAGAGCTATAGATATGGATACTACCCCACAACTTGGGTTTTGGTATGGCTTTAGGTAAACTTCTTCGTGCGATAAACGCATGCACACGACAACGAGACGTTCAGTCGAGTGTTGTGTGAAGGGTGGCAAAAGGGAGATTGAATTATTTGCGAGGTGAATATTTATAGGGGTGGGCAAGCGAACGAAACGGTTAGTGGCGCCCTCAGGCATAAAAGCACATACAGAGGTATTTGTGTGTATGTGTCTGTCTGCGAACGAAGGACATCCTTCCAATCAAACAATGAATTCAAAAGCTTTTGCCCCTGGGAGCGTAAAAATTCATTCGATATTTGCTGCTGAAAGTTCAAAAACAAATTAAGGTAGTTTTATTATGCGGTACCGTGTTTTCTGGGTGTATGAAAAGGACTCGATCGAATTACCATAAAAATGGAATGTTTTATTATTTATGAAATGTTTCATACTGATGTACACCAAAATGAATATTCTCACGACCATATTTTCTTCAATTTTACAATTATATAATTGTTATAAATTTTCAAACATGGGAAATCCTCTCCAATTGGGGTTTGAGTTGTAAGACTATTATGGGAGAGACCATATGAGAATGATTAACATCAAACAAAATGGCATATCGAACAATTCTTAATTAAGGTTAAAAATAAATGAAGAAAAAAAAAGAAAACCTGAATTGTCCAGATGAATTTAACATGGTATTCCATAAAAATATTTTTCATGTCAGTTGGCGAATATTCAGTAAAATTTTATGATGAAAACACGTGATTGCACATGGAAAAATGAAAAAAAAACTGGTCACTGACGTCATTCAGGAGCAAGTAAATGGGGAGAATTATTATGGCTGAGATAGTTTCTCGTACAACTTGTCTGCTTCATACTATTACACATATACAAGTAGACGCGCTATAAAGTGTAATCGGACGGAAAGACGAGGGTTCACAACGATCAAATTGTCGCGTATAGTTATAATGTTTCATGGTGTGTATTAGTGCTGCGGGCTCTTACAGGTCGAGCTGGTTTTAACTTCCACAGTACAATCTATGCAACGCCAACGTAATAGCCAAATGTTGTTTGTAATTTTGTTCTTCTTTTTTCAGACGCATTAAAAGCTTTAGAATATCTGCAATGCAATAGATGTTATGTTGAAATATATTATGGAAATTCGTTAACAATGAAAGTTTTGATGAATTGCAGTGTATACAATCGGGTTTCAGTCTTAACTTAGTCACTACATCAAATGAATAAAGATTCAAGTGATAATAAATCCAATTCCATACTTTGAACTGTAGGTTTCCTTATTGCATTGAATTTGTAACTATATCACCAAACGTCATACTCATTTAATTACTGTGTCAGTTAGCGTTTTATTTCATAAGCTGCAGTTGAAATTGACACCATGAGAATGTAATACACCATTTAAAAATATTCACCCCGCATGGCTGTATTTTTCAGTGTATCTGATACTTTGTATGGCCCCAAAATAATGTTAACTCAATCGTCGATGCACAAATATAATTTCAATGTCAATTACCAACTTAAATATATGAATAAACAAATGTATGCCTGCAAATAGTATCGACTATAATGGACAATGAATGATTTTATTGTTTTTATATGTACATTATATATCTATATATAGATACTCACGTGAAAACAAATACAAAGAGGAATATTTGCGTGATAATGCGAGCCATTCCATTTTGAATGGTGCAATATCCTCAAAGTGGTCAAACGTTATATTGTCAATATTATTGCAAAACAGTTGAATGTCGTTGAATATTCTATTGCAATCGCGTCGTTGCACATTTTTATTCATGAGTTCATGAACATTTTCTACCGTACCAGTTATACTCTACTCCACTGCAGACTCCTTAACTGCATATATTTTTACCTCATGCATTTTCTAATCAGAATATGACCTCAATTTCACAAACAAGAGAATAAAAAAAAAATGAAATAAAATGATAAAAAAGAAATTTCCTCTATTTTTTTATTCAACAAATTTCTAAAATTATGGCCGCTGCACTTTATTTTTTTGTCGATAATCAATTTATATTACAATCACGGCCGGAATTTTTTGCCCCAAGTAATTTCAGATCCAATCATATTACCGAATATATATGCGTATGGATATCAGATATATATGCATATAGGAAACTAGACGATAAATATTTACGAAAATTATATTGATTCCCAATAAATCACATTTGTGGAATTTATTTAAGCCTGCTCTGAATATCGGGAACATTTCAAAACTTTATATGTATCAACATGGATAGGAGAATAGCTAGAAAATAACAAAAAAAAAATGGTTAAATCGATAAATTCTACTGCGAAGACTCAGAAAATTGATGGCCATGTTGGTAAACTGAAACCGTTAAGTACTTTAACAACGGCCAATGTTGTCTCATTGATAAGATCAAGAATTAAATCCAAGAGTCATATAGAAAGGAATACATATGTAGGTATATACGTTTATAACCAACATGAAACACTTTGAGTTATGCCGCAAGGTATATTGCAACAGCGCGAATCGAAAGAGAAATGCGCGGTAGTGGCAATAGAGGGTACATAGACTAGTAGCTATATGTATATACGACGAAGGACTGATTTATAGATGGCGACGAATCACGCGATGAAACACATAGATATAAACTCCTGTGAATATGCATTTCAAAGCTAGAGCATAAATGTTATAAGCCTGTATCAAAATCAAAAGCATTCCACAATGTAATACAAACGTGTGCCGTTTATATTCATGTTATCATTTGGGATTTCACGTGTGTAGTTGTAGTTATAATTATTACTGGAAATTTGTTAACCAGTGATACCAAGACACCTGAAAATTAATTTTTTGTTTCAATCCCATTCTAAATTAATTTCGGGCTTTATCGTATAATGTATTTTTTTGCTGTAAATTAGAGAATGTTTTTCAAAATCGTGATAACTCCTTGAGTCTAATTAACGCATATTATTAATGTTTCTATTAACAATTCATTCGATATGAGAAGCATTTTCTATATCTAATATTGATTTAGTGTTAAATGAATTATTGTATTTGTGTTTAAGATATTATCTGTTGAGATAAGAATTTTTTTCATTAGTACTCTACAGCATCATTGCCACATTTGTGGCGATGGAGAAATTTATGGATGTATGGGATTCTTTTGGAAACTATTTCAACGAGATACTCATGATAATTTTTATACCACTTAGAGTCGTCTATTATTGAGATACGTTTTCCATTTTAATCGTTCAACAAAATAATTATTTTGCATTAATTTCCAAAAGACCGTTATTATTGTGATAAATCGCGATATGAACAATATATAGGTACAAGAGAAAATTCATTCACCCCAACAAGCCAACTTGTTACTATTCCCGAGAGTGTCTTTGTCTTCATAAATCAACCAGGTGTGTATGGGAGGGTGCGAGAAAAGGTTAAAATAAGCAAAACGGAATTAGCAAAAGCGCCCCACTGTGGTAAAGTCTCGGATAATCAGTGGTGCGGTGATACCGGATGCTCTAAGCAACGAGAATTCCCGCGCTTTTAACTTTCCTGATGCGCTCATATAGTCCGGGAGTCCTGTATCCAACTATACCTCGTGCATAGTAAAATACAGTGCGCGAGAAGATGGGGATTAGAAACAGTGTAACGTGTGTGTTTTGTGGCCCACAAGGATTAAGGGCGTAGTTTATTTCGACATAACAAAATATGAAGCACTCAACCCTTGTGTAGTGGTCCAAGTATATAGAATCCAAGACACAGATTTTATACGTTGAAATTTCCACATTTAGAGAATATAATGTGGAAATATAAACAAACTCAAAGTTGTTACTATGCGCTCCGATTTTTGAAGACTTTTATGGCAAACATTTATCATATTTCTCTCAACTCTCAAGAATGATTTCGGCGATTATTATATATAAATTAGACTGAATTCTTTTTTTTTTTCAGACTGTTCAATACATTATGAATATATTCAACAAGTATCACAGCGAATCGGACAAATACTTGGCCAAAATGGTTGATCAAACAATTCTTTTTCACCCACATGAATGATATTGTAGTTGAGTGAATACACCTGTGTAAAACCATCGATTTTTCCCAGACCGTTATAGCAATAATAAAAGCATTCAACAAAAGTGAAATAAAAGAATCCACCCAAAATGAAAATTGCGCATTCATATCCACACATTTCCATTCAACATGAATTGTCATTGTAATCCCAACCACAAATGTTTCCCTGCAATACGTTTGATATTTCTCTCCCTTTCTCAATGCTAGTAAATAGTTGATCCTAAACGTAATAAATCTGTAATTACTATTTCAATACGGTTAAGCTACTTAAGTTCATATTACTCCTTAATTAATATATGAAGCAATATTGTGGTGACGACGAAGAATACGGCGATGAAAACGAGGGTGGATTTGGATTAGGATTCTGCGCACTTTATCGGCTTAAATGTGCGCCCTAAGAAATCATAGAAGCGACTAGCGTCACCACTAGAACACATATATACAGTTATATAATATATATACAGTGTGTAACATACATTCGCGTTTTCTCCAGAAGAAATACCGGATAAGGGGGATTAATGAAATGGTGCGCGCGGTGTCGACGTATACGCCCTGGGGATAGGGAGTATGGTCGTTAAATCTGAGAAGCTGGCGTGTATAGATTCCACCTATCTTGAACCGAGAGAGAGGTTGGCACATGTATGCTTCCACTCTATCTCCATTCCCACTCTCGATTTTATATACAAATATATGTCTTATCTTATTTTTCTCTTCATTTTATTTCATTTCATTTATCTATTTAGTCTTCTCGCCTCCTTATTTTTATATGTAACTCCATTGGTCGTAAACTCGCATAGTTTCAACGATAAATCGTAATAAAATCGATGAAGTATTAGGTGGAAAAAGAAAAAAAAAACACTGAGTACCAGTGAGAACAGTATAAGCAGTTGTTTATTTGCTATATTTACTCAGGTCTACGGACCCAGACTTACGTTCACACATTTGTTATCAACATCCTCCCGTTTTTTTTTTTTTCTTGTATACATATGTTCGTATGGCACAAGTTGGAACTTTACGTTCGAGCGTGCAATATGATCGGCGATAATAATCCACGTACAAGATCTGAAGTTTCATGAAAAGATTTTAATGAGTTGGCGTGATATAGTATATACGCCCTCTAATAAATAGCAATTAGCAACGCGATAATTGATATTATGCGTGTATGAGAGTGCACACGAGAATGGAATTTTTTTATTTTTTGTTTGTATCCTACTGTTTTATTACTTTTGACGCGCGCACCGGTTTTACTATGTGTGTGAGTACCTAATTATTTCTAAGCATACACTTTAATATCAAATAATAAGCGTTGTAATAAAATAGTTTAAAATAGTTAATGAAAAAGTTTAATGACAAATATAATTTTGGATTTTAAATTTGGTATTCCCTGATTGAAGTTTCATAATTTTTTTTTTGTTGAGTTGAATAATTGTGCAATGCTATTACTTTTCTTGGTTCTATATTGTAGTCTTGATATTTAGAGGTGACTGTGATGATAAAATCTTGTTTATTTCATTGAAAGATTTCATCTACCGTACAATTGATTATAAAATTCTTGAATAACACAAAATTGAACTCAAGAATGTAAACAGAAATTGATAGTGTTTACAATGAAATACTTTGACTTATCACTATTGTTATCAAATTATACTTCTGTATATTTTCTTATAAGAATTTATTGCTGATATAATTTGCAGGAGTGATAAAGCTATGTACCATCATACACACGTCTGGATGAATTTCCATATACCTATTTATAAAAATGGGTATAGATATTTATCTGTATTATAGCCTTTTATATTATGTGATATTATACCATTTTATGGGAGTACGAATTCAATATATAAGAGCTGTATATATATATATATATATATATATATATATATATAGAGTATTGTTCTTAATGTTCCTGTTAAGTGCTCGTCTCGGTCACGTCAGATATTATGTTGTATATTGAAATCGCATTTATACCGTTTATATATACATACGAATATATATATATATATATATGCTAGAGATAGAATGGAGCTGCAGCTGAAATATATATTCCTGCAAACCGCCATCCAACTAATGAGACAGACAGGCTGGGGTTTCATTTTCCTGACCTATATAAGATAACATAAATGGACATGTATTTATGTTCATTGCGAAATTGCTGCTTTTTTGTTTTTACAAATTCAATTCTGCTTTCATTAACTTTGTCAGATTAAAGAATTTTAATGATTTCTATTATTCTATTTATTCTTTTGATATCAATCTATAGTTATGTGAATGAATGTATTCCCATGAAATGTTGTTTCTGTACTTGTCACAATATAGTTGGGTAATTATCCAACTTCCAATAACAAATGATAAAAATTATGTCACACAGTATGTGCCTCTGAATCTGATATGTGAATATCAAAGAGAATAAAGTTAGCGAAAATGAAATTTCAGATAAAATGACAAAATGAAGGAAAAAATTAGTTTGTGATCAATAATGGTTTTTTTCAATGGTTCCCACAATTGAATTGTGCAATTGTTGAAACGATAATCCCTAAAGTGCATACGCGTGCTTACATATAACAAGGAACTTTTTTCATTATTGATATTTTTTTTGCATTCTATTTTCAATTCCTGGTGCATTCGCGATTTTAACTGGCGAAATGTAATAGTGAAGAGACTATTTTGTCGTGACTGGTCACAATGAGCCAACAGCTCGATCCTAATCCCTTAATGGCTTTGGAAAAACGTCTCGTAATGTAATTGAATTCCTCTCTATCTCTCTTTCATCGTTCTTCTCATCCTTTCTGTTACTCTCATTCATCCTCTTTCCTCCTCACTATGCTTGCTTTGTTCTAGGTATTCTCGCTTTTCATCCACTATTGTTTTCCGTCGTTACTAGGTTTAATGGATTTGCTATATGTACCACTCTCTAACGCTGTGTACTATGCATCAGCTCTATTCGTTTACTGGGATCTGAGCTTGCATGCATTCACTCCTCATGAGCGTTTCGCGAAATTGATTGTGTGGATCACTTTTTCAATAAAAATACCAATGATTCGTTGTTCTACTTGAGATTTTCTTTTTACGATATGGCTGATTAGTTGTTCCATAGTTTTCCTTGCGTGATCTCTATGAGACTGTTGAGAAGAATTTCTATATGACCACTGTAAACATTGATGACATAATTACGATTCGATTGTCGTACGTATCATCCCAAGAATTTGATGAATAAAGTAGGGCATTCCGTTAAATAAACGAACGTAAGTTAATTCAGAATAAAATTTCCTCCACCCAATGTCCTCAATGTGAAAGTATGTCAGATGTACATCAGAACAATGAAACTACGTCCGCTACGTATGTTTATTGCCGTTGGGAGATATTCTCATATCTATATATATTACGCGACATTCTGGCTAGAAAAGAAAAATCCATGATACCCACGAGAATATATATACATATATATAAAGAACGTTTTCATATATAGATACACGCGACTTGTGGGCGAATGCTTTGAGTATTATTATTATCTCGTGGTACTTAAGCTTTACGTATTTTTGCATAACCGCAAATTAGAAATAATTACTGTTAGACCCAAGAGATGAAAACCACGGTGTGGGGTTACACATTATACGAGAGATAACGCGCAGCTTGGTCTCCGTTGCTTCAACGCATTGCCCTCCACTTCGAGACAATGGGCAACTATATACAATGTGTACTATATTCGTCCACTTATTTTCATAGATACGAAGGAACATCACAAAAGTTTATTTTCAGACTATTTTTACATTCACATTTTTTTTCTCCTTTTCATTCTTTCCATAAGGATGGATAATATAAAGTGTTGAATTATTGGAGCAGTTATCTATGTCAATGTATTGTAAACCAATTTGAAATCGTAATAAAACTGTCAATTCTTCAATTTACCACATTTGGAAATTAATTCATAAATAATACGAGTTCTGTATTCAATGACAGATGAAATGAACGAATATTTACATTTATATTGATCGATTCTTCATTCTCACAAGAGAAATTTTCACATTCAAAAACAATAATTTCCAATTAGTTTAATATTACTTCATTTCAATTCTTATCGATATGATAATAAATAAATGTGATTTATGTAATGTACGAATGGGAGGCTGTTCACAGCTGTCACTAAATAATATGTCCGTATAAACATACAAATATAGATGCAGAGAGGGAAGAGAGGTACCAAACTGTTTATGAACGTCCACAGACGTGAATTGAGTGCGGCGTTATGTAAATCGTGTAATGAAAGCTGTGTGCATACAGGTACACACATGGTTATACGACAAATCGAATATACGTAGGCATTAATGTATGTATGTGTATGTTTACACATAAATTACGCCACGTATGGCTGCCCACTATCATATTTAATTTATACAAGCACGATAGTTTAGTTGCAATAATATACTAATGGTTTGTGTATAGAAATTTAGCGAAATAAATTTGAAGAGAATATCATACTCATATATATATATATATGCATATATGATATAAAATGTGCGTATTTATTTTTGATGAACTAGCGTTGAGAGTAATATGCCACGAAAGTACGAGCTAACAGCAACTGTACGGTCCATTAGTTTCAGTGAATTTTTATTAATTATGTACATGTATTGTGAATTTTAATACTTTTCCATGCATAACAAATTAATATCGTATTTTCCTTTAATTAAAATTGAAATATCTTCATATCCGGAAGATCGGAACAACGGAAAACAATGGGTATTCATGATGTATAACAATTATGCAATGTTGATGGGTTAGTAATTCACGTCTAGAGAGATCTAGTACGCCGTCAAACATATTTGTTTCATGAAATTCATATATCGGAAAACAGAAAACAAAATTTTCAATAGAATAAAAATACTTTACATGAAATGATCCCCATTGTTTGCAGTGAATGAGAAGAAAAAGAACTATCGAATATTTTTTTTAATTTTCCATGAACCAGAATTTTTTTTCCCACACAAACCGTATTTTCCATCACTCAATGCTTCACATGATAGAGTGGCTCAATCCACGATCCATATTCGAAAAAAACTCATTGTGTATTATGCTCGTTAAGGTGGAAGCTTTGCTTGGATTTATGGCACAGTGATTGTTGATAAATCACTTTTAAATTCATTTCATGAGGTAATTATTAATTGAAGCGTCATTGAGAATCTCTACATATCGATAACAATTCGCCCAACTGGGGGATAGTCGAATATTTTTATTACAAATGAAAGAATAGACTCACCAGAATATGCCTCAGATTGTACATCGTCTGCAGTTGGATTGAACCCACCACTTGCATTTGGAGGACAACCATTGCGATTTTGTTGGACAGCGCGAATTGTATGTGTTGCAAGTAGTGATGGACCACGTGGTGGTACTTCGGGAGCGGGCTCTGATGGTGCTGGCTCTGGTGGCGAGTCTCGGCCATTATCTACGAAAGAAAAATAAAATACAAATTTACTAAATAATTCAGAATGTTCAATGACACGAATAATGAGGTCTCTCTATCATTAAATTATTATTGAAGTCGTAGTGAAGTTAATTTTGTATATGTAAATTGAAGAATTATCTTCTGGTAAATCGTCATTCGATTACAATACAATTACAGATGGATATAAATCTTTTTTAGCGATAGAATATATGTAAAATATATGCATCAATTCCGATAAATTGGGTCCGTGGATTTCAGTATGGTGATGATACGATAAACTCAATATCCCATTCGCGAATATACTTCGTGTGTATGTATATAATTAACGCAATGTATAACCATTAGAGATTGTTAATGTTGCAATGGAACATTACTGTAAATCAATGTTAACTACGAACCAGTGGGTTTCTATCGTAGTGGAGCTTTTGGCCGAGGCAAAACGTAACTTACTTCCCTTTAGCTGTTTGGCACGACGAGAAAGGGGAATTGGAGTAACTCTGCAGTCTGATATTCGATAATGGAAGTTTCCATAGCCGAGACTCTTCTCACTCTCTCTTCCTCTCTCAATTTTACTCACTTGCCCACTTACCTTTAACATCCTATACACATATATATGCTTCTTTGAATGTGTATGTATGTGTGTATAACGAGAAGCCACAGCAGATTTAAACTGCCCGGTAGTCGCATCAACCGGATATATAACTTTATAATAAGGTCATCGGAAAGTTATATTTCACTAATATTACCGCCGAGTATTGGATCATAAATACAATTTTCATGAATTCAAGAAGTGTTCGGATGATATTCATCATGTTATGGAGAAATTGAAATGGCACAGGTTACTTCAATTCTCTATTGGTGATCGTTGTGGACCTACGCTGCAAACTATGGTATTTGATTTTGTTGTAATTCTTCGAATAATGATATCTTGTATACGAACCCCTTATTAACAAAATAATAAATTTGTAAGGGACCATTTTATTCCTAAGTGAGACATTCTGATCGAATTGATTTTTCAAATACAAATCGATCTGAATTTGAAGAAAATGAAAAGATTGTAGATACATTCTGATAAATTTTGATAAAAGTAACACCAAGCATTACCAAATTGATAGAAGTTTTGTTTCAATTCAAATTCATGACGGCTGATTATTAAAACGTCGTGGATATATTTAGTTAATTTTTCTATTTTTTTCAGTAAAATTCACTTTCAACGTGTGCACAGTTACTATGAACCAATGTCAAATACACATTTATTTGAATTTCTACAATACAAAATATATAATATGATTTAGAAGTATATTTTGGGATGGATAGATTCATCAGGTTGTCTATAATGCACATGCATTTATAAAGCCGATATATTAATTATTCATAATATATAACTTTCGATTATTATTAGACATCTGTGGAGATCGACGAGGCGGTAAACGAACGTGATTCGTCGCAATTGTTTCAAATTATTCCGCTCGTTACGTTGAAGCTTTTGCGCGCACGATTCACGCACATATAATACCCACTGCTGTCGAAGTTTAATTGGAGGGATATAATTGCATACAACGCTCCATGTATCGTTAACGCGATTTCAAACAATCGAATATACAGAAAATGGACGTTTATATAATTTCTGATATTTTTCTTTCTTGTTCGTCAATGAAACCTATCCGATTGAATATAGCCGAATAAATCATAGTTGATTGGAACATTTTATGTCAAATTGGAATTCTATAGAATATGAAATTAAAAATATAAAGTGATATAATTCGACACATTAATCAAATCTAGAAAATTATTGCAATTTTTATTTAAGTGAATAAATTTATCAATGTATTTTTTGCCTATTTCATTTTTCATATAACTTTTTTCTGTTCGTTCCCACGAATAAATCATTTTTCCTTTTGTTGGTATCCTTCCGTTTTATTTCAGTTCGTGTGTGTTGCACGTACCTGAAAAGAATGACAGCTCACACAGACCTTCATATATAGGCCGCCAGTGCAGAAGTGCAGACAAACAGAAAAACAAATTAGTGCAGTATTACTCAAAATGAAATAAATATACAATTATACTTCAACTAATGTGAAAAAAAAGTGGAAAAATTGTAACAATAGTTATGTGCATGGGTTAGTGGAGGATGAAGCTATTTAAAATCGTTGAATGCATCATTATAAAAAGGATGTACTCATTATTCCAGAGTATCTTTATATAATTTGCAACACGAACATTAGCATTTCATAGAATTACATTCAATTGTATAATATATAAAAGTTATCTCTCTATTCATGTGTTGATGTTATCGCTTGAATGCTGATGGAGTAGTGATACACAATATATATATACTGAAATGGATGAATCATAGGAAAATAAAGAACCAGAAAAATGAATATAAATATCAATGATATATAAATGACGTACGTGAAATATTCGACTGTGGTGGAAATGCGAGTGTTGTTAACTCTCTTTAATCCACCAATTTCTCTCTATATATGGAATAGCAATAGTTTAATTAAACCAGCGTGGTGAAACGTGGTAATGCATTTCTGTCGGCAACAGCCGTGTACGTCCCCGTATCTCGAATAACTTTGGCTCACCTCTCGCCGTCCCCCTCACTCTTTTGCCCACCTCAACTCACCGAACCCCAGCATACATATGTGCATTCGTTACTGTTATATCGGACACAAATTTGCACGCTCAGCACTGCCACGTTACGACGATCTGTACAGCAAATGTAATACATAATTGCAATGGTTGGTCTTTCGCAATCATTTAAAAACCACACATTTTCCAAAGTATTTTGGGGAAAGAAAATGAAATTAATCATGAAACAAATGTGATTGTGCAAAAATTTTGATTAACATTCCGTTGATAAATTGTTTTCCAGCATGAGTAGGAAAATATTTGCACTATTTTGTGGAGAATCGGAAAACTTGATGTGACGAATTGCCAATCCCCGGATTGATTTGAACTAGACTAATTTTTATTCATTAATTTTTTTCCCATCTGATCCATTATTATTATTAGTTCATAAATAAGGAATGACGTCTGGTGACATGAACTTGGTGAATTTCGCTGAGAATCTGCAGAATTTTTGAATGTATTAGACATTGAATAAATAAATTTGATTTAAGTGGTTTACAATATCAAGATGGACCAGATCAGACCAGAAAGAAACCATTTTTCATTGAAACTTGAACTCAACCTCTTCCTTGTGCATTCATTGCATGGAGCGTTTCCTCACTCTGTCACTGATTCAATTGGAAAGGATATAATGTGCTGGGATATGAATATTATTGCAATAATCTATTTTTATTCATAAAAAAAAACAAGTTATGATAGATGCCACTGAATGTCAATTACTGAATTTACTTCACAATGCAAATTTATAACAGACACACCAAAGACGTCACCATTATCTTAAAATTGTGAGCTATTTTATTCCTAAAAATTATATCCCACCAACACTGTATTTATGATAGAAAAATTTCAGCATACAAATTTCTACTAGAAAATTTAATCAATCACCATACACAATTTTGGGCTGCATAAATATAATCGGGCCATGTAACGAACCCAACATCACCGAGTGCCGATCACCCTGCCACTCTCTCATTCTACACGTACAACGATTAATTTAATTAGATAGTGCTCTCGCATGGCGGGAGATTGGCGGCTTGAGCGAGAGCAATATGTGCAGCTCACGGCGAATCGGAGAGCCAATTATGGGTATACGGTCTACACTATGGTTGGTGCATCCACTGACAGAATTCACTAGTGTGAACTAGAGTCGCTTATTCCTCTCGTCGTTTCTCATCGGATTTGCGCTTGGACGATGTGCATATATATATATATATATACATATATGCAGACAAGTAATACAATAGAGACGGAAATCGAGGAGTAGTACGAAACGGGTTATAGTCAGACATCGTGAAAGGGGAAAGACCAGTATAGAAGGAGTGAGTGTCTCGTTGCAAGATGGTTTCGACAGTGACTTGATGCGGTTAACGGTTCAGCGTATAGATAATTCGATTTAATAATGGACTAACGCCTTCGACTGCCCTCTTCTATAACATTTCCATCTCTCGCTACTCTTCTCATTCCATATATAGAACATGTACGAATATGTACATATTCAATATTCATGTAAATATGAATTATCTCCTGGGTGCGATTGTGAAGCTTCGCCGGTGATAGTGACGACGTCGACACAAGAGTGAGCGAACGAACGTTTTGAATATGTTTGTGCAGAATGATGCGCGTATGGAACGAATTGACTCTATATTCTTGGTAAGAGGGAGTGGGGGTGACAGAGAGGGACAAAGGGAGACTTTGCACAGATTTGGTTGACGTGACGTTGATTCGAATTAACGTCTATGGATAGATATACGTATGTGTATAGATATGAATTTTCAGATAGATCGAACATTGTCCAAAGACGAATTTAGATGTCAATCATTATCAATTTTATATTGTTGAACGTCTGCCATCTATTCAATTGTCATTTCCCATTGTATTCTCTTCTTCGTTTTTTATTCTGTAGTTTTAGCAATGATGGGTGATTTATTTCGTGGGTTTATTTTAGGAATGATCAAGTGGATTGGGAGATGTTTTAATGGCTGGAGAAGAATTATCGTCAAATACATTCTGAGGCAAAATATAAAAGAACATCATAAAAGTTTTATAGTATATAAATTGATTCGCTCAATAGAAATCATTTTGTGGTTTTGTTTGATTCATAGAAAAAATGCGATCACAGTTGACTTCTTCTTGGCTTCTTCACTTCATTATTCTATATTTAATTTTTTCTAGAGCAATTGAATTATTTATAGATTCACTTTGTGGAAAACTTCTAATCATGAAAAGTTTCAATTGGTTGGAGAAAAAGTTGTCGAAATTATCACGAAAATGGTGTGTGGAATAACGCATGCATAATATTGTGATCAAATAAATTTTCACAATGACATTCATATATACCTAGAATA
Organism: Meteorus cinctellus; assembly: GCA_030523045.1. Taxonomy (NCBI): domain Eukaryota; kingdom Metazoa; phylum Arthropoda; class Insecta; order Hymenoptera; family Braconidae; genus Meteorus; species Meteorus cinctellus. The sequence continues at coordinate 256,313 of JAPYZF010000061.1, forward strand.
TACTCTGTACACAATATACAGCCGCACAATTATTCTCATCATTCGGTGAATCCTCTGGCAGCGCTCCAGAAATTCACAACCGCGCTCTCTCGCGTTCATCTCCCATAGCCCCGCGGGACGACTAAATTCTATACCGCAATTAATGGAATTGATCGTAGGACAATGGACAAATCAATTTTTCATTCAAATCTGGCACACGCATTTCTCATTAAGGAAAACAAGGTGGGAAAAAATTGGAAGGTAAATGGAAAATACTATTGAATGATTAATAATAAATAATATTTAATATTAAATTACTGATCGAAGTTCCATCCCATAACTAAATGCTTGGCTGAATCATTACAAGTTTGATCAATGTAGCATGACAATTTCAATTTGTATTGACACATCAACTCACACAATATTATGTTATGTCTTTGAAGCTCGTGTTCAATACCTGCAGCGTTTTATCACATCAGTGAATAGCGTAAAGGAACTCTCGCCATTGCTATGAGAACGAAGGTATATAGAGATAGACTGGTACGATATGGGTGCGCTTAAGTAAACGCAAGCAAACTCAGACCGTTGGGAACCATTTGCTAATAGATGCCGCGACATCCTACCATTAGACCGCAGGGACATTCCACCAAGCAATATCCCATCGGAGGTTTGGACGGGAATTACCGTACGGCCGATCCTGTTAATTTCAACGACGAGCTGAGCACCGAACTCAGAGAGAAATTCTCAGCAAATGTTGGAGCTGTCTGTGTGCGATGCGCGTTCATCTATATTATAGTTGTATATTTTCATTTGGGATAAAATATGCACCACCAGAGTAGGAAAGAGTTGATTTGGATGAATCATGTCAAGAATAAAAAAATTGCAATCAATTTTTGAATTGAGATCGAGATTTGAACCATTGAGAGAAAAGTTTGTTTGTAAAGTAAGAGAGATTTATTTATTTTATACAAGTAAATCTGATATCCAGATATAATCATATAAAAATTCATTTAAAGTTATCATTCGTATAATTAAATTATATTCTCATGATGAATATCCGGTACAGAAATAGATGTCAAGTATAGATTCTCTTGACTCAGAGTTTATGTAAATGTTTAGCAATGCATTAAGATTCATACTGTTGATATCATCGAGTGACTTTAAATCCAATAATTTTCTTCACCTTCATCACGCATGTGTTTTCATTTGGAATTAATCATGGAATCCACTTTTGCTCTTTGACACTGTCCGAAGGAGACTTCTGTTGGTAATCTCGCAGTAACATGTTGGGGTCTTTTTAAGCTAATTTAATGAGTCTAACGTATATGAAACGCGGTACGAAATGAGATAGTCCTCAAGTTCATTAAAAAGTTAGTTGACCGGTTGGGCGCGGGAGATTCGCGGATGTGCAATATATGTATACTGTATGAAGCAACAGAGGATAACTCGAACGCAAGGTGACAAAGCTCCGCGTACACTCACCCATCTATCGTGGTGTCTCAAAGCAGCGTTAACCACGTTGACGTTGTAGACATCGTCATTGTCGTTCACCTACTCCATTCCCAGCCCTTATTTTGCCCCGACCAAAAAGCGTTAGCCATACTGTGGTGTTCGTCGTTGGCCAATGCCTCGGGTGGCGAAGGCCTAAATACTCTTGGCTTTTCCCAAAACAATATAGTACTGTACGTTAACTTTGCAGTGAGCCCGAGCTAACTAGCCCAGCCCTCGGGTAACTGTTAACTCAGTTACGAGTCGGCGCTCGGTTCTGTGTTGAGAGAGGTATGGTGAAGAAGTAAAAGGGATGAGTGAGACGCAGAGAAGAGAGAAAGGACTGACAACAACAATGGGAACGTCCAAGTAGTTAGATAAAGGAAAAAAAAAATATAGCAAAGGTACTTTTGAAATAATTAAAAAAAAAAAACATTCTCTCCATGTTGTGAAAAGTTTCGAGTGTTTATATTATGTTCATTCAATGGCTCGCGGGTACTTGGCAAAATAGGAACATGAAGTACTGGACATCTATCGTCGCACTGTATTGTTGATCTTAATGACAGATGTTGAAATTTTACAATAACCAATCATTGTAGGTAGAAAAAAATTGAGTTAAAAATTGTGCAGCTCTATGGAGAATTGTTGTTCGTTCAAAGGACAAAACTAATATTCAAGGAATGAAATTCATGTGGAGTTTGGTTATTATCGGTTACGAGGATTTGTAACTGTTGTAGGCTCAGACAATACTCCTGTAACACGGTTCGAAATTTCTTCTTTCTAATATGAGGGTTCATGAAAACATCGATTTAGTTTTGCCTGGTCTAATGAATATCTCGATTCATAATATTCGAAGCATACGATCGTGATCGGAGGGAAAGCCAAATTTTTTTTCATCATAACTGAAGGTTGTGAATTTCCAATTATCAGTTTGAATTTTGAGGGGTTGAATGGTTTCGGAAGCGAAAGGCAGAACGGCGCCACGGGAGGGTAAAAAGGGCGCCAGCCCTTCATATGTATATATATATATATATATATGTATATATGAATATATACATGGTATGCATGTTTTCAACGCGCAACCGTGCAAAGTCGCAGAACCCTTCGTCCGCCCACGACGCCGGACCCAGTAACCAAATTATGGATTAAAATCTCCTGCACGATAAGTTAACGAGCTGTACCGCGAACGCAATTACAGACTATAATGTGGTTATTCGCTTATATTGAGTGCGATGACAAGGGGTGGGCGGTAGTAGCAGGAGATCAGCTTTCCAGATAAGTGAGTTCATCATCGAAAATTGATATTAATATACATAAACATTTGAATGCTGATATAAAACTTTGGAAAAAATACGGAAAAGTTATCTCTCATGCGGCTTGACATGATTTTCCATTCTATTATTAGTAAATAATTATTAGAATCTATTGTTATATGTTTGTTGAAGAATTTTACGAATAACTAAATAAATGAGTTTTCGGTGAGTTTGGGAATGAGAGTTATGTCTGGCATTCACATTCCTATTTGCAAACATAGTGTACTCAATTAGTGAACTAAAAGCAAACAATTATAACCTTAGTGTAGTGAATATTCAGAAGCAAAGGAATTATGTATCAAAATGATAAATTCCATTGTTGTCGAAATTCCAAAGGAACAATTTCACTTGTTTGATTGAAAATAATTCTGAAATGTTTACTTCATTCTTGTAATTTCGGTTTAGACTCAAGCGGTAGAGCACACCGATTCCTACTACACCTTGAAACGCAGTACTGTGCTTTATTATTTATTGAGTGAAATACGGAAAAATGAAATTGAAACATTTTTTTGTCGTTGCCAATCTTTGATATGAATGACATGACTTGGCAAATATTTAATAATAAGAAAAAGAAAATTCCATTGTCTGAGGGGAAAGAGAGCGAACGGTGAACAAAAAAAAATCTCCAGAATTTTTCAATCGATAAAGCATTTAGTTAATTGATTTGCAAAATTTACAAATTTTCTCATAATCATTGACGAAGAATTTCGTATTCTCTTTTCATTATGTTCCACTGAAGAAATTGAATAAAATTTCAGTATCCAAATGAAGTAGTGTTTTTTGTAAATGATATAATCATCGAATCACAACCTCGAGTGAAAATAAAATTCATAAGGGCCTATTTGTAATGCTGATGGTCCAGAGATTTTTCACCTAAGCAAGTACACTCGCCTTTATGAAATCCCTGTTGAACAATGAATACAACAAATAAGAGTGAAAATAATGGATAAATAAAAACATAGTGAAATAAAAAATTCATGTGAATGAATTGATGGAATGAAAATGTGTATGACACATGACACTTGAGACATTTGTCCGATAAAAATAACATACCATTATTGAGATGCATGCGAGAATGCTCGTCGGGGTAAATCGTCTCGGAACGATCACTAGCAGTTGAGCTTGAGCTTAAAGCGCTGTTGTGCTGACCCCGTCGAGTACGGCGTCCCAGTGTACCACCGCCACTACTACCATTACCACCGGAACTCGTTTTCTTTGCGGGCGCCGCGTAAATCACTTCGCCTGTCATGCACAACAAATAACGATCGATCATATACATAAAGGAAAAAAATTTAAATTTATACGCATTGTGAAGGGAAACATCATTATATTTGTGAACAAATGTTGGATGAATTGTTTAGTATCTATGCATATATATTCTGCGTGTACATGCTGTTACTAACCATTGCCATTACGCGATCGATCGGACGACACGCTGCCATTGTAATGATGCCGCCGTGAATTTGTGCTTTCCATGGGAAACGGCGATGCCTGACGGTGGTTTAACGGCAATGTTGGTGGTGGTGTTGGAAATGGCGTTGTTGGATTATCAGTTGTTACTGATGCACCCTCCGTGTCTGAGCCAGTTCGATACGTTCGATCTGTTGAACCTGCATCACATGACATACAATCCAACAATGAGCGTGAAAATATGGATGAAAATTTTATGATACTTTGAATGTCTGTATGGAGTGTTAAGCGTTAGACGCACAGGGTGGAGGAGGAAAACGAAAGTCAACAAATTCTTATTACTGAAATTAGATAAGTGTTTTCAATGAAATTATTTTTTATAGTTCCACGAGAATCATCACCCGAACTGTCGGATGAAAATCAAGAGAAAACTCAACTCATTCTTTCATCGGAGGATTTCACTGCACTTATCTCTATTTCCCCACTGTATTCTTGCATTCTTTCACTTCCCCTCTATTGCTACCATACAAATCGACATTTCAACTTGCACACGTCCATATATATGGTACAAATAAATTCCCATCGACTGAAGTTATCTCGTCGCGTAGTAACCTCAAGGGTTACCTCCTTCGCCGTTGATGCAGCCATCATTTCCGTTTTACTGTTCTTCAGTCGGATGCATTTATATATAGACATCACCGTAACGGTGGCATTGCAACAACCACTTGCGAAAATAGAATCGTGAGCTTCACTGTATAAAGTATTTGATCATGCATCGTTGAGTTGACCCGCATTTGCTTAAGTCGAGACGCTGATCGGTGTAGTATGTATCGTAAATTCACTGAAAGAATTGCTCGAATATTTTTGTTCACCAAATGGTTTCCGCTGACTGGGAGGTATATGGAGTAGAATAATTGTACATCTCAGAGAGTCGCTCGATAATCAGTATCAAAATAAAAGGAAGAAATTGTTACTCTATTGCAGGGAGTAATACGAAGTACATTGTAGAAAGAATTTGCGCTCAGCTAAATAAAGATTTCGCAATATTTGTGACATTATTTTGATGACGGTGAAACTAAGAAAATATTTTTGGTAGTTATGATATTGGATAGGAATCAGTACTTGTCCAATGGTTTATCAATTCATGATTTCACGATGAACAAGAACATTCGGTACAGGAAATAATTCATTACAGTTGTGTTATTAGGAAATGAAAAAATGGGAAAGTGCTTTCTATCATTAGTCAACGTAGTATTAATTTATTCATAAGTAAGTTCTTCTTCTTCGAAACAAAGTGAGTTATATGGATAAGGTTAATATGCGAGCGGGTGCAAGGGTTGGGTGTTCTAATTTTCTGTTAAATTTCTTCCCTTTGCGTTTGAACAAAGGGAAGCAAACCAGCGGTAAGAAAATGCTTGAATATTCTCGTTTCAGTAAAAAGTAAAAACAGTGGGATGGAAACTCTACGAGAAGAAAGGTAGAAGGAGATCGGTGCGGTGATGTTGGAAAAGGGCGGTTGTAAAAGTATGCGATGTTGCAAAACGCTTGTGTCAGGGGGAAATAGAGAATGAGCGGGATTGAATCTTGTCGGTAATTAATGAGCAAAGTTTCATAAATAGCTAAGAGCGCAGTCATATCAAAATATGTGAATAGAAAACAAATATGAATTATCTATAGTGTTGAAAGGAGAATAATGTCATGTGGTTTCAAGTAAAAACCATATTAATTTTATGAAATGTATCAAAATGTATACACAATTCTGTTTTTATCAAGATGCTGGAAATAAAATCTCATACATTAATTTTGGAGTTTTGTTTTGTGCATAAACCTTCGCCAAATTCTATTTTTAAAAATGTGGAATCATCTAATAAACTGTAATACTGAAAGATCCTGAAGATGCCCTCATAAAAAAAAGCAGCAAATAAAATAGAACAGAAAAATGAAGCAAAATATAATGTCAAGATATCAAAAAATAGTTTGATGCAGTCGTATTTTAGGAATATCAGTAACATAGAGACAAGTAGCATGAAAGACAAGTAAAGTGTAAAGGTTATGTACACAGTATAGGAGATATAGCTTACATATACACACAACTACACCTGTATGAAACAGAAAAATGGGAGAAGAAGAAGAAATAAAGGAAATAAAAACAAGAAAAAAATAAATAAATAAATAAAAATGAAATAGAGGGAAAAGATAAATAAAAACGAAGGAAGAAAATGTGAGAGTGGAAAAAGACGAGAAAACAAGACCGAAAGATGAGGGCACTACGAGAGAGTCGAGAGAAGTCTGAGAGTGAGTAGTCGTGGGCCGGGGCCCAGTGGCGCTGATATTGCTCGCATTAAACTTTCATATTCAATCTTGCCACCCACCGTTGGGAGCAACACCGCACCCTCATCTTCTCTCTCAAACGCGCGCCAACTCCGAACCTCTGAAAGAGGCGAAGCCAGCATCAACCCCACATGTAATTGTGTTATTCCCCTCTTCTTTCCCCAACCTTCTCACTCCCTCGCCTACTTCCTCATCCTCTCATTCCTCTCTATATATTCCGTAAACCTCTCATCTTCTATCTTTATCTATTTCCCTTTGCTCCACTGCTATTGCACATCATATACCATCTCCCTACCATGTCTATCCTTTTGCTTTGCTACTCGTGCAACCACCCCACTGACACAACTTTTCTCGTAACCCTTGCAACCCTCATGATGCTGCCTTGTCCATATCAAATTTTCTGATACACATATGGATTCTAAAAGTTCAGAACTTATCAGATATTGAAACAGATGAATTTTGACACAGGTCAAAGTCAATATTGTGACAAAAGTTTAACTTTACGAGAATTTTATAATGCCAATTTAAAATTACAATTGATAATATCCAGTGAAACTTCATCGTTTATTGTCGAATTATTCCCTATCTCATCACGTATTGCTGGATCTGAGAAAGAATTATGACTAGAACGAGTCAATAAGTTTAATGTGCAATAAAGAAGGAGGTTTTTTTTTTAATAAAAAAAAAAAAAAGACGTACATGCCTTTCCCCATTTCAATATAATTATGAATAAACATGACACATTCGAGGCATATACCCATAGATCCATTTTCACAGTATTGCGCTACGCCGTTTACCTCTCCTTTACTGACAGATTTACTGCCACGTCTTCGCTGTCCGGGCAGAAGTATTTCTTCACTCGGAAACGGCAGTATATATCTATACGATTAAATGCTCAGTGCATTGCATGTAATAATTTATTTCCCATGCAGCAGTTTTGTATCTCTTGAGTTGAGATACGAGACGGTAGACTGAAAGACTTCACAAGTCAAAAAATAATGATGTTGTTTCGGTAAAATAATAATAATTCAGACATATTGAAATGAATGGAATGAATTGATAAATAATTTGCAATACCGTTATTGAATATCGTATACTACATCAGAAATGCATTATATAATATATAAAATAAGAAATTGCGTTGAGAATTATTAAATATGTCGTGATCAATAGCCTATTCATGTCATTGAATATGCTGAAAATTGAATCCTTAATCCGACAAGTCGACTGTGCACTGCAGCAATATGAAGTCAGTATATATTCATCGTGTATATATATTTCTGAAGGAATTAAATAATATTATCAATAGAAGTAATAGAAGTCTCAACGAGCTATCAAAGTTATATGAAATGCTTATGTTGATATATATATATATATTCGTATATTTCTTGAATAAAAACAGTTATGTGCTTTTGATCGTATGTTGCATAGCTATCAAAAACACTATACATTATAAGGAAAAAAAAGCATCTGTACACCATGCATATATTGCTACATGTGTTTGAGACGTTTGCCATTCTGACATCGACTTTACAAAACGTGACGCAGTGAAACATTTGACTACATAACGTATATATTTATACGTGTATAAGTATTGTCATACCTATTGTGTCCTTTCCTTTTACCTTTCCTCTTATTTCTATACACAAGAAACAAAATATCAGTATATGTGTTTTATAGAGCGGGAAGGTTGATATGAAAACCAATTTCCGGGATGTCCAACAAGCGGAATTGTTTATTCTCATGGTAGAGGAATATGCCAGATTTATAAATATGGTGGATAAAATTTCTGATTATTTATGAATAAAATATCTGGATAGATTGAAAGTGTTCGAACGAAAGCGTTCGAAGATATTTTGACACTTGTGTTCCATTTTTTTTTTTTTTTTCGATTCATTCAATATGATCACAATATTTTTTTTTCCAATCTGAAAATATCCATCATGAAATTGAATCATTTAGAGAAGTTATAAACGTCGTGTCAGTATTTCCTCTCGCATCAATATAATTTTAAAACGATGAAAGACACAGTACGATGATTGTTCTTCAATAAATATTATTGAATGCGTTATTATATAACTTGGTGAGAGTTACTGAAATATTCATTAGTGATTCGCTGAGAACTTATCATTCTGAATGAGATGCGAAGTAGTTCTGTCGATTATTTTATAAATAAACCTCACAAATTTTGATGTTATAACACAGCACATTTTATCTGTTGATGTCGTTCACTGGTATTCAGAGAATAAATGTAGAATAATGAATTTGAGAACGAAAAATTCACGATTTATTTTCTCTCATAGTCTTTAAATTGGATTTGATATCAATAAATAAGTTCCTCTGATCGATTTAGCACCCAGAGATGCGTTCCATGCCAAGTACATGGCTGTGCAATTTGTTACCATTTCGCTCTCCACAACGCTGGCGTAGGATGTACAGCGCCTATTTGACAATTGAGATTAAAACAAAATGATTTATTATCGTAATTGTGGAGGTAAATCAATGACAGGGACGTAATTTCTTTTATTGTGTAATTTATCTTTGGGGAATTCATACATAATTCATCTTATAAACATAAATTCTTTATAGAGAGTGGTATGAATTGAACGCGAATTGGAAACTTGTTGAAAAAACTTTGAAGTTAGGTATAGAAATAAATTCGATTGACTTCATCTTCACTTCATCATAAGAAAGCCATGAAAATTGATAGCCCAAATGAGAATGAGTGATTTGAATGATGAAGAAATTACTTCTTGATCATTTTTCCTCTACTTGCAGGATTGGGGATTTTTTCATGCATGAGAATTAGAAAATCACAAGACCCGTTGTCTGATTTCAATTAAATATGGAATGAATTCATGAAAAAGTATCTTTTCACCTTTATTCCACACGAACACAGGTACTTGTTTTTGAAACAGAACAGAATGTCTTTGATAGCCATCGTATAACCTTGCCAATAGGCCGAGGGTGAAGAGGATAATGGAGAAAAATGTATCAGTGGGGACGATACTCGTGATATAAATGAAGGGGATGAAAAAACCAAGAGCAAGTTGGGCACGTTACGTTGACGTAAATTAAATGTCGGATCAGAAACACGGCTGCTGTCAGCGGCAACGTCACCATAGCAACAACGAGAGGAGAAGAAACAGTGAAATTACCATTTTAAATTCTCCGGAAGACGGGCAAGCACATGGTATATACATATATATGGGTGTATGAGAATAGAAGCTCACTGTATGCGAATCTACTTTGTGTATGGTAAAAGAGAGAATATATATTCTGCACGAAGGATGTAAATGAGAACTGAAACAAAGGAGCTTTATCGGGAAGTGATCAATAGTGTTTTATGTTGTTGTTCTGACCATAATTCGAGGATAAGAATATTTTTCCATCAAATTTCTCAGCATGAAAAATTTAATTGGAAAACAGAAAGAAAACGAACTTTTTTCTGTAATGTCGATAAATGATTGAATGCATAGGAAATTCTAGGTATGTGTAAATTTGAAATGTGATTCTTCATCTTGTTCAGCTGCTTCAATTTCACTTGCACAATTTTGAACGTCATAAAAGACATCTGGCTTGTTATTTTATCGCACTCATGGATAACTTTTTGTGTTTGTATTCTTTACAATTCAATAAAGTTCATGTGTAATTTCGTTTTTATCACACATAAACATAGATAAATAAATATATGAATAAACAAATATAATTTATTCCAAACAAATGCGATAATAGATTGTCTTTCTACATTTCCACTTTTATAACTCGCTCATGGGAACAAAGAAATTTACGATGGTGACACAGCAGCCAGTAGCCCCATACATGAAAAGACGACAATTTTTTTCTTTATCTTCCAACTTGCACAATGTCTCATCGATTTCTGAGAGTAGAACTTGTGGTAATAGCAGTAGTATAACCATCAACGTTCATGTCGTTTTCGCGAGTTCTTTCCTCTAGGTTTCACCAAAACTATCGATATAATATGTACATTTATTCGGTAGACAACAATTGAACCAGAAAGTCATATCACATACAACACGAGAAGTTACCGTCGATTCCTATATCAATGACGTCCGAAAAAAAAGCTCCGTTCGCTTTACGATCAACATATCATCATGCGAAGGGGACGAAAGAAAAAAGAACAAATGGGTTTTAGTCTCAAAGTCGCGACAATTCACACAAATTTAGTATCCATTATTTCGTCCTTCGAACTTCTTATTTCTATTCACATCCATCAATAGACCAATGAAAACAAGTAATGCCTTTCTATTGTATGCTTAATGATTATTGACTGAATTTACTAGTGACGGATTACTATTTTTAGTGCTAAATCAAGCTACTCACTTCACAATAAATCGAACGATGAGAAACTCATCATGCAATATGAGAATAATGTTGGAATGAGTCAAATCACGTCCGTGTAATTTAACTGCGATAAAATCTCGTCACTATCAACTGTGTCAATTTATTCATATTTCAATATAGAATTGTTCTTCGACATAACGATATCGATTATTGAATATACACATTTGTCATTAATATTATTTGTGTAACACCAGTCAGTGCACCATAATTCTCAGTCCGTTCGTTACTTGTGAATAATGTCATAGTTTACTTCGTTACTTTTCTGATTTTGCTATTTTACATTTTTTAAACAAAGCCTGCGAACACACAAGCATATAGTATGTACCAGTGACCTTAATTCTTGAAAAATCATAATCCTATTCTAAAAGCTCGAATAGTAAATGGGCTTTATCCCCCATTTCCCATCTCATCTGCTCTCTGTATTCATTTATTCTCGCATCAGTTGTGTTAATTCATTTTTACTATCAACGCATATCCTCTCGAAGCTAATTGTTATTGATTATTAAAGATGTACTTAACAATTCATTTTGTAATTTTGTATCAATAATTATGAGAGAAACTTGAAGTTCGCATCACTCAAACTATGATCATAATTTTTATTATACAAATAAAGTTATTGGAATTTCAGATAGAAGAACAGCAAACAATCTATTGAAAAAAATATATCAATATAATTAATTATCAAGTCAAACAATTTTATGCAAACAGGGTATTTAAGTATAGTACAAAATTTCTCTTATTCTTTTTTATTCCACATTATTTCTTTTTCAACTCTTCTCACATACCATTCCCGCATATAAATAATTCTGTCTCCGCCTGTTCGTTAATCCCACACTCTTGTTAAAATATACATATATATGTGTAACCAGAATAGCATTAATTTCCTTTTACGAATAATTAACGAGAGTGAACCAACGAAAACTGGCAGTACTCTTACGCGCAAACTAACTACACTTTTGCAATGGTCAGTGGTGGCAATTTCTCATATTTCTCCTTTGCGCTCTATCATTTTCTCCATTCTGTATATATTTATGTATGTATTCATATCTACGTGTATATACATTTCTCTTCCTCACCCTTAATCCACCGTTCTCCCTCATATACTTCAACTTCTCCCTTACCCGCCCGAAAACACATCCGCGTCCCACCAAGCTTTAAACCTGCCGCCATCTAAAATATTAATCACGACTTACACATGGTATTCCGTAGACCAAGAGCATTCTCAGTGTGCATTATTAAGTGGCCCCTCCCCGCCCTGTGTATAACTCGCGCGAGTTATGGCATACAGACAATATTGCTCGTACACCACTCGAAGATGAAATAATGTTATGAATTATAGAAATACCATTTTGTGTGATAAACAATATCAATAAGATCTCTACATCAATTCACGTTCTTCCAATAATGATGAGAGTGAATCTCCATTCACTGAGTGCAATTTTTATAACTGTATTCCTTTTTCCATAGGCGAATAAATATAGAAATTGGGACGATGTGATATTGTATAATTTATTTTTTCTTCGTGATGACGCAGGTAAAATCATTGATCCCTTTCACATTTTCTAACTTTAGAATACATTTCCTCTTTCATGGAAATTAATAATTACATCTCAGACGTTGATATGAAACTGCCGGAATCAAATTTTCTAAATTATTCTCCAGAATATCACTCAACTTATCCAGCATTTGTTCGCGATGAGGTGCCAAAAAGTAATAATCTCTATTAATTCCATACTCTCCACAAAAACTATCGCACAAACTCTACGTAAATTTTGCCAAGATCGATAACTAGGATTCGAAAATGTATAAGCAACATACTGTCAGATGCATTTTACATACATAAAATATAGAATATATATATATATATATATATATGCATATAGATTATATCAAATATCGATTCACGTCCATGACAACGGTGCGAAACCAGAGGTTATCGACCACATGTGTCTCTCCGTCTGTGTTTATATGTACACGTAACCCTCCAACTATATCAAATATATATCTGTTAAACCACAATAATAATCGATGGTGCAACAGAAAAAAAGGACGAGTGGAGAGTATGAAAATCGTGTCCCTGCAATAGAGATTTGAAATTGCTGATAAAGGTGCTACGAGTTTTAAATACTCGAAACACAATAAACCATCGGACATAAATGTATATACATATGTAATATGTTCAATGTACTATAATACATAATGTAGCGTTGCCTTCGATGTACCGCAACATCGCGGCATCCATCTACCTTCTTGATGTACCGCCTTGCTCAATAGGAACATATATACATATCCATATATCCCCATGTATGGATGATGCACATATAGGCAAGCATCCTCCGCGTAAGGGGTAGTTTGCCTGACAACTCGATTACACGATACTGCCGGCTTGAGTGGCAAGTGCTGATGCACGACTTCGAATATATATTACACGCGCACTGGTATAATACATCGTCGTCTACGCACGCAGTGACGCCGCATAACGAGGACCGTGTGCTACATCACACACTTGCCTTGATAGCATCCAATGATGATTGTACAGATGAATATGGAGACGCGATATCGTAGATTGAAGTTGATAACATTCCGGAGTTTATTGTCTCTCTATCCGTACATAAGGGTGAAATATCTGATGTTGGGTATTAAATGTTGAATTGAATATCCTACCATTGTGACAAAGAGTAAATGTGTTTGTTTCTGTCCTAATTTTTTGTTCCACTTCACAACAATAGTCAAGATAATTATTTTATGTAGCCATGTTCAGTCAGTGTGGGAAGATTCACAGATATATCCAGATATTCCTTGAATATTTCTTTTATTATAAGCAAATTTGATTTTGAAAATAAAATATTTTGTGAGACAACTGAAAGCAAAGCAAATTGTTAAAACCGTTGAATTCTTTTACTTTGTGCGAATTGTGAGAGCTGAAACATGATGTTGAGATACTTTCAACTGCGTTGATGGTGGAATATGGTGATGTTGTTGGTAGTGGTTGTAGTTAGATGTGGGAAAAGGAAATTTATTAGTTGCACATGAGGATATACATAATATAGAGCATATGTAACTGTTGGTGCCCATGTATAGTATGTGGCATACGGTGCTTCTGGACCATGTTGTGGTGGAGCGCGAGCGCCTGGTGTGCGATATAGTGACCAACGCTATTGGACAAACAACTTGTGTGTTAGTGTTCCCATATGGAAACACACGTCATGTATTTCATCGTGCTTATGGTTATGTAAGTTCATAGTCGCCAACTTGGAATATATATGTTCATGCATACATTTGTATGATATGTGCATTCACGTCCCTATATTCTAACAGTGAATTTTATTGTTGCAAATTAAAAACAAAATTTATCACAACGAATAACTTTTTTTTCGCTTGAATGTATGGAATATATACTGATAATATATGTTTTCACAACTTTATATCATATGGCTGTCGAAATAAAGACACGGAAAATATGCAAAAAAGAACAGATTCTCAACACTACTTTGAAACATTTAAGATGCAATTTCTTTATTGTACGATGAGGAATGTGGACGAGCTCAGTTTTATCAAAGATCAAGTGGTCACTTTAATTTCACCATTTATACTTTGTATTATTTTGACATTGTCATCTGGTATTTTTTCAACATTTAATATTTTTGTATGTAATATTAAGTCGTCTCGAATTATTTGCCATGAAACAGAGAGACTGACCATTTCAACTTCAGAAATTTACAATTGTTCACATTGTTTTTTTTTCCTGTTGTTTATGATCTTCTTTATAACCATGCGACTATACCACACGGAATTCTTCGGTAAAGCTCCATTAGTGAAAGCTCACTGATCTTCTCGGTTGTCGTGGATGCTGCTTGCAAGTTAAAGACAGCGATGGGAGAAGATAAGGATAAAAGTGAGTGAGATAAACAAAAAAAATAGAGTGAGAGACGAACAAAGTGAGCAAGACAGATATCTTTCTCCGACCCTTGGTAAAACTCAAGTTGTGGCTTTTAGTCGTTACCTCATGGTAACATTAGGGTGGATCAGCTCTTTGCTACTTACGGTCACGACATCACATATAAGAATGTCTTGCGCGTCTAACTGAGGTAGAGAAAGGGAGAGAGGACGAGAGTAGAACATGTCCACTACTAAATTTGTCTTGGGATTCGTACGAATTTTTATCTCTAACCATCCATAAAATATACAGCAAAACATAAATCAACTGTGTCGTATTTGTTTCCGCTCCATTTTCTTTCAATGTAGGACGAGAATAAAAATATTTTGGACAATAAAGTACGCATTATCATTTTTATCCCATATTCATAATGAATATACTATCGTAATAAAAGCTCGATTCATTGTTATAATTAATTATTTTGGTACACGCGAACACCACAACAACGTCCAATTATATCGAGAATTCCCGCGATGCGAAAATCTATATTTTCCAAAACAAAAGGCAGTGGAGGATGATGAACCCTCTCGAGAGGTAATGAGCTGATGATATAACCGCACGTGTCTCGTCAACATACTGTTATATATAAACATATTTGTTTGGGTATGTGTGCCCGCACGTTTACGTCATATATTTTATCGATTAGGTGTACGGATAGGGATTGTGGTAACACCCTAATCTCTTTGTCATATGTAACATGCTCTCTATCTGAGCATCAAGATTGTGTTAATAGGTTGAGATGAGTGAGAATGAATATTGAGGATTGGGAGGAATGTGGAAATGGTGGAAAAGTCATTCAGGAATCCAAAGGGAAATTTTAGAAGAGAATATCTATGAATATATCATATAATTAACGCTGTTCCTTTCTCTTTTGTTGATGTGACTTTTAACGACCAAATCAGAGTGTGAATCGATATGGAATCACACAACCACATAACTGTGTGCCACAGATTTTTTTATTTCCACCAATTTCTAACGATGATGATCATCATCATTATTTAGAAATAAGTATTAGATTATACTACACACCGTTCAAATACATGTGGATGTATGTTTGCACTACTCGCTCATATCATGCAGACAGATATATATCGATACATTTCGATTGCGGTTACGTGACATTGTGCATCGGGGTGAATTTGTGGGAAGGCGCGTAGAGCAAATAAAGGGGATGGAAAATAGGTATACGAGAATGAGGATGAAGTGGATTTGAGCGAGGGTTTTTTCTTCTATTTTTTTCCCTCCTTTTTCATTGCGAGGGAGTTGGTAATCGGCGAGCAGTGAATTGGAACAAATGCAGACGGACGTGAGAAAGGCGTGCGGAGTGATAGAGTTGGGGAAAACTCGAAAGAAAATATCAAGAAAAAAGAAATAAGAGCGCAAAAAAAAGGATGAATGGACCCTTGAGATATTTTTTTTCCAGTAAAAAATTTATATATTATCTATTCCATGTGTGTCACTAAATCTACATACATTATTGCAAATGTAACTCGAATCACTCATACATACACACGTACATTCTCGTACATTTTTGGATCTCTGATTTTCTTTTTTGGATATATTCTACCAATACGCATAAAGAAAACAAAAAGAAAATCTTTCCCAAACTTATTTCAAGCTCATACACGTCAGGTATCCAATATGAAACTTCAGTTTCTTACGCAACACATAGTATAATAAAAAGAAACTACGCGTGTTTAAAAACTAGTCAAAACCCGTTAGCGAAGTTTGTAAGATCGAGCACCTCAGAGTGAAACGCGGGGGGGAATCAAATGAAAATAAGTGAATAAATAAAAAAAATCAACGAGCAATATATGAAGGGGTGTATGGGAGAAACACGAAAGAAAGTGCGGCAGAAGGTGATATTTATTGAAGCGTATACGATCATTGGAGTATTTGATGGAAGATGATGGACGAGTCTAAGCGCACCAGAGGGTAAAGTATGAGTATATATAGTGTCAATGGCATCAGTTGTTATGAAATGAGAAAGAGAGCGGGAGAGGATGAAATATTTCAAGGAAATATCCCCTCATATAGAGACGGATCTAGACGATTGAGTGGCCGAGTTGACTGATTTTATCCAGAACGCAAATACACGAACGATAAGACGAAGAATGCGAAGACAATTGCGTCGTCGCACAAAATTATATATAGATATATAAAGTATGTTCCAACGTTATGCATAGAAGCATTGTAAATGTCGTGCCGAAGAGGAGCCGATATAACTATTGATCTGAGAATGTGAATGGATTCCGTTCCACTTGGTACCACACAACATCGGGGTACAAAAATTTTCTATATGTCGAAGCATTCTTTATATCAGGCATTTTTATATGTATATATATATATATATATATATATATATTTTGATCTCAAGTCTGTTGGAAAGGTGGAAAGGAGAGAAAAAAGAATGTTGGAGTATAAGGGAACAAAGGACGGTTCGAATGAATGGGGAGAAATTGCAGATGCAGTGATGTGCGAATAATTTTTCATCTATTTGTATTTTATCCTAGAAAATTGATGCAATGACTTACCATTATATTGGTGGGCTAGAAGTGATGCGAAGAGATGCCCAGGGCTACGAGCACCTCTTGAACCAGCAAGTGAAGTTGTACCAACGCCGTGACGAGTATTTGCTTCTTCGTCACTACTTGATTGACCACCAGCAACATAACCGCGCCGTTCTCGCCATTCTAGGGACCGTTGACGGCGCAGCCCACGGCCCCCGTTCATGGTACCACGACCTGATATGCCTTCACTGTCCATCATTGGATCATCTGGAATTAAAAGACAGATTTTAGCTTTAATCCATTGATTTGATGTTCAAAAATTTCGTTGTAAGTTTTAACGAAAACAAAACTAATGATTTTATTAGCTATCAATTTTTCCGTGCGATATGCAGAAAAATATCAATTTTCAAATGTAAATTCATTATACTTTTTATTTGCAAAAAAATTCCAATACTGAGTTGTCACAGTGTAGATATGTGGTGGCAGTGTAAGGGTTGTTGATTTCTCAAGATGTTTATGTCAATGGGCGCTTCTAAGATCGATCGGTTTGATTGCAGGTACGTACTGCTGTACAGCTTAAGTCCCCAAGACTCTTGAGAACCAAATGCCATTCCAAATTCCCATGGTGACATGCACGATTCGAGTCGTCTCAACGGATGCAGCTGATAGAGAGGGCCTGCGAGAGCAGGAGCCAATAGGAGTAAGACTATCGACTCTATCCCACCGATTGATGTTCCGAGTGAAATGGAGCAGTGGGCGAGAGAGCTTTAACTCTTTGCTGCTGCTAGTCTACGACAACTGCTACTTGTTATCTTGAGACCGCAAGACAGTTACTTAGAGATTCAATTCGACTGACGACAGTATCCGGAAAACACAGTGGGAATGTCAATCACGACCGACAAAATGGTAAATCGATTTCGATAACTCTTCCATAGACGATTTCTTTTCTCGGAGTTGAATGTATACGCGGAAATGGGGATTTTCTTCTTTGTTTTGTTCATTATACCGTTCATAAAAGCATCTTCTTCGTTATCAAATGAAAAAACTGATAGGGTTAATACCAGCTACTGTCTTTTCTTTTTCATGGCAATGGATTATTGAGAGTGGAAAACTCTCATACTTCTCACAGTGTTTGATGTATTCTGAATAAGTTTTGGATTGAACTCTCAGTATTGCAGTGTAGGAATAGAATTCGAGTTTCAATTCCATGGATTAAATTAGACCTTCAACCCCATGATTTATATTTGATTCCTAACTCGAATTAAATTATTTCTTTTCGCAAACCGTTCTTGGCTGACGATATAATACGTAAAGAAAACATAGTTTTCTCATATTTTTTTTCAACCTGCATTATAAATTGTATAATAGCAAGTAGCGAGCAGAGACGGTGAGCGTTCTCATACATAACTTATTCGATAACTCTAGAAAGTTATTTTTTATTCACTACAAATACGTACAATATTTTCTTGATCATTTTCTTTTATTTCCCTCTATTTTTTTTTTGCTCTCTCAATGTTTCCCGAGATTCTTCAACACATGAATTATTACGTGTGAATGATTTATCTACTTTCATTTCATGATTTATTGATTCTTTAAGGTTGCAGTAACTATTGACATTTCCTTTGTTCTTCAATCATCAACTTTTACTTTCAAATTACTTTTCTTATCATCCTCGTCTTTAATAACTTGACCAATAGTTATTAAAATGCGAGCGAAAGTCGCAGAAGTTTCCAATATTTAGTGGTGAAGAAGACGAAGAAATACATTGCGATGAATGCTCAAACCAGAGGTGAGAAAGAGGAAAACTACAAAAGTAAAGAATGAAAAACGAGAATTATTCTTATAGCGTGATCGTACCCAGGATATTAGCGATTCAAAAATCGTAAAGAAGTATCATGGCTCCTTCTGTGTGTCGTTATGGCGGTTGAATTCAATTAAATAAAGCAAATAATAACAGTTTACTATCTCGTGGCTGCGCAGCAAGTTTCTGGAATGGGAAATTGGTCGGAGAGTATAATTTTTTTTTTTCGCTCTCCCCAAGAATGACACATGAAAAAAATTTAATTAAATGAGAAGCTCATGATATATATAAGTGCAATAATAAGCATTTCTTGTGAATTCAATATTCTTCGCTCCTCCCATTCCAATTATATACTTGCACACAGTCTCATTTTTCTGCATATTTGATGATATTTATAATTTATTGAAAATGTAATAGAATTTGAGTGGGATAAAATGAAATATATATTTAAGCACAGAAAAAGAGAAAGAAAGCATCGCATAACTCTCGTTCAAACCACAGAAGTTGCAACTATCTTTTCTTTATTTTGAACTTGTGATAATTACCACAAAAATAAAAGAATGCAAAATATTATGGAGTAAGAGGAAGGATAAATGTTTGTTGCAACGTGACAAGTTCTCATGTATTTGTATATACATTAAATTTCTCAGAGCTCAGTGAATTCGTGACGGATACGTCGATAAGGCCTTTGAGAGGGCATGTGGGATGTATGGAAGAGAAAAAGGCAGTAACGACAAGAAAAGACGAGTGTTTTAAGCCCGCCACGTCACACGGAAAGCACCTCCTTTATGTAACGTGTACTGCTCGCCGAGCTATATACAGATACCTCTTACAGCCACTTTTCTCACCAGCTTCAATGGATGCTAACGGGTCGCGTATCCTCTGTATACGAGTGGGTGCTCAAGAGTGTTTTGTTTTGTCAGTCCTTTGCACCCTTTTTTTATCCCCTATGTATGTACCAGTAACTATATGGAGACATTGAGAAGTCGGCGAAAAGCTTCATGAGAAAGGATCGTAGAAAAAAAATTCACACTGTGTATTATTGTACGTTTTTTCATGAGTTGGTATTATCTACTCTTACAAATTGTCATTGAGATGAGGTGTATTTTAATAATCCAAAATATATTGGTGTTTATAGAAGCGAAATTGCTCACTGGATAATCATTTTTAATAATATTACACTTTACCCTTTTTGCATTGATCGATATAATGTCACAAGTAATTTATATTATTTTTTACTATTTTTCATTTTGTTTTTTCATCAAACTTGGAATGAATGCAAACGTTCTTTTCCTTCATGAATTGGATTCCTCAATAATTCAATTGTTTTGACTTCCATGCGAAGACTATGGTGAGTAAAGTCACCGGAATATAACCATGAGTGAGGCGTGAGTGAAGGAAAAATAATTCACGAAGAACAGTAAGGTATATATTGTACTTATTCTTCATTGATGGTTATAAAAATATGATAAGAACTTGTATATACCTCTCCTCAATGTTATCGTCGTACGATATTATTCCTTGATATGAGCTTACGTTAATATAATATCGTATGGCGCAATAAAAAATAATTCCTCGAAGAAACCTTATACAACAAAGACTCCTATCGTCTATTAATATATATTTCCTTTGCAATTTTCCTCATCATAAAACTGAAAGCAGCGCATCGTTTATATGATAAAAGGAAATATATTAAATTATTTCTGTGTGTAAACAAATAATAAAGAAAAAAATAATATAAATGTAACAGCAATGATGAATAAATAAATGAAGATTGTAAATGAATGAAATGAAATATTTTCTTGGGTCACAGAATCGTTTTAATTCTGCGAATATGTATGAAGGTATCAGGATGTGTATTAAAATATGAATACACTTAATATACGAGAAAATTTAGCTGTGAATAATTCATAGACGAAGCCGATTATAAATTCGAAATTAAAGGTTTCCCACTCGTAAAAGTTCAGAGCCCATAATGGTTGAGTTAAAATGTGTGCGCGACCCCCGCATGCGCTGCAGTAAAATGTTCCCCATTAGTATGGTATTTTGAAGCTGCGTATGTGCGATCATAAATCTTTTTACGATATTCTTGTTGCACAAATTTTCTCTTCGTATTGCGTAAAAGTTACAACCCGTCTGTTTTCCGGTTGTAAAAAAAATTATTAGAGTGAATCCACCTGTTTTTTTATCACTTATATATTTTTTGGTCATGAATTCACAATAAAAGCGACTAAATTTAATGACTTTAATTGGTAACAAAAAAAAAAAAAGATATGAACTGTTTAACCGTAACTTTGGCAGTATTCTCAATGTGACGAGTGACGAAGAATATTAAAGAATGCAGCTACATGTGAAAAAATATACCGCATCGATAAAATGAATGAGCACGACAAAGGACGCATCGTCAAGAGAAATAAAAGTATAAAAAATAAAACAAAAAAAGATTGCCGTTATTATCGAGGTTGGTCGCACGTGTATATTATTGCCGAGAGATTGCTTCCTTCAACTCAAGGGTTTGGAGCAGCGCGTGAAAAAGTTTTCTAATATAGCTTCAGCTTCTTCTTCTCTTTCTTCTTCTTCTTCTTCTTCTTCTTCTTCTTCTTCTTCTTCTTCTTCTTCTTCTTCTGTTTCGTCGTCAACATTTACTTTTTATTCAACTTTATTTATTTTTCGTTTGCCAGGGTTCGTGTAGAAGAGGGTGCACTTTCACTACTGATATGTTATTTTTCTGATTTGGGGCATTTATCCAGTGCATTACACACACACAAACTTACAACTGAAAGCGAAAGTCCCTATGAAAATTATTGGAAAGTATACATGAACAGAAAAAAAGAGAATAGAGAACTAACGTTCTTCTCACTCTTCTACTTTACCTCTGAATTCTTTTATGTACTTTTTCCCACTTATATTCGTTCTTTGCCCTACATTCCCCATATAGCCGCGAGTAATAGACTAAAAGGGCTTTTGAAATCCCCGACAATTGTCAGCTTTCTCTCTTTCTCACTAGCATTTGCATAAAATACCAGTCACCAGTTTTATCGACTTTAAAATGATACCTCTCTAGACAAGTGTGCGGTGTGAAGACAATCTTTTCCCTTCTTTTTTTTTTTTTTGAACTCTCATCTAACAATTATAGTTGAACGTTTTTGAACGCGTACTTTCGCACACGCGACACAAGTAATGTCAAGTTTGTACTTGCGTTGAGTTCACTCAGGATACTACGTTGAAATGTATTATATTACATGGTGGTCGTTATCAAGGTAAGAAGGACATCTGAATGCATGAAACATAGAAGAGCGTTATACTATCGTGGATGAGAGGAAAAAACTCGTGCATATTCATTGGGCCATGGGCCAAGAGAGGATTTTGAATTGTCACGTGTGTGCACTCGCGCCAGTTTGAGGATTAAAGGTTGAAAGTTATGCCATCATCATAGCCTTATTCCTCCCATAAAGTCGGCTCTTCGCTTTGACTTTTCTTTATGACGATCGCAAATAAAAAGACGAGGGAATACATTGCCGGCAAACAAGGGAATGATAGTAATATAGGTTGTATAATATGATAGTAAAGAAAATGGATTTGACATGTAGAAAAGTTGCCTTATTGATTGAAGAAGAATAGTAAAGTAAAAGAACATCTCCAGAAACGCGAGGCAATGAAGTTAATCGACTAATATTCTGAGTTTGAGGATGCTGTTGATAAAATATTCAGTATGTGTGAGATTGGAAAAATGAATGAGCTGTGGGAACAGAAGTTTCAATTGTTTTTTTTTTGCAAACTTGAAATAAATTCTGAATTATGCAAACATTGAATTCTCTATTGCGAAGTGCATCAGGTGTGCTAAAATGTTCTTACCAGTCATCATTTTTTTTAAAGAATGAAATGATAACTGCACTATGAAAATTGACGAGTCATTAGTCTGATCACAAAAGTGTCACCATTCACTGACATCGAATTGAAATTCCGAATTGATGGAGCTCCAAAAATCAGTACAGTAGGATTCATAAAAATCGCACCGCACAGTCTCAATTCTAAAATTTTGATGCAGATTGTAGGACTCATCAATTCCCTCGTCGTCAGCCTCCAAATTCGAATCACCAAATAAACAAATGCCCCAGATAACGAACCAGAGTTCGAAAAATATTGGGAAAATTTATTGGTACCATGACCTGACCAATTCTCGCAGAAAAAAAAGACAAATGAAGAGAACAAATAAATGATGTAATATAAATTCGAAAAACTCTATTTTACTGCCTCAATGCGATGATGGTCCCAGTGATAATCAAATATTCAATCTCGCAGGATCAATATGCGCAAATACGTCATATATCTGCAACACTATCGTCACATTGCAGAATTCATAGTGATAATGTAATATCTTTGTGAAAAGAAAATTGGTTATAGCCTGCATCAACGCGTCCTTCGCTCGCCCTTCAATCTATTCCCTCCTCTTTATTCCCTCCTGCTTTCTCTCTTTGACTCCATCATGATTGAGCGGAGTACAGCCGATTACCCATAACCGAAACCTCGACAAAGGCACATTGGGCAAGAGTGGCTTGGTTCACAATATACCAGTTGCCATATATGCCCCATTCGCTGTATCTTCCTCTATCGCGGTGAGCATAGAGTTCATCACACGATAATTTATATGGTAATCCCTGGGACGTAATAAGTCCACCCGCTCTGGGCAAACCATGTTCGCCACTACACACGATCTACTGCCACACATCTCTCTGGGCACCGTGGTTGCACCCGGAGCTTATGAACGCCAGCATTGAGTTTCGAATGAGCAAGTGAGACGGAATGAAAATTGGAGAGAGGATGTGGCCGCGATGGTGCGGTAGCACATCATCACTAAAAGCGTGCATCGATTCATTGGACTTGGAGCGTGCGACCAAAGGCTTCATCTATATATGCATATATATATGTACATCTATATATATATGTGCATATATATAAACTTAGTTGAGTAGTGAAGGCCTCCATGTTCGTTGTCCAATTTTCGACGTGATAGTAAACGCCGATAGAAATTCAATTAACGACGCGTCTCTTGTTGTTTCCCATGTCGTATCGATGTATCATGACTGTCCATCGTCATTGTCTCGCCACAACATTGTTTATATTTCTGTTTATATGGCGACAAAGTTCACTTTCGTTTTTTCATTATATTGTTTTAATACATTTTTTTTTCTTTTTTCATATCAAAGTTAATGATGTGATGATATTGTGATAAAATTTGGAGGTGAATGCCGCGGTGGATTTCATAGAGTTGGTAATTTAACAACGTTGACTTCTGCTGATATTTTAGATAATGGAGATAGTAATGATTAACATGCAAGATTGGAAATACTTGTATGGCTTTTGTAAATATTAGAATCCTATGGAAAAGGAAGTATCAATACACTAAATTCAACATGAATAACATGAATTAACGAACAATGAATATTCTGTTTGCCGGCCTGTAGGGAAATCAAACTAATAGTGGACTATTCCTCGAAAACGCAAACCAAATGAATTGATTCGATGCACCGATATGGTTTTCTAATTATACAAGTGCATAATAATCTCGTATGCACCAGAACGGAAGAACAAATTTAATCGGAATAACTTCATTGTGAAATCTACATGGGCAGATTACGTAAGAGCTGGTTTATATATTGATACTTAAATTTTTCCGCTGTTAATATGTATGGCGGAATTTCCGCCGAAGTCATTATTTCATTTTTAATAAACCTGTAATGCGCATTTGTGTGACCCAACTTGTTCTACTTTAAATGAAATGATCGACCGTCTTTCACCATGCTCCTCTTTTCCACGTTACATTTACTCTCTCGCTTCCCGCCTCCCATCTCACTCCCTCAGTTGCTCGTTTATTGAGCTCGTTAGTACACGGTACATTCAAATGGGTCAACTATTGGATTCCATCCCATTACATTTTTGGTTCAAAACCTTGATGAAGTGAGAAGTAAATTGCTTTTATATGGTAATGAATCTCGTTCCAACATTGTCAAGTACACATCGATTTAAATCCAAATTAAAAACTATTCTTTGAATTTTTATCTTTTAATATTGCTTTTAAATAAGAATAATGATGTATAAATAAATAAATCTTGTGATATACTTTGCTGATGGCATGGAATATTATCTTTTCTATCACTTCTCGTTTTGGTTCTTTTTTATTTTTCTTCGTATACGTGACAGTATATGTGCATATGTGTGTACGTCTGTACTCGTAGTCTGATTAAAAAACTTTCGGTGAGCAATGAAGAAAAAAAAACCAGTGATCGCGCGTCATCGGATAACAATCAATAAAGTTTTTCCCGTGTGCTCTATAGCATATTATATATAAATATATATCATGTACAATCGTTCCCATGATGTTTATTGTATCTGAGAGAAGTCGCGCACTGTGTTAGGCTCATGAGGGCTATTAATTTCATGATATAGACGTTGATGCTGACTATCGAATTGGGATTTTTATTTCTATTTTCATTCTTCATTATTTCCAAATCATTTTCTTTCTTCATGTTCTATATACTGACTCACTCTGCTTTTGTCACGTTTCACATTCATGTAGTCGAAGTGGAAAAAGATGAAAACAAAAGAATGAGAAAAATAAAACAGAATGTCGAGCTCCTCTCCACCTTTATCATCGGTTGTTTTCGCAAGACCACTTTTCACTCGTTTGCCCTCAACTGTATATATGCAGTTCTTTAGTTTCTCATTTTTTTCCACCCCGGTTTATTCATTCTTCTCTCTTGTTCTATTTCTACTATCTCCTGATGTCCCAACAACTTGACCTGGTTTCCGTTAGGTTCATTGAAAATTACGGAAATAGCAACGTTGAGAACTTAATTTTTATGCATTATTCAGATGAAATCATCGCATTTGACACACAGCTTGCAGCGATTGCGATGATGGAACACTAGTTTAAGAATTATGCAACTGATACTACTGTAACAATTATATTATGTTTCGATTCACAGCAATGTTGTCGCTTCGATGAGTTGTGATCTGAATCGGAATTATCTTAGCTCATAATCCAATCAAATTGTTCACGAATCATAATCTCTCAGGACCAATTCTGTTTCTTAACCGGGCTGTTATTCATGTATTCAAAATCATTCTTTTTCTTTCTTCACAAATTGATTCGAATAGGACTGCTATCAGCTCATAGCATTCAAAAGTTTAAATCAAAGTCTTCTCTTCCACCATAGAATACCAGACCCTGTTCGTTATTAATTGAATTCATTATTTTTAGTCATCTCTTTGAAGTACTCCCATCATGTAATTACACAAATGGACTATTCACGAATAATAAAGGCTAAGAAAAATTATCTGGAATTTAGATCATATTGAAATTGGTTAATTGGTATTCACAATAAACCTCTATATGCTAATATATTTATATTTATATATTTGTTTATATCCCTTTGATAATCCATCATGAAATGAAAATACTCATTCGTCACAGAGTACACGAATGAGAGAGAATTCGCAAGAAGAGATGATTGCAATGCTGGTTACTGTAAACCGCAGGTAAATATATATACATACAATTATAAACACAATTCTCTTGAATACATCATATAAACCTACACGACAACCCTTACGGCTGTTAGGCTAATTACCCAGGCGGGTGAACATAAATTAATGAGATATAACCAGCCGGAAGTTGGTAGTTGGTTGACGTGCAACCGCCTGTGTGGTTGCTCAGCAACTTCAGATGACGATCAACAGATAAATGTATATATGTATTTGAGGAGATGAAAAAGACAGAGAGTGGGATGGAATAGAAACGTCAATTTTGTTAGTGGTGGTGGTTTATAGTACACATTCAACACCGCTCGCCGCATTCACCTAAACTATATGCGCGATATAGTCCCATCTTCATTTGGAAAATAGCCGGTAAATCCACGAAGCGCGTCACCGCGGAATAGAGAGAGTTTGGTGAGAGAGAAAGAGAGAGAGGGAGAGTGAGACTGGCCCGAGAGAACCTCGAAACAGTTTTAGAGCTATCTTTACCCTCTCGACTGTATATCTATACCCAAACATGTACAATTTCGCTTCAGCGGGACATTCAGCTCTTACGTTTATACGAGAGTATTTAACTAGAACGTAAAACTACGCGCGCAATTCTTGGAATATCTTTATAATCCACCAAATCTCTAATGGTGTGTCTTCAATAAAGGATCGAATTAAACTGCGTCAAACTGGGTATTAAATAATTTACCAGAGCTTTGTATTGTAGTCATATAATTAATTCACTATTGTTTGTTGTATATGTATATAGTTTATTTTACTGCTGCGATGAAATCGCTTTCGAGGAATTCAATTGCATTGAGGAAATGTGCAGATGTGCTCTGTCACATTTTTCTCACATTTCTCGCGGAATTGGTATTGTGTGGGGTGTTACAAAGTTGTGTGCAACATATTTTTCTTTTTATATGTATATAGAAAAATATCTTCTTGTTGACATGAAGTAGAACGGTGAGTCATGCAGTCTTGTGAAGTATTCTTTGTGTTGTATGTTGGTCTAAACGGACTTAAAAAGGGATCGTGTACTTACTCGGAGTAAAAACTTCAAAGAAACTTATACATAATACAACCAAACGAACCTCAAGGTTTTATGCGTTGGGGTTCATGCAGGTGAAGTCTCTTTGGCACAGGCAAATTATATAAGTCTCAGTGTCTCTTTCTTCCATTGTATTTTATATCAACGACTCTGCTGGTTTTGTTCTTCCTGCGCAAAACGGTCAGCGCAACGAACATTTTCATTAAGAATGAAAACTGAACTCTGAGGAGATCACACAACCATTATAACGAAACCTCTTTAACATTTTGCAAAGGGGATTTGTGATCGCGGAGAACTTTCAGCCCCACAACGAGAAGAGCTATCTCGACTGTTGTAACTAACGAACAGGAGTAGATATATAAATGCAGCTGTATGAACAGACACGTCCTCGAATTCTATAATCATTACGCCATGTTGTGTGTACAAACATTACTGATATCGTTTTTGCATTTCTCTTCACAAATTTTCTTAGATTGTCTAAATTATTGAAATATGAATGGTTTTTATTCATTTGATAATTTATACCGTCCGTAATTGGAATTGAATTGTCAGGGATGATGTGTCGTTGTTTTGATTGAAAACCAAATCGTAACTATGAGAAATGATTTAGTATATGTGAAAATTACATTGAAAACTGTTTTCGAATATTTATTCTAACGTGGTTGTGTTTTGCATTATAACATAATATTTTAAGGTCAAGACTTCTACTTGTAAATTTGAAAAAATCAGAGCTACTTACGGTGATGCGTCAGGGTGGTGGTCAACCGCTCAAGATTCGTGTGTTTGGTAGCGCTGAAAGCATCAGATAGAAACAAAAATTCATTAGCTAAAATCACCTTCGACTGAGTCAATTGATATAAACTAGGATATGAGTTGTGGCAGATTCTGATCGTACTTTTCAGTATGAAAACTCTCAAATCCCATTCCACATTTTAATAATAGATCAATGAGCCGGAATCAATGAATTTGTGCTAAAAAGGCAATCGCAGAGGTTTTTCACAATATCATTTTACCAACATTCATCAACAAAGAAAAATCATTGAAAAAGAAAATAAATTTAATCTATTGGAATGAACTATCTCCCTGGGGTGCGCTATTTGTGTTTTTTCCAGTAACTCCACATTTTTTTACATTCAACTATCAGAGATTAACTAAAGACACGAGGCGGATGGTGAAATACACACATAATACACACATACATGTTTGATACCGGAAGTGCTTGAAAGCGTATGCGAACCGTGCTACACCGCTATCCCAGTTCTTGCTGCGGTTCCCGCAACCTCCGTAGGGTCATTAGCAAACCATTCATTATGCAACTGTGAGGCTGTATTGCGTCAATATGGCGGAGGTAGTGGAGAACGGGGTCGAACGCACCGTGGCGCGAGATGACCGGTCAGGTGTATGTGCAGAATATATATATATACATGAGATAAGCGAGATGGGTGAGGGTGAGATAGAACAGGAAGGTGGGGTCGGAATCAGTATGGGAAACCCGGCAGATTGTTGGCCCAATCGATAACGATGCGCCCCTGTTTACTGGTCGGATAATCAACGGTTACTGTCACCACTACTGATGCCCTCCAATATATCGTCATGGTTCCTCTTCAAATGCTATATAGGTATACTGTATATGCATATGTACGTAATGCTTAGGCTTCTTGTCGTTTAGGACATTGCTAGGAAGTAGACGCGATACCAATCGACAATCAGCAAATTTCGGGGTTGTGTATGTATCCATAACGCAGAAGGGATTTCAGATGTTTGTGGCAAATTACTGCAAACGTGCCAATTGAGCAATTGAAATAGTGGATAAATCCCTTGGAACAATAGAATTCAGGTATAAGATAAGGAAAACAGTACTAAGAAGAATTACATTCTTATACGAAGAAAAATCTGGTGAAGAGGTTTAGGATTTTCGTCGAAATATGTATATATTTGTTGGTGATATTACATAGGGGAAGCAAGACAGAGTTTCATGCATGCAGAATACAATGAAATATATACGATTGCTGTAATCTCGCATTGAATTCCGATCGAAATTTTATTGCTTAGAATATTTTGTCGTACAAATTCCAATTTGGGTCGTGTGTAATCATTTTATTTTTAAGAGGTCGCGTAGAAATATTGTGGTACTGTAATGTGTAATCCAAGTGTGAGAATTTAATTGGGATATTGAAAGAAAAACAGCTGAATAGGTAGAAAAAGTTCAAGTATGTGATTATTGAGAAGGTAAGCAGAGAGATGGAACAAATGTTTATATACAATTATTAGCCCAACAAAATGTGTGAAAAAAAAACTCGTACATAAATCTACAATGTTTTATTTCAATGATGTTGATGCAGCTTCATCAAAGTCAACAACAGAGTTCGCCACATATCCAATTGTGTGATCAGTCGGAAACGATCTTGGTCGTAGTACGGAAGTGAAGCCGG
This sequence comes from Meteorus cinctellus, assembly GCA_030523045.1. Lineage (NCBI taxonomy): Eukaryota > Metazoa > Arthropoda > Insecta > Hymenoptera > Braconidae > Meteorus > Meteorus cinctellus. The sequence continues at coordinate 286,454 of JAPYZF010000061.1, forward strand.
AAATTGGACGTGGTTACGTGGGAATTCTCAACACGTTGACACAGAAGGGTCGCGTGATATTGCCGAGAGGCGGCGATGGAGAATGAGTGAGTACAGTAAAAAGGCGATGGAGAGAATGAGAGAGAGAGAAAGAGACCGAGGGGATGATGAAAAGCCAAGAAAGAGTGCGAGTGTTGAAGATAGGTTAGAGGACAAACGGAAGGATAGGAGATATATGACCACGGGCGAAGGGTCGCAACTGTTCTCTTTGATCTAAGTTTCCGGGAATGCAGAAATAAGAGAACGGAGTTAGTAGTGGAAGAGAGAAAGAGGCAGGGCAAAGTGGACTGTGAGGGTAAGATAGTCAGGGCGGAGGACCAAGCCGCGCCACATCGTCCGGGAAGTTGGTGTAATTTGCTTAGTTGGATTAGATTGTAAATTTTGCACCAGTCGCCCGTTTGAAGCTCCACCATCAGCCATTGGCCGCCATCAAGTATGTCTTTTCCCCTCTCTGTATTAAATATGCATCTATATATATTCCATTTATTCACGCGGAGCGACTTCGCGGCGCCATAGATCTTTATATATAATATGTCTCATACTCATCCGCCTTTTGCCCTCTGGCAATGATAATTACTGTTTTATCCATTACATGAGAAAGCGAAGTCGGAAAGTGAGGAATTATGGAAGAACAATAGAAGCGTTTGCTAATTCGTCGTTCAACAATTCATATTTCGGTGCATATATACTTAGCATTATGAGAAGAAGGCACTTGAGTTTAGGAGGATCACATTTTTTGCACACTGAAACAATACTGTGGTCGAATATTTCTTATTGCTGTAAATATCTTTAGCAGAAGTTCATTTTAATTATGATTAGAGCGATAAATGGGTCAAAGTGGGAGAATGTATATACTGCAAAATGAATTTAAATTCTAGATTTTTTTTTGCTGGTGAATTATAGTTTGAATTTGGCAATGGCTGTCAATTATCTATTATTCGTAACACAATTCGTAGTATTGAGTAATAATATTTAAATACCGGAAGAGTACAAGACGCTTATTTTCATCTATCCAATAAAATACAGTATCATCATTTCTAATTTAAATTGCCGATTATTTATTGGGAAAATCGTTAACAAGAAATGAATATTAAAAGAAACAACATCTTCGTAGACCTTCATGATATTCGTCTAGTAGTCTCAATACTACTTGATACAGACGGAACTTTATATTTTATTCCCCTCGAGGAATCTCGTCGTCAATTGCTTTCATTTTGTCATTCTCCTTTTTTATTGTTATTTTTTTTTCTCCATATTGATTCAACGTGATCGGCGGTCGTTGAAATTGGAATATAATATCAGTGACAAATTGATGTCGACACAATAATTGTATTTACATTGGGAAGGTGAAAGGCGAAAGAAGAGAGGAGAAAAATTATCGGAAAGACGAAAGAAAAATTCCACTCGTCGATTTCATATACATATAGCTGCAATAGTTTATCTTCATCATTATTATAACGAATCCAAGAGCATCGGCTCGGAGCACGAATGGAGGATCAATGTTTTATCGATATTGCAACAGCCGCATCGCATTTGATATAGACATACAAAACCCCTATATATTCCTATCTGTGTATACTTGGGACTCCATCATTCAATAGAGCCGTGCCGTCCAACGTATTCGAAAGGATTTATGGATTACGTTATTGTTTATCATGATACTTAAGCGCATTCAGTTGCAATTGCGATTATTTTTGTTTCAACTTTTTCCTTTTTTCATCTCATGTATTCATTCAACTTAATCTCATGAGAGCAAATAGTAATCGCGAATACGTATCCCCAGCATATTTTCAGAGGAAAAAAATGAAAAAGGAATATCAACGCGAGAATTTTCTCGTTATTCGGTTGTGTAGAATGAAAAACAAAAATGGAGAAAAAATAACGTGGTAGAAAGAAGTTGAAGGAGGATTTGCTTGAGATAAAAGACAAGAGAGTGGAAGTCTTGTATGCATGAAAACGCGAACAGAATTTTCACTGAAAGAAGGCAAGTGTGAGGGAGACAGAGAATTGAAGAGAACTGAGGTAAGAGAGAGTAGGTGAAGAGTATGAGAAAGGTTACACCACACCGATGTCAAGAAACTTTTGTTCAAAATTGGAATTCCTTTGCGGCTCGTTGGAACTAGGAATGCAGATGGTGTTTGTGTGAACGGCAACGGAGGCCGTTCAGGTTTTCCGTGACCAAAACACACTCTGCAGTGTTAAGATAACAGAGATATACATTTCAAAATGATGATAAAAAAGAATGCAAAAGGAAAAGGGATTGATATGATGAGGCAGAGACTGGCGGATGTTAAACGCAAATCCTATTGGGTCACTCTGAAATAATTCGCAAATCGTTATCATCATCGAATAGTTTATCTTTCAAGATAAAATTTTTATATTCTGGGAGCAATCCTGCTCAGCCGATAACCTTTTGATAACTTTAGCCTCTGGAGAAAATAATAAAAAAATTAATTCACTACTTTAATAGAATAAATGAAGCCAAATGTTTGGCTGTGATAGCTTCTTATCCCTGGAAGTTGCGATTTTAATCAAATTCAAACTTTATTAATTCAACACACGAATAATTCTTTACATATATTCACGCAACGAAATGCGATTATCTTTAGAATATTTCAGATATTTGGATAACTTCCAAAAGATCCAAACTTGGATTTGCATTGAGATGAAAACAAAAATGATGAATAAAAAAAAAGAGGTAACAATATAATGGCGTCGGTCCCGGTTGGCATTCTCAAGTAAGCCACGCTTAGCTACTCACTTAATTAATCAGCAGGTACCTCACGTCTTTCCAGCGTTGGTGATGCCATGTGCGCCACTGTTGGCTAAATGCATTAACCCGCAATTATCGAAATTACCTAGTTGGCGAGTCTAGTCTCCAAGCAATCTCCATCTCTTGCGCTACCTTTTCACCATCTCTCTTGTGTCCCCCATGACGTTTCTCCCTTCTCTTTCTCATTCTGTCACTTGGTTTCACTTCGCGACTATACCTATGCGTGTCCCACCAGTGAATGTACCCGAACCGCGAGCTCACAACGATTCCGAATTAATTATAAGCACATGTGGCATTGTCTACTGACTTCCATTTCGGTATACTCTGGGAAATCATCATGGTCAAATAAAGTTATACGATATATGTTGGCTAATACTTTTGACGAACCTTCCGACAATTACTCTTCACGTTGAGAAGTACTGTCATCGATCCTTGTCAGATTGCCATAAAACATGTCCAAATGATACATCTCTCCCTAATTCATGTTGTAGTCGAATATAAATCTACTAATTTTGAACAAACCTTCTCTCCAATAGAATTTTTCAACGATCTAACTCAATAATTGAACAATCTGCGGTAAAATGTGAGAGAGAGTTATAGCAAATGAATAAAAATTTGAGATCATGAATATTCAATGACATTAATAAGTAATTTGACAAATGTAAAAAAATGAAATTGGAAAAATCGAACTCTATTTTAATTGACACTTAATAAAATCAATCATACACATCTATAGTAAGTCTAATTTGAAGCAAAACAATTGTTTTTTCCACTCTACAAAGGTATGATCATCAAATGCATCATATAAATGAAAAATAAATAGGAACAAATTGAAAATACAGATACTTTTTCAAAATGATGCCACTGAAATTCAGATTGTTGAGATATATTGAAAACTAGATGAGATTTTTTGGAGAGTTGGCTTTTCAACTTTACAGTTGATTTCAATCGTCGGTTTCGACTTTAAAATAGATGCAACATTCGCTCGTTTGTTCTAGTAGACTCATTCCACTATCTCAAGTAACATCATCAGCGGGGATGTTGCTGTTAGCGCTATTAGAATATAAGGTTAGCGCGCGTATAAGCGTGAGGGCGATACACTCTGGGATAACTGGATTAAAACGCCCCACAGCGTCCCTGCTAATGACTTCAGTGACACGTCATTTTCACCCCCATGGGTTATCACACACTGCAGAGTAAATATATCCATCCATGTGCGTATGTATGAATATATCAATATATTTCTGCAGCTCGCTTATATGATCTCTCCTCTCGCTCCTTCACCTTCTCTTTATATATTATTGCTGCTAGTTGACGGGTCATGCACGCGTAGAATTTGAACGTTAATTAAATTTCAGTGAGCACCATTTCCGTCTTGAATAGGCTATAATAAATATAAGCATTTATATTGGATTATTAAATTCGGATTATCACAATGTCAGCGTGAAAATGAAATATCTAAGCTGCTCTATGTTAAATGCGATCGTCGGATAAAATTTTATGGATTCACCATAAAACTTCATACTGCTTGCAAAAATTAATTATTTTAATGATTAGTAATTATTCAGCGCTATGCAACAGTTAATCTACACCTGTTACGAATATACTCCGTCATTTATTGCTTCATTGGAGAGACAAATGTAAACGAAATATTATTGTTAAATTGAGGATAACATTATCGAAACATCTATTTGTATTTCATAAACTAAAGTTCATCTGTACGCAGCTTCCACTCATGCAGTCATTTGTTCTTGTGAACTCAATGAATATATTCATCTAAATGTGATTTCCATACAGATAAATTATAACCTCATGAAATTTAACTGCCTCATTTAACTGTCGTTTAATATAAATAACAAATCATGTAGCCCAATGTAGATGTATAAGATCATCAGAAGGATTAACGATCACAGAACAGTCGTATGCTCATATTCAATCCAATTATCGAGCAAATGTTGAGCATTCATTGGTCGTAAATTCAAATGGAATAACAATCATTATCAAATCCACAACATAAGACCGAATTAGTTCAATATATTCTGTATGTATGATCCATACCATAAACAGTGAACACAGTCTATTCTAACTAATCGTCATCATAGTTAAAATACACTATAGAACAATATATTAAGCAATTCAACGTTATTAGCAAATAATACTGCCTATTTAATACGAACAATCAAGCTCCGTTTAGACGACGATAATAATCAAACCTGTGTCGCTTTGTACATGGAGTCACAGCATTCCCAATGGAGATATAGATGAAAGTGCTACACACGAAGTAAGTAAGAATGAGCAAGAGAGGGAGAGAGAACGCGTGACTCGAGGGAGACGCGCGAGAGAGTTGGAGAATAATACAAGGGATGGTATGAGAGTCCGTATCACAACTCATCCTAATTACATCTACCCTCGTTTCCGAATTTGGTAGCATTCTCTTGAAGAGGAGCACTGCCGGCACTTAATTACTATTGCCACCGGACTTACAGTGGCGGCGTGGCGCTCCATGCAATCACAAAGTGAGGAGGAGAGAGAAAAAGCGAGGTAGAAACAAAGAGCGAGAAACGTTCAGCTGTATATTTCCGTCCTCACCATCCGCCGCCGCGCGCTAGAGCTTCACCCTCATTCGTTGATTTATCACTGGGATCCGCGAGCAAACGCGGAGAGAATTTATTTGGCCAGTCCAAGCATAGTCACGGGAACAATTCAGACTATAGGATGAAAAAAACAGAAAAAGTTATTTTTTTTTTCATTTTTTTCTATTTTTCTTTGCACAACGTACACATATTCTCATGGTTGGATGAGAATGAGAAGTGTGGGGAGAATGAGTACAGGAAGATGATGGTGGAATAAATGGAGATATCAGAGAGCTGTAGGAATAAATGAATAATGTTATTGGCGTGAGTTATACAGAGCGAATGTGTATTGAGTTATATGTAGTTACCTCTGGTGTTTGTGTAAATGGTACATACGTTCTTATACAGAACGAAACGGTGATTTTCGGGATGATTTTCTTTCGAAAATGTTGGATGGTGGATTTAGGATAATGATACATGGGGAAAAATATATTTGTTTGGATTCTTCCGACTTGTAGCAGAGATGAAGTGAAGGTATCTAGGATAAATCCACAAGGAAATGAACGTGGTATGATGAAAGGAAAAAAAAAATTTAGAAATTTGCCACCTGGGATAACTATCAGAAAGTTCTCATCGACGAAACTTTTCCCTTTATTTTTTGTTCTGTCTCATTCAATCATTCATTTCTTTATTTAAGTCATTATGAGGAATTCTCGTTTTGATTATACAATCAACAAAGATTGAATGTTCTACTCGTTGTTCACACAATGAAGCTGATCAGGAGTATGGGGCAAGTAAGAAAAATAGAAAAATGGAATAATTTCGATTGAAACATAAATAATTCGTAGAAAATACGAAGAATCTGCTGTTGATGAAAGTGGGTTATTACAGCCCCAAATGTAAAAGTCAGCCACGAGGATAACATTAGCCTATAAATTTTTCACAGCTATTTCATAATTCTCTTTTCTAACATCTCTACACTCGATTGATAAACATTCGCGCAACCTGAATTTATACACGAGCTTCATAGGATTTTGATTGGCAGTTTCATTTTAATTATACGATGTTGCATAAAGACATTTCGTAAAACTGATCAATGAACAAAAGAATAATTATCACCACTAGCGATATGAAAGCGTTGCATCTGATATTTCATGACAAGATAAAAGAAAAAGTGTCGGTTTATTTTAATCGCATGTCTTATTTTATTCATTGAAATCTACAAATATTCAAAGTGTATGAATGGACCATTCCTTGATGTATTAATGGATAGCTGTTGATCTTGCAGCAAATCACAGTTGATACATACAGTAGAAGACAAACTGTTCGTTGACTGTGTGAATTTCGTGTTTAAATTTCCTTGCTACAAGGGTAACAGCAATATCCAGCCACTGTACCACGTAGCATTTCGTCTTGATGAAAAATGGATCCCAATTTTATCACTGTCTGTTTCCCTCTCTGTTTCTCCTGTACCACTTTCTGCTCACTTTATTCTCTTGTCGTTACTTTTGTTCCACACCGTCATATTCTCAGAGGTATGAAACCAAAATTAGCATGTCAAATTGTGGTATCACAATTGTTAAAATTGATATACGAAGATTTGTAACAGTTATCTTTCCTTCGCCTTCATCTTTTCATGAATAAAATCCTGATAAAAATAAATATTAATAGAAATACCATTGAATGACAATTCAATCGTTCCTTTCTCAATAAATATCAAGAAAAAAATTGCTGTACGATTGTTTTATATATTTTATGAGTCCGCGATTATTAGAAATTTATTTTGAAAAAAGAATCACCTGTCATGCTCACTTGTGCGATTCATTTGGCCTTACACTTTTCACATCCTGTCTGTTCATTACATTCTATTTCCCCTCTTGCACACTCATTTTATCGCACATTCTCGTTTGCTTCTACGAAGTTTCTTCCTCCTTTTTTCTTCGTAATACCTCGCCATTCTTGGCACTTGAGAAAGTGACTGATTAAATAAATCCATGTCAGATTCCCCCGTCTAATATTTGACTTGATCGCTAAAATTCCATCAAGAATGTCGCAATAATTGTGCTCCCATGACTGATTGATTAACGCACGAATTCTATTAGTCACTACGATAAAATATTTTCCCGGGGCACAATCTTCACGTAATGACTTCACCTCTCGCATTTTCTTATTCTCTCCATTTTATCTTCACTATCTCGACACCATCTTGTAGCTCAACACCTACATTCCATGTTGAAAAGCCAGGGCTATATAAGACAAATCATCCTATCAACTTGATGGAATCCTGAGCCGATCAACGATACATAATTTCTATGTGTGAAATATTGATTTATATTAATGTCTCATCAGTACTCTGCTCATGAAAATAGTTGGACAAATTAATGACAAAATTAAATAAATTCATTATAAATAATGCGTTCTATAAATAACTGAAAGCGCTGAAAATTTCCAATGGCATTCATCAATAAGATCATAATGAGAAATTAATTTTTTGCGTCATGTATCGGACAAATTACCATTATATAATAGACTGGAAATAAAATATTACCAGCAGGCAGATGATTATATACGTATGCGTAATGCTGCACGCATCGCGTCCGCCAACCATTGACTTGATTATTATGCCGCGACATATTTTACATAACAATACAATCAGCGCAATTCATTGGCATACACATGCTCACAACACGTGCCTGAGTGGATTCAACGAATAGATGTGAAAATAAAGGAGGAAATGATTGTACATGTTTAAATATGCATATATATTCAAGAGCAGTCATACATGGTTGATGATAAGTCCAGAATTATCGACTAAGCACCGTCACAAAGAATATACCTGTATGAATGCTGTTAATTTGCTCTTTTCATTCTCATGCCAGACGTACACTAACTCGGTCAAAATTATCCGATGTTTTTCATCAGAAAATTCTCCTATTGTTTCATTGCAACGTTAATTAATATATCCTCGTAATAGGAGTAGTATATCAAAAAAAAAAAGGAAGAAAAATATATTCGTGGAATTATTGTGAATGTAATTAGCGAGTGCGATAGTAAAGATAGGACCAAAAAACATCTTGTGATAGATATTGCATTCACGTTCAGTGTATTCACATCCAAAGTATGGCTTTACCTCTATTGAAAACACATCATTCATTGCAATTTGGCGGTAGGAAATAAATATACACATATAAATAGAAAAAAAGAAACAACAAGTGAAACATATACGAACAAATAAAAATAACAGAGTATGTTTTGATCAAATAGTATTGCGAGAAAAAAATTTCACACCAAGCCATTTTATATTGTACATATGTGTCGAACAAAATTGTGACAGCGAGGTTATATAAAGCCCGACAGATTTTTAACGGCGCGGCCAATTGCAATTAAAAGTTGCCAGTAAAATGACGTAGATGCTTGACATGCAAAACCTGCCAGACAAAATGAATTCCACGTATAACTCGGAAATTTCATTTGAAATGTTGTATGCGGTGTATATATTCATCTGTACATAACCTTTCGCCCTGTCTCACTCACACATCCACATTTACTTTTCCTCACTCATTCTGCCCTTTCATAAACATGCATTGATAATTTACAATTAAAACTCTGCACTAAAATTCGGCAATATATATTTCCAATTATGTTCTTTCTTTTGTTATTCGACCTTCTGTTTCAACGGTTGTGGATATTCCTCTTATTTATTTCAGCATTATTTTCGCTTTATACTATTATATTGATTGTGGATTATTAGGAAATTTAATTACAACTCAGAGTGCAGCTTTAAGTGACATCGCATCCATCTGAGAGTTGGGCCGATAGCTTTGCTGTGTATAGTTTATTGGATAACAATTATCCGTGACGTGTCTATGTTTGTCGATATCTCACCTATCGAACCCTCCGTGTACTCGATTCTCCGCCTTCAGATACATCTATAGTTATACATAACTATGAGTATGTACAACCCTATATTCCGGTACATAGATACACATCCAAGACGCTATCTTTCGCCCCCTCGTATAAATATATACGAATATCTTTGTTTTATCCTCACTATCACGATCGACAATCTCACCCTAATCCAAGTGACTCCACATCAGTTCGTGCACTTATCGCGCAAGCTTTTCTCCTAATTGTATTCTATTTTCCACCCTTAACCTGTCTGTCTTATCAGTTGCAATGAGTGATTTTCTTCCCAGTTGTAAATTGATAATAATCATCATGAAGTGAAACATCTTTATATTTCCGCACCAGTGTTTATTTCTTTAACAGATAGATGAATAAAAATGATATGAAGAAAAAATTACTTTTCTCTTTCAGTTTTGTTTTGTATTATTTGTAATGTGTCGGGTGAAAACGCGATAAAATAATCGAAAAAAGGTAATTAAGTCGTCTAATTTGAATCTCATGCCACGATAATTTTAATTGTGTTTATTTTTATTGGTTTCCAATTTTTCACCTGTCATCTATGAAACTGTACAGGTAATATGAAATTATCTTTAATTGGCACCATTATGCATGTCACAATTTTTTAATTTGGATTTGTAATCTATTCAACTCTCAATAACCAGAATCAATTATCACCCACTACAATGATTGACTAAAATATTCATACTTTGATTGATCTAATAAATAAATTCATACGATTTGATAAATTATGTGAACGGAATAAACAATTGCATTGAAACATTCTGTATATCTCTATGTGTATCTCTCGAACGATCTACTTGTCATAAGATATGACATTTTTTCCGCACGGCTGGCTTCTTCTCCAATGCCTGTGAATCATGAAATAAATCGCGAGCAACAAAAGAAAAAAAAAGAGGAATAAAAATATAAAAAATACATATGAAAGAAGGACAGTATAGCGAGTTACGGTGGATTCGCCTATTGCTTCCCCTCACTCGCTCCGTTCTTTATATCACTATTTATGTCCTTCTTCAGCGCATACACTTTCGCCTTTTCTTTTTCACCTTCACTATTTCCCTGTCCTCTGCTCCTCTTCTTCGTTTTCACCCCACTGCTCCGAGCAACCGCCGATATCGTCGACGTCTCGAAAGTGAACTCTGGTGTCAGAGGGATGAGGCCAGAAAAAGACTCCGACTCACCTTCGCTCCTTGCTCCGTCGCTACGGAATAGATGGTATTGGATTCTCTTTCGGTATTTCTAATAACTTCTTCTCCTTCTTCATCTTTTGCCTTCTCCTCTTACTTTTCTGTCTCTTTTCTCCGTATCTCCGATATATGTCTACATACACTACCATTCTACCATTGCTTTCTTCCTCTTTCCTCCATGTCTGGACTCCACAATTTCAGTGGTAATCCGACACTGCTGAGACTCTAGTGCGCTTCCGTATTCTCTTCCCCTCATCGTTTTATTTTATCCTACTTTTTTTTTTCTTATGTATTTCTTTACCTCCCGCCGCGCTTTCACTTTATTCTTTTCCCTTTTACCTTGTCTCGCGATGCAACCCTCCACCCCATCGCAGTTGCTTTGTAACTCCGTACAACAATTACTCCGCCATATTGTTCGTCTATAGTGCGAGTAGATGAATGAAGGGGAAGAAAGGAGAGAAGGTAAGTTTGTATGCGGTTGGAATGTCGACGAACTCTTTACGGCAGATAAAAGACAATTTGTGATGAGAGAAAAGATCAAGTTCTTTTAATCACTTTTAATGTGAGTGGAAGTATTTATACATGGACTTGCTAATGTCAGTAAGAATACTTCACTAATAACAATTGATATGAACGAAAACATTCATCAACAAGATTTTCGCCACTCCTTCGACTAGTAGTATGAATCATTGGATGTTCGTACAATACAACGATTGTGCCCATTATTAATTGCTATTTCAGTAGTTGAAATACATTTAGTTCAGACTAGGATAAAGTTTGAGTGACTTCATACATCTCGATTACATAAATTTCATCAATTTATAACATTTTATAATCATGTGATAAACTCACGCAAAGTGGAAGAGAAACCGAAAGTATCACCATTTGTATGAGTGAAGTGGGTGGTGAGTGCAGGGAGGAATCGTAAAAATGCTAACCGAAGAACCAACGCATCGAGTTAATCAAGCGAAAAAAGCGATATCGATAGTCGTAGAATATCCGAATAGTAGCGATAAGGGGTAAGCGAGGGTGAGTGAGGACAAGAAGAGGGGAAAAGAGAGTGGAAGATATTGTGTATGTAACCACGAGAAAGGGAATGAAGCGACACGTAAATTATTGTTATTGCTATCGTCTATAGATATTGAAATATTTATGGTACCCCATGCCTATCGACATATATATTTTAACGCTGGATGACTCGACAACTGCTATAAATACAAAGAGGTATCGTTCAATAAATACATGAACGAGCGATTGAATTTTTATAACGATAATATGATGCAGTTTCGAGGATATGACATGTGCAGTAAAATACTGATACCGATTATGAATACTTTATATATTGCGAAGTTAAAACAAAACAGATAGAATATATTTATTCTATTATGATGAATCTTCAATTCCCACTGGTTGTTCATGATTAGAACAAGCAGCGCCATCACATGGATTTCATATCTATATTGAAATCCAATTGGCGATAAAACTACCCTCTCGTGAATTTCCAGTCGATAAAAATACTTCATCATCCCTTACATGCTCGGTACCACCCTGCAATGCCGACAGTTAGAAAATATGATAACGTAGTTTCTACATAATCGACTTGCTCGTCTATAGGTTTGATACTATACCACGGTGAGTTGGATCATACTCTCTCAGCATCTACTGTTTTATCAGTTACGGAACTGTCGTTTAAAATTTCATAAATTGAAGAATGTTATGATATTTTTGCCATGATTGTAATTGATTTTTGATAGGTGTCATCAGTAATGGTTGAGGTGATGGCTCTACCATGAATAATTAACATTGCATGGAATCATTCAGTACCTTTCATCCAACTGATAAATTGGGAATTTGTTAACGTTAATAATAATGTTGCATTGATGTGTATTTCATATCATCCTGAAATCGCAACCATAATATAATCCAATTGAAAACACTGTTCAATTTGATTGAGTGAACGTGAGTAAAAGATTAAAAATAACAAGGGGTGAGATATAATGTACGTTGACGAAGCATCAACTCCGATAATGACATCAGAATTATGTTAGTACACTCTGATGAGAATCGGTTCTGCTAGTGACAGCCACAAACACACTGGCCGTACGTCACTTTATCGTTGCATTTTGCTATGGGAGCGTAATGAGTGCCATGTCACTGACAAAATGATAATCGTGTTTTGTTCATTTAACTGCTGTATAAGAGTACCATGGCATGATAGCTTCCTCTCATCAATTTCACAAATAAATTCATATGCGGGCCGAATGTTGAAATTAATTGTAGATAATAATTGGTTGTGACCACGATAGGGCATCTGTCAGTATGGCTTCATCGAGGCGAATATATGAATGATATTGTTATCATGCATTGTTCGAAGGTGGAAAATAGATTCTGTATGATCATTTTTCACAACTGTCTTCTTCTGTATTCTGAGAGCCAATGAGAAAATTAACTTTCGTATATATTTGCATGAATTAATATTAGGCTTTCCCATAGATGCTGTCATCGAACACTCCAACTGGATTGAAAATTTGGCAATCAACTGCGTAGAGATTTTCAACGTAATTACCGAATGAGCTACAATCGAATACCAAATCGCAAATAATTTTATTATTTCGTTATTACCATAATATTTACAATACATAACAAACATTTTTCACTCACAAAATTTATTCTTGCTACTGCTGTAATCATCAAACTACTAGAAAAAGAGCTAAAATTAATCATTCATTAAAAATTTTATTTTCCTGGGGAAAATTGCATGGCTTCTATACCCAGCGATTCGCAATGCAAACTTATCGTCATATTCAAATTTACATATCACAAACATGTGATACACCGTACGGTGAACCTTAATATACTGAATCCCCATGTGTACCTTCATCGAATGAAGTCGGGAGAGGTCTTACGGGTCTATCTATTGGATTATAGAACAAACGGCTAGCACTCAAGGCCTCATACCCAAACACGAAACCCAATGTGTTCCAACCTTTGCCACGCTTCAGGCCAAAGTAGTTTAGCTTCATGGTATATACGGGTTTATGCTGAAACTAGCCTTAGCTCTGCCTGCCCGTCCGTAACGCTATATGTATTCTAAGAATCTCACCAGCTTGGCTCTTATACCCCTCGGTACCTTACATCTCTCCCTTTCTTTTACCCTTTTTTCCAGCCCAAGCTCAATTTCTCTTTCATTCTTACTTTTCCAACCCTCCTCAACTCATTTCACGTACCAGCTTTCATCCCATTTCCTCACCAACTCCTGGATTACTCGTGGCACTCTTCTATAAGAGCATCTATATACTGCGCACTTTACCCATACAGTTTTGAGGAGTTCAATTATTTTATGAGAAAAAAAGAAAAATTCTCAATAATTACTGAAAGAAGGCCTCACAAAAACAGCTCGTTCTTAAAAAGTCAAGTCGAATATGAACTTGAAATGCTCGGGATCACTGTGTGAATAAGAAAAAATAACTCTGAATTATTGCTACAATCCACCTGCAAATGCAAATTATGTAATTGATTATAATGAAGGATAAGAGTCTTTCAAAAATGAAAAAATAATTGCTATAAAATATCCAATATATGACAGCATTAGATCTGATAGTTGTTATCAATGATTTTATTTAATTTCCTGTTCAGAAACTGCTTTCATGCACGTATCCTTAACGCTCTAGTGATGGTTCATTGAATCAGAGATTCCAATTTTAGTATCAACAATCGACATGTAACTGAGCATTTTCAAGTATTCAAAATCTCATCATCATTTCATTAAATCAATGACAATCTCGGAATAGAATACTGCACATCAGTTCTATGAATAATTTTCGAAAATAAGAAAACGAATTGTCACTACTTGTGAATTTGTCGATATTACTTGGTGGCATCGAATAATATATTTCCACTGGATTAAAAATGGATAAGATCAATATTATTCACGATTAATTTCCAGATTAAGCGAATGCTATGTATAAAATAGCAATTTCATTCGCGGTTATGCGGATCAATGTACAATAAGTTTTCGTATGCTTCTCTTCTCCTCTTCTTGCATCTCAAGCTGACATGAAAACCCCGACGAGAATGAATTGGAATAGTTGACCGCACTGTGTTTGTCGTGTTGTCTAAAACAGATTACTGGGTCGGTTTAGTTTAGTTTGCCCGCGTGGGCACTCAATAACTACATACAGCATACACCTATACATGAACGCTATACAGCCCACAACGGAGAATATAAATTTCAGCTTATTTTCAACGAATAATATCCTCCCATGTGCGCACCTCACTCGCCTACGGTCTCATGAATATTTGATCTTTTTCTCGATTTTTTCTGATATAAATAAGAAGTGTTCTATTCATTATTTTCGGTCCATTGAGATCAATCTATGATGGCGGTGACTACGAAAAAAGATATACTGAATGAGTTGTATCTGTTCTAAATATATTTGATGATCGGTGTCACCTCAGGGTCTATACGCAAACTATGGAGATCGACCATTTGGGAGCAATCGTGACTGTAAAAATAGAGTTTTAATCATATTTACCATTCGACTCTTTTCATCATGTTCTAAATAGTACCGAACTTTACCTCATTAAAGGATGTCATGTTTGTTGGATATTTGGCTTCTCTAGATTTCCTGCTTACCAATAAAATTCATATTATATTTTTCTACACAGATTGACGAATTGAAATTGCTGTAAAATTATCCATCACTACTAATCACTCGGCACTGGGTTCGCGATCGACTGGTTTACGGCATATCACGTTGGATGGCTCTCTGCCACCATATCTACTAGGGACGAGAGCAACGACACTGGTAAAGACTTGTCATTAACGACGAGACACTTGCTCGGTGGATTCACGAGTGGTTTTCAAGGGTCGTAACACAAGAAGCGCAACCCTAACACTATACGCTTCATTTGCTAACTCCTTCCCCCTATGCCTGCTCTTATTCCCCCTATCTCATTTCACTTTTAGCTCTACCATTCCGATCTCGATTGTCCAACACCATCCACGACACGTTAATCCCGACCGCAAACGTGTTAACTTAATTAAATATTCTTCCACGAAATTTCATTTTGCAGTTGTATCCTCCCATATTTATCCACGAATTTCTATTAAAGTTGACAGTTTTCTCACATTGAAACTTTGATATAAAGATATATATGGTCTCAGAGTTTTCAATTTAATATTAATATTAGATAAACGACTGACACTGCTTATTCAATGTTAATTTTTCATGTTTGTTTAAAATTACATGACGTGAAATATTGAGTAGGTGAAAATTACCGCACACGATATGAGCTGGAAAATCTATACCATTCACGAATAAGTAGGTCATCAGTTTTATGTCAAAAGAGGACCCAAGACTTATTTTTCTCGTATTCCAATTGTGGGATTGACGTTCGCCAACATTTGGACATCTTTCGGCAGTTAGGGATGTAACGTCTACAGATAATCATATCAATTCACGTCACCACGTAAAAGTGGAGAGAATTTCGTGAGAAATACGAATATGACTGCGTTCGACATTCCAATATTTTTGGTGGTAAATCTTCCAGACTGATACTTGAATGTAATATCAATATGAATTCTTCCTCGTCAAAATTTCCAGAAGAATATGATATATCTCATGCCAAGCCTCTTTGCAGTAATTAACTGCTCGGTAAATAATTATTTCAATGAAAAAAGTTGAGGTGATTTTAATATAACCCATTCTAGTCATGCATAAGAAGATTCTGAAGAATAATATTAAGGACGAAATTGATTAAAAATATTTTATTGCATTCTTGTTTTACATTCTTTCATGAGTTAGGAGGTGGAAACATAAATGAGATTTCATTTCAGATAAATGTTCATACACCTCGCTGAATTGATATTAATCTAGTGAAACTTTACATCCAATTTGCCTTTAGGATTGCCTTGCATCATTCTAATGTTATGCTAGTGAATAAATGTTGCTATCACACCATTTTCACTTTGACCTACTGAGCAAATTACTGTCTCACGATTACATATTATGATATTATTCTTAAGTTCGTGAAGTTCCTATTTTTCAGGCTCCAAGTTTTACTTGTGTCCATTCGCGTGAAATGACTTCGATAAGAGCTGAGAATATATCTACCTTTTGATATATCAAACTGTATCATAAACATCCACATTTTTGTTATTCAAAAGGAGTGAAGTCCTCATTACATAAATAAATACAAACCCGGGGGATTATTACTAAAAATTCCAGACAATGATGCTATATAGTGATGTAACTCTTCTCCCCATTTTACGTAAATTCATTTTGTCTCTTCAAATATTAACAATGTTCTTTAGATGACAGGATCAATAGTAATAGCAGACAATATATATATATATATATATGAATTACAGTCGCGACAGGAAATGGAACTGTCAGGGAAAGCTGTCGTCCACTCTCAGCCACATTTAAGTCAAATTAATCCTGTTTAATTACTTCTTAATTAATTCAAGCTATAGGCTTTGAACAAACTTGGAATATAGTCGATGAGACAAGTCAGCCATTACTCGTCAGACAGTTCCTTTTCCTTTCGTGTTTGAACAATAGATTTTTAGTCATTGCTGAGTATGAAACGTCCAACTCTTCATCGATGATGAAAACACAAAATAAAATTCATGTGAAGAAAAAAAAAATGCCCAACAATAAATGAGCGAAATGAGAACAACGTCATCAATATACCAACTAGAGTCTTACTTCAAATGTCTTTGTCTCCCAAAATCTTCCATAATTTTATTATTTATTATATGGCAATGAAAAATTGGAGCCAAATAAGCTCCTCTCTCGATAGATATTGGCTAGTTTGATGAATATCCAAGCAAATAGTATACACGCTAGTCATAAATTTATCAATTTTATCTCAGTTGAAATTATCCTTGAGTAGGTACGTGACCCAAGATTAGAGCAGAGAGCTTTACACTGACGGAATGAAGGGAGATGAGAGAAACGGAGCGTGAAAGAGAGGTAGGAATGGTACAGAGTTTGGAAAATAAATAAAAAAAAAGAAACCTGACGTGAAGTACCACGACGAGTCGTCGATACGAAAAGCGAGACGACGACGAAACGAGAACGACGTATACGACAAAACTTGTGGACAGCGGGGGATTTGAGGTCGAAATCGGGTTAGCGAACCGGGCCTCGGATGTCCATCGTCGTTTTTTTTTTACCATTTACTCTACTTTATATATCTATACACATCATGTTGTTTATTTTTCTTCCTTCCCCCAACTCAATGGCAGTCAGCTGCACGAACGTTTGCCAAAACCCTCAAGGAAAGTAAATGGAATGCTTGGAACTCTATAAACTTTTGTGTTTTTCATTATTATATATATGTATATATTTCTTTTTTTTTTCTTTTTATCATTATTGGCGTCTCTTCTTGATGCTGTATCACTAGGATGGATTCTTCAGTACTCACTGAGGAATAGAACATCGGAGTTTCATACGATCAACTATGTGCTATGACGCCAATTTCCAATAACCCTGTAGGAGCTTGAGAAGATAAAGCGGGAGATGATAATAAAATAGTAGAGGACAAAATAGAAGTGGAAGGTACTCAAGCGTTAGCGATTACTGGGAGGCTACGTTATTATATCTATTTATATATACATAAATATACTTATGTTTGTCTAATATCTGTATATTGAGTTTGAAGGTAATGTTAATATTAGTGCGCCTGAGTTGGTATAATAGCCAATTATATTCCGAGTTATATTTTTGGTTCTTTGTTCTTGAGGCGTGTACTGTCATCATTGTTCATGGCGAGTGATACTTTGAGAACAATTCACAGAATATTTTCCGTTTGTTATGCAATCGCGATACAGAGAGCTTTCTCTGTAGTTTTTCTTGCACGCTCGATGCACTTCCCACTTCCGACTTGTCGTGCTTTATCTTTTTCTTTCTTTTTTTTTATGCAATTGTCATTGGTGTTTTTTTTTTCCTCGTTTTTTGTGCTTTGTTTTATTTATTTTGTTCCTTTTCCGTCTTTACTTTTCCTCCTTCGCGGTATTTTGTTCTACGAGCACGAACATACAGCGCATGCTTTTGAATTGAAACGAATGAAACCGTGAATTCCGGTATTGTACGTTTAGCTTTGATGGGTGTAAGAATAAAAACGTATAAATGCTCACCATGAGCTTGTCAACTGTTCTTTCCGTATCAGCTGTGAAAAAAATAATAAAAAATTCTTGATGCGCATACCGTCTGAATTTTTTTTCTTCACTGTCTGTTTGCACTGTGAGCGACACCTGATTCTCTCACGAAACAATGAAACTCCGCGATGATATACAAATGCGAGAAATAATAGATAAACAATGGGGATTTTTCTCATGAGACAATATGTTGAGAGATAAATAAGTACAACCGTTAATTCGCAAAAGATATACGCAAAAATGGTGCTGTAGTATATGAAAGTGTGAAAAATAACAATAAGCACCAATTGGTCGCGCAGCAGACTGAAATTGGTGACGGTGAAAGTGAACACTAAAAATGAAGTGTAAAAATGGTCGAAAACAAGAAATTTTTTCTTCTCTCTTCGTATACCTTTCACCAAAATCTGGAGTGAGAAAAAATTGCAAACAATACACCCTGTTGGTGTATTTTCCTGGGGCAATATAGTCGAGTAGAAAAACGCGCGCGCACTCTCGTAGCATCAATGCATTATGGTTGAAAATTCAGCAACCCTCGGGGTTATGCTCAGACCGCGACTGAAAAAAAACACCAACAAAACAAAACCAAACAAAAAAAAAACAGAAATAAAAAGTCAGTGGTGTGCGATTGTCGCGCACCCTTCACTACTGGAATACACAAGATTAAAGTCAACCCCATGCATATTTTCCGTTGTGTGCGCAAATGTAAACTGCCACCTTCGCAATGGCATTTTTACATGTATAGACATGTGGATATATCGTGACGAGTCTTGTGCGTATGTATGCATGCACCCGATAGTGCAAAACGCTAATAGCAGAGGGTTAGTGTATTTCTAGCAGTTTTATCGTTTTGGAAACTGCTGAAGGTATAAAGACCTTCATATCTTCGGTATATGAAGGTCTGAATCATTGGCTTCATTAAAAAATATTTATTCCATCAGTATTTTTTTCTTCAACAGCATGCTTCCAATAATGTGTTAAACAAATTTTGCAAATCGAAACCAGGAGGCGCATTTGAATTACCACATCAATGTCAACTCGCAATTCTCAATGTTGATACACATATCTCTCTTATCAATCGCAATATACAAACTCAAACAGCAGTAACAATATTTTTACTGGACAAAATTTTGTACTGCAAAATTTCAACACAAAAATGTTGGCCACAATGTTTACGTGAACTTTTATACAAATTCACCTTTACAAAGTACACATATCAGCATTAACAATAAAAAAAAAACACCACACGCGTTCTCGCATTGTTATCTGTTTGGTGGAATAGAACTCTTCCACCTACGGTCGCTACAATGTTCCGCAAAAGTCCACAAATTTTCCCCAAAACACCGATATAAATCGTTTGATAATGCCCATACTGCTACTTCCACCACTCTCTCTCTAACCCACCTATGTCACAATTCAAACCCGCAGGCATAAATATATATATGGTATAGGTAAAATTTTGGCCCCATGCCAAATGTGGGATGGCAGATCAGCGCACACCACAGGCCCACGGCCACGCCGACAGTATATGACGCTGGGTAGCAAAGAAAAATAGTAAAGGGGTCGAGCGGGTGAATGCGAGTACAAGAGGATGATGGTGGGCAAGCGATCACGGGAAAAATATATACATATATACCGATCTGTGGCCTCACCCACCGTAGTAATATATATGTCGTTCATCCACCGCGTGTCAGGTGGCGGCGTAGTCGATATCGCTAATTGCAAAAACCAGCTCGCAAACACCGGGCAGCATCGACAGTAGCAGCAACAGCGCGCACTCCAATAGCACAACCTATACATGCGAAAACTCGAGCGACTTTTCATTTGGCTTCGAATGTATATTTTTCCCGTTCGTTCAATCATTTGTTTCGACTACCACTTTGTATCCTCGCGCTTTCTCCTATATTAAATATTCTTTTTTTTCCCCCACAATTTTTGACCGAGCTTTTTTCGATATGCTTGTTTTTTTAGTTGTCCACTTTTTCAACTTTTTCCAACGATATTTCGTGTGTGCTATGTAGAATGTTGTTGTTGTTATTTGTGTTGATGGTGCACATTGATGAAAAGCGAATGTATTGATAATCCGATTTTTTTTCGTTCGATTCGTTGACCAGCCGTGATGAAATAATAAAGAGTGAAATTCGAGGGATAGATGAACAGTGGGTTTTTGGGAGATTGACGGATAGATAAAAGTCGAATCGCTAATTGTGAAGTAGGAATTGTGAGATCAAATTGAATGATCACTTGAGACGAATTGGCCGCGAGATCGCATCATTTTCTTCTCCGCTTATACTTTTGTGATGATGTACATATTCCATTAAGATTGAGTAGTCCAATTGTACACGAAACGTTCATAAAATATAATCTTTTCTCGCATACAAATATTTTTTCATGGAATTACAAAATATTATGGGAGCGATGCTGGATTAAATCACATTAGAAGAGTTATCAAACTACCCATTGATGATTTTTGATAAATCTCACAATTCATTTCATGTTCGGAATGATGAACAGAAGCAGCTTATCAGACTTTTCCGATTTAACGATGAAATCCGGCATTGTAGTATAAATTTGTTAGAGAAATTTTGTATTTTCAATGCTCGCAAAAATGAATATCAATATGCATACTTACAATCGAATATTCTTCAACCCAATGCTGAATCACTCAGATTCGAAACAACAATTTGGAGCTTTGTAATTTACTCTGCAAAGAAGTAATTGCAATATCACCTTTTTCTATATGAAAACGGGAAAAAAGCCATTTAGTTTAATAAATAAAAAAATTTAATTATCAGAAAAATATTTGTGATAATGAAAACTACAAACACAATTGGCACAGTAACTGCAATACAAACGAGTTGCTGGACCCGAGTTTGTGTAAAAATAAACCGAATTGATGAACTTTATTTTGCTCTTTTTCTCTTGGCTCATACATTTTTTTTCTTTTCCACTCGAATCAATTGTGTTTGCTAACGAATAACCAAATTAATCGTTTGAGTCGTACACACATTTGGCATTTGAACGTTGTAACTATTGTATTCAATCCCATTTCCACACAGCATAAATGCAAAGCTCAAAAACAAACCTATTTTCACGTTCGATATGGTAAATATCCACCGTTTATCGTTCATAATTTCTTCCTATGTGATGTGGGATTCGGTAAAGTAATTTCTCGGAAAATAATGGAGAGAGATATTGGAGAAATATGTAAATATAACAATAGGGAAATATTCAGAGTTTACATAATTCCTCGTCGCTTCATAAAACTGAACAGATACAGATGGTATATTCATTCATAATTTTCAAGTGCCGGAAACATATAACAGTTATTTTTTCATAATACTTAAAGATTTGATTCACCTGGAACGAACGACAGTATCTGCTCAACTAATGACATTTTTATTCATCACAATTTCCATATTTCTGTTCAACTCCTGTCGGATGTTGACTTTCGATATAAATTTTTGTTTTATCCTCGAACGTTTTGATTCTGACCCTAAAGTGTCACATGAAAAATATCACCTTGACATAAATAAAGATCTACGCATACCTATCTATTTCTCAGTCTTCAACCTTCCTTACCCTTCGTCGCTTTGGTATCCTCACTCTTACGTCTTAAACTCAATATAGACTTAGCGGCAAAGTGCCGGTGGAATATCGTGCTAAAGAAATATATCAGTTGAAGCGACCGTATACGGGGTAACAGCGCCGTGAGACGGTACTGGGACATTGTTCAAACACAAAAGCTCACAACTGAAGATAAACAGCAAAACTGTAAGCTGCAACATGCCTTGAGGCGTTGCGCAAGAACGAAGGGAACAAGCCCTGTTGTGAGAAGCGATTGAGGGAATAAATTTTCCGACATTTATACAAAATTCAAAGGAAATTATTGTTCGGTGCTTCGCAATAATATTTCGAGTTTAATTGAAACATGAAATATTCATATTCATAAAAAAAAGTAACAATAAATACTTTTGTTCAAATTGAATCGTGAATGAAGATTATTTGACAGTGAGCTCATAATAACATTAAATATTCTTGGTTAATCCAACTGTATAAAATCTCATCAATTATTTACTATATATCTTCAACTATTCCAGAACCCTATGACTTTTCGTTGGCTTTACCAAGTAAGCAGTGCAAGCCTGAACTCTGTTTGCTCAGCATTAACCGGATTAGTTTGGCGGAAGAAATAGAATTGCTATTCCGAGCAAAGGAGGAAGGCAAACGGGAGAGGAAGGCAACGCTGTGAACGTGTTTACCAGCTTGGAGATTGAATGAAAATTCCAAAACCTTCGGCAGAAATTTCTCGGGATTCCAGACTTTTTATTGTGCAGAAAGATTTTTTTTTTTTCCATCAATCGTTTCGATACAGTTATTGTATATCTAGTTCTTTTGGGAATCCTATTGTTGACTTTTCTTTCGTTCCCCTGCGAATTACTTATGATGTGCCATTGTCTGTCATTATGAAAATTAATGTTTGTATTGAATAAAAATGACTTACATATCAAAATGAGATGAGGACAAATCGGTGATCGTCCTGTAACAAAAATCAGACGGAAAAGAATTATTGAAATGAAAAGAATATATATATAAAGGTGAAAGTTGAATGAGTTTCCGCGGGAGTTAAAAAAAATGACTTCAAACATAAGAACTTTACAAAATGATAAAATTAATTGTAAAAAACCTTCCGGTGAGTTCTTTGTTTTGGCATCGAATCATTTCAGTTCGTATCAAAGGTATTTCGTCATAAATAATATGAATCTACCAAATTATGTGACATTATATCACGTCCTAATAGAATTTAATTTGGAATCACTGTTCATCTTCACGTAGAATTATCGTGACAATGTGAACATCGCCACTCAATAGCTCTATTCTCTAGTACACCACATTGATCTAAACAAATCGACTCCATTCCATGATGAATACACAAAATCAAGTGAGATATATTCATTCCAAACGAGCAATAATTTACAGAAGGTCGTACAGAATGTACCGCATCAAGAACGAAAACACTGGTGAATCATCACCAAAATATCTATGCCAAAGTAGTTAAGGCATTTATATGGCCAGACCGCAGTCAGTGTTCGTTTTGTCGAACGGAATGCATCACAGAATGAATGAGAATGAGGTCAAGTCAATGACAATTCTCGTTTTCAATGTGAGTTGGCTTACACTAAAACACAGATGCACACAAATATCCATTTATGTATGTATATGTAAACATGTACATATATTTTTTCTCATAGAATATGGATTGCTATTCAGTTGGAGTCAGGACGAGGATTTGAAAGAAGAAGAAAATAGAGAGTGTACTCATCAATGCTCAAATTTGATGATGAGCGTCGAGCATACTCGTGTCGCTCATTTCAGTTTAAAATCCGAACGACGAATGGAGAATTGAATGAGCAAAAAAAGAAGGAATTAAAAAAAAAATCTTGAGAGTGGGAAGTAGAGATCAGCGAGGGCGTATACGCCCGAACGATTAAATTTTTATAGTACTTATCCTTGCATTTGTTTGTGTGGTACGTGTGCGTTACGTATTTTACTTCATACAATCACTAATAGTGCTGTAACGTAAGTATTCCTCAATAACACAATTAATGATATTTCTTTCCATCGAATTCAATATCAAATTATTACATTTTTCCACAAATTATTTACCTTTCAATCATTTCTTTTATTCAACAATGATTTTGTAAACCCGTAGCAAAGTAGTGTTGAAAATTGCACGATATATCCCACTCATTTCTAGACATATTTATGTGTGATAGATTGTAGAACATAAAAATCAGCGTTAGTATTTACGCTTCACATGATATCATATCATCGACTATCTCTACATGTATGAATATACAGATCTATGCGTCCCGTTTCATTCGCCCATCAGAATACATCCTTCGTCCATTGTCTCTCTTCCACTGTTCCGGTAGATAAATGATAAAACGATCGATGAATTCATCAACTCGTATCGGCAGAACTATACAGACACACATTCATTTTTGTGCTACCAAAAATGAATCAATGGAGGTAAAATTTGTGGCTTTCAAACAATTATTTAGAGATAAACCAGATAGGTATATAGATATACCTATCTTCACATGCATATATTCATCGCGTAGAAGAGTAGAATTGGAGTCATGGAATTATATTCATTTCGAAGGTGTTGAGGTAGATCATTTGAAGTGTGAAGTCAATGTCGAATAACAAACTTTAATCAAAACTCATACGGCGCAAAGCAATAACGATTCAGTTGTTCACTGAGGTCTTGACAATGCGAGAATGCAAATTCAAAGTGGAAAACACGAAATGCAATTGTCTCACCCCTCCTGTAAATACTTGTTCGTTCTGTACAATTTCAGTATATGTATTATATAACGATGGAAGACTAGACATAGTTCACCGTGTCATTTACTCACTTGCTGTTATGTAGTCAAAGTAATTTAATAATTCTTTATCATTGACGTGTTTTTTCACCACAATGTGAGACATTTTTATGAAAGTATCCAAGAGATTTTCGCATGTACAATGAATAATACGGAAATTAATTGTATGATGTATTGAATGAAGATTAACAATAATGATGAGAGTAAGAATGAGAATAATTGCTGAATCAATTGAATTACAGTTCCATAAAATATGCCTAAAGAGTTGGTGGATTCATTCGCAACCATATCTACATTTCATGACCCTCTGTAAACATAGAGATTTACACAGATGGAATTGGGCTACACAATTTGGTATACAAGATACAGATGTAATATATTCAGAGCCATATTTAGTATTCATGGCATGATAAGACAATAACAGTGTAAGAGAGACCATAAAACTTGAGAATTCTCTATTTCATGGTATTTTTTGTATAAAAAAAAAACGATTTAATGGTTTGCGTGGACGATTATACTAACGGCATCATGAACGAAACACACTGGCCGGTGGGCGGTTCTCGATTTGCCTCAATGTACGAAAGACTTGACGATAATGCGCTGTTGGGCTGACATAACAGGCAAAATATCCCAACGCGGAGTATATAATCTAAGTCTGAACACATAAATATATATGTACATTGTACCTAGAGGTCTCATGGGTCGTATTTTCGCACCTCTTTATCCTGGTGCTGATACAAATTGGATGACCCAACGTTTGAATAATCGCGTGGAGAAAGTCTATATTGTGTTCTAGGTCCAGTCTCCCTCATTCTCTTTCACCTTCTTCTGCTGTCTCTATCTCGTGCATCGTTTCTCGGAACCTGCCTCTAACAAGCTGTCAACCCCTTAGCGCTCGTGACACGCTTGAGGGTGTAACGTGAGACGATAAACGGGTCTGGGTGACATATATCCTTAAGCACGTATATAAAAGCTGCAATAGTTTCACGAGTGTATGAAGAATTAGTAATTATTTTTGTTCACAATTTTACTCCGACGATGAGTGGCTTTATGTGATGGAGAAATTTTTTCATATATTTATATTGTTGATGGAATTGTAAAAATCGTTCGATTGTTTTGATTTCAGGAAACAATAAAGGGAATCTGACTTATGTCGATGTTTTGGGTAACGAGTAAACTTCAATGGTGGTTGAAGCTATGCCGAATGTTATGAGTACAATTGTCGAGTTTCTTTTATCAGATATTCAATTGCTAGAATATTTTTTTTTCCCAAGTTTTCTTGTGTAAGTTTGTCAATAAAAGTTTTAAAGTAAACTTGTGCTATTGATATTGACAACATCGAAGTAAAATCCTTTCCTATATGATAAAAGTATAAATATTTATTGATTGGTTGGGTTTATTTTGTTCATCTATTCGTAATATAATATTTTGTCTCTAAATTTGTGTAAACAAGTATAATAACACGCTTGTTATTATTTCGGTAGATTGAAACATGACTGGAACTGCATTAATGTGACATACGATAGTATTTCGTTGATTCGGTACATCAAATATAACGCGAAAAATGTTGAAGATTTTATGTGTAACTGAAGTGTATCAGATCGCCCGAATTCATCGTTGGCTCACAGAATTTTGTATAATCTTGACTTGAACCATGAAGATTTACTGCTGTGACAAATGATGTGCTCGAAAATACACCTGAAGTTTTGGGAACAGCATCCAACATGTATGTGAAGTCGTAACAAAAAAGAGAACAAAGATCTCCAAAACCTCAACTGATAGAGCTCCAACAACGCCTCGTAGCACAACAACCACTTCACCACCAACAGTGCTTCCAGCAACTGAACATTACAAAATGCTCTCGGTCGTTCTTCTCTGGATAGAATTTTCTCGAGTTGATTGTACAATATAACGCTGGTTTTTCAGCTGTAAGTAAAACAAGCTCGACGCTCCGAATATCAGGAGCGATTCAAAATTTCTTTTATAATAACGAGGATTAAACTCCCCAATATTTGCTTGTATTTCATGTCCTTGAAAATAATAATAAATAATTACCGGTCCAAAATATTGAGGGTAGAGGTGGTAGTGAGTCAATTCAATGACCTTCATTTTTTCTTTTATTCTTCTTGAAGGTTTAATCTCTCTGAGAATCGCTTTCTTTACATGCGATTGAACATCTGAACTTTCTAGATGAGCGAAGGTGCTTGTGAGCGATTGATTTGATATGAATATATTGATTGGAGACAAAAACAAAAGTTTCTACAACAATTTACCATTGCTTCGATAGATAAAAATTCACGAGGGTTTTTCTTTCTCATAATATTTTATTCAATTGTCAAAGGGAAACGATCGCTATGGAGGTATAAATACAGTAAATTTTTTATCACATTTTTCTTACACATACCAATGATTGAAATGTAACAATATTGGTTTCCAATATTTGTGTTTGTGAAAGTTTTGATACTGCGAATACGCTAACGATATGTGTTCTGCTCGACTCGAATTCGTGGCATGTTTTGTCTCTAACTATTTTTATATTGAAATTTATTTATATAGAAAAGCATTCATGATATGTACACCAATGTGTATGAATATAAAATGAATAATGGGACGCAATGTGTACTCTTGGAATTTCCATGGCGATCTCAAATTGGCTTTAACTATAAATATCAATTGATGTAATTGAAAATTAAATGACCTAACTCGGACACATTGATATGTTAGTGTAATATCGTGTTTCAGGATCACTGTTTAATCCACAAAGTAATGAAATTTATTCTGATCATCGCTGAATGGTGAATTAGCAATCTAACAAAATTTTTCATAAACAATTCCATTTGGGAAATGTAGATCATCCCACAAGATTGGACAAAAAAATAAGAGTTACTTGCAGCAGAGTGAATTGCGGCAGACATGCGATATATGTCTGTTGTACAATGGATGTCAGAAAATGTAATATCGTGGAACGAAAAAATTTCTCAACACTCCAATTCCTTACAGATATACTCATGCACATACATGCTTATACACATTCAACCCAAACGTCTCATTTCTGTGAGCAATTTTTCTGTTGATCTGCAGATATGATCCAGTAAATAACATTTTTAATAAATATTTCTTAACAAGTATTTCATGTTCGCGATGAAACAAAATGAAAAATATCGACGTATCATGAAGCTTGAACGGCTGATGAGAAAAAATTATGACATTCAATTTTCAAGTTAAATTTTTGTTTATGCCAAGATATTGAAATTATTAATTTTTCACACTCATTTACGAATAGCCTTTACAGGAATCCAATGAACTGTGGAGAATTTATTCCATACATTCCATGCTTGAATTTGTAATTGCTTCAATGAGATCGAAGCATTTCTGTTTTCGAAATACATAAAAGTTCCTGTGCAAATCAAGTTTCTGTATTCGTAATAAATAACAAAGTCTATTTGGGAATTCTGGAATGAATGTTAGAATGTTGAAACTACTATTGAAGAAATTTAGGATAACTGGGTCTACTGGACGATTGGAGTGAAGTAAACAAAAGAAATGTCCAGCGTCAATAAACATGTCAACAAATTTGGCCTTCCACCCTGAAATGTAAAACCCTCAGATAGCCAAATACTCATCGATCACTCGAAAGTTCTCATTCGATCTCTAAACATATTCTGCTTGAAGCAGATGCAGTGGCCTTTTCAACGATTTTTTTTTACGTGTCTCTTACTCGAATGTTATCTCCATGTAGTAATGGTTTTTTTCTTTCCTCTCTAGTCCCTTCTGACAGTGTATGCTCGGTACATAACTCCAAACACACCACAACGGTACAACAGTTCCGCAGACCACCCAGGGTAAGGTTGAACAACTCCACAATAGTCAGCTTCTAGCTGGGAACAACTAAAGATTCTATACTGTTTCGTCCCGTTGTCCGTCCCCCATGCTGTTACTACTGTTGTTGGCGCACCATACTCACACACTTTATTTCATTCTCTCTGTCCCTCCCTCCCCCTTTCCCTCCCTCGATCTCCCTCCCTCTTTTATTCTCATGACTCTCCCTTTCAGTCGTTTCACCAATCCCGCTAAACTTGAAATAAACTTTACTCGCGTAACTTTAAAATTGATGATAGCTCACACGTTATATACACATGAGAAAAAGTATATTATCAAGTAAACAATATGCATGAGTATGGGTTTGGCCTCACGCAAAAACAGAGACACACAGACGTACATATACTCACGAAAACACATGCGACCGGAAAGTAGAAGACTTTTTCTCACTTTATTTTTTACGAGCGCACTCATTTTACACTATCTTAATTCAGTGCTTTATCATTCACGTGATGATGAAATTACAAGTACGAAATGGAAATGAATGTTTATTCACAATATAATAAAAATGAATAATGATAAAGTGGTTTTCTACTTTTTAACACCGTGCTCCAAAAGTTTGGAAATAAAGGATAATTCCGAATCGTAGCTTCGATATATCCCCGATTTTCTCAGATCACTCTGAACTCCTTGTGATGATGAAATTAGTAATTATTCGATTATATACTGAATATTGGTGCTCAGTGAAGCGTAACTTTGTTACTAGTCGGTGCAAATCCATATACTAGATAACTATGACTTTCATATTCAGAATCTGCAGGTACACTGGTAAACAACATGCATATAACATATCAAATTCAAGCGTTCAGACACAGGTAAAATGAAAAGTGGGAGAGAGTTAGCTGTAGGATCAGAGAGGGAGAGAGAGATAGACCATTAGAGAATGTAGGGTATGAGCACGCAGCCATGTGATGCATGGAGCAACATGTCAGTATTGACAAACATCTTCATTAGCTACTACTCTCTGTGTGCTGACTACTGACAAACGCCAAGGCATCGCTCCTTTACTCACTCATCTCATGCTACTATCGATACAGAACAACATATATATCTGTATTTATATAGAAGTGTTTGTGTGTGTGTGTATATGTTTTACTACCTAAGCTGTGCACCTGCATTTCTCCGCTTCTATGAACCCAGACAGTGATTTCGCCGCGGTATATTGTCACTTGATGCAAGTTAAGCCGACACGTTTACATGCATTCACGATGTGTAGTGGTCAAAGCTCTTGCCTCACGTATCAAACAACAGTTTGCAGTGGTTGATGTATATACAGGGCATGTAGGGCTCTATCACACGTGTCACGTTGATTAATGTAAGTCATATCGAGCGGATGCGATGATGAAAACAATGGCGAAATTTTGATATTCTTAATTGCACTTTGGAGATGTTCAAAGAAGAAAAATGTGCTGGTGAAGTACAAGGTCTGTTGATAAATTTGGTATTTGTATATTTATTTGAACGTGGCGTTTGTACAATAATCTGTAGAAAGCTACTTTACATCAAGAATTTACTTTCAGATTTTTCGAGTTCTTTATTTTTTTTTACATATCTCTGTTTGGGATTTGAAGATCAAACAGTAACAGTATCAAAGGATAATTTAGATAGGATTGTTGATAATGATTGTGGTGCATTCATTTGTTCGTTGAATAATAATAGAATTGCGCAGACTTATAATTGCACTTCAGTTTACATCGATGAATAAACTTCTGGAGGCTATTTGGAATGAGTCTTCATGAAACTGTATTCGTGAGTAGTTCATCATGTTTTTCATCGAATAATATTATTAACAGGCATATAAAACTAAAATAAATAATTGAAATAAATTAATTGAATAAAAAAAGCAGTGGCTCTGAAGTAGTAGTTCAAATAAATCAGGTCGATATTTCTATTTCGGTAGCGTTTTCATGAATTTCCTCTGGCACTCGGAATGATCGAATAAATGTTCTTGAAGCAGTTGTTTGAATATAGAGACGAAGAGTGGGTAGAAATGTGAGATATAGTTATATTGATAGATGATATTTTTTATTAGCCTGAAGTATACAGTCGATATCCAATATAAATATAAGTTAATTGTAATTTCCGCTTTCGCTCTCTATTCAATAAATGATATCTGGGAGTGAAGCGATATTTCGGGGATAAATGGGCTGATGAAATATTCAATTGTGATGAAGAGGGAGATTCTTGTACTATAAACGAAACCAATACAGGCATTATCATTAATTATTAATAGGGATCAAAAGGATGGCGTATAAAATTGGGCACGATAGATAAATGAGAAATAAAAAGAGAAATCTAATGATATCCCTTCAAGGTGTTCTTCAAACTTACTCTCACTGAACAATTCATAATGTGTAATGAATATTGCATGACGAATCCACAACATCAAATGACAAATATTCCAGAGATTCAATTGCAGAGTTTCACCAGAACATTCATCCATGACAACTTGTGAAAAGCGAATAAATTCAAATAATTCAAAGTTTTCATGCATTTATTTCTATTAACAATTCCTGATATTTCATCAAAGTAACTTCAAGCGCAATCGTCAATATTTAAAATGTGAATGATCATCTACTCATTAAGGTAGAAATAAAATCTGTGATCGTGATGCAAATCTAAAAGCATTGATTGATAATGGAAATATTCATGAATTAATATTTATTCCATCGAACTCACTGACCTGCTTGAACAAAACAGTGAAACAATGCAATAAGGTCTGTTGCGATTCGAAATTACTACATTTCATGAATTCGGCAAAGAACTGTTGCAAAAAGTGTATGTTATTCTGCCAACCATACACAACTTGTCACGTTAAGTATTGGAAAACAAAAGAGTGAGATGTAAAATAGGAGTTAGTTGGCTACAGGAATGAAACAAGGGCTTTTGCATACGCAGAGCGCGGGCGCACCACCAGACAGCCCCAGTATTCACGAGTCCCAGTGCAAAGAGGTAATGGTCATAATCCTGTTACCAGTGCCATTTGTCGAAACAAACGAACTACGAGCGAGCCCGTACGTGCTGGCTCGTGTATACCTAACCCATTGTCGACTAATATAGTTTGCATCCCCCTTGAAATTACTCTCTGTCCTACATAGCTTAATGAGACTTTCATATGTATGTATATATATGTTTATTATGCATACATGCAAATAAAATTGTATTGAATTTATTCACTGATGCACTATTTAGAAGAGACATTGTGCCATTTCTCTATTTATTCCAAACATGACATCCGTATCAGAAAATAACTTAAATAAAAGCAACGATTTTTCTTCAATAAAAAAATTTAGTAGAAAATAGACATGAAACATTAACAGTTAATGGGTTCAGCAGGATATAAAATCATTGATAGCCGATGACGGTTCTGAAGATAAGACAGAAAAGAAGTAGGGAACAAAAATAAAGAAATGGGTTTTTTCAATTGTTTCAATAATAATAAAATACTCGGAATTCATGTCAAGGAATAATAAACTCCAAGTCATTTCGTATTTATAACTAGCAATAATGTAATAAATGATGAATTTTAATACACATCACTGGTTGATTACGTATAATAAACCATTTCGTACAATTTCAAAGTGCCCTACATTAGTGCGATTGTAATAAGAGGATATTTCGAAGTGAATATGATGGTGTGTGAACCACATTGAAGAAGTAAATGGATGTATAGATAGTGGATTGAAAGAGAAATGTATGTACGAGCATGTGCCAGGATTATTTCCGGGAATAGAATCATTTTCAATGCTATTAGCGTGAATGCATGGCGCGGTGCAGTTCAACAGATAGACACAATGATGATGTTTGCAATAGCGTATATGGATATGCATATATTAGAGGAGTAGATTAGGTTGATGGGTAAGAGGTGAGTTTGAAAGGAAAGGGGAGGGCAATAGAGTGGGCGAGGTATAGGTTGGTAGGGTAGGGCTGGTAAGCCATGATATGCTTGCTAGATTGATAATACTGGGTAACGTTATGGGATGGAATAGCCGACAGATAAGTATGGTCTTAGTGGGTATGACGTCAGGCTCAGTGATATTGGACTACGCCTGGTGATTCACGTTGATTACTTATAAAACATAATCTCCTAAATTATTGAATCATTGATTAGTTGGATTATGAACGATAAAATTGATGATGATGATAGTGATGATGAAGGGAAATGGAAGTGAGTCCTTGAAAAGTTGGAAGGACGAATTTGATCGATATAAGTTGGGTATAATTGATTAGTTTTTCATCTGTACAAATATTTGAACAGAAGATGAATACAAAATGATGAAAATGTTGAAGAAGAATGAAACGATGTTATATGAATAACAGTTATTAATTCCAGAGTTTCTTTCCATTTTCTCGCATCAAGTTCAATGATTGAATTATTTCTGAAATGTAATTCCTTGTTTGCTCGCTGAAAAGAAATAATAATTCCTGCCATGTTGCAACGTC
Organism: Meteorus cinctellus; assembly: GCA_030523045.1. Taxonomy (NCBI): domain Eukaryota; kingdom Metazoa; phylum Arthropoda; class Insecta; order Hymenoptera; family Braconidae; genus Meteorus; species Meteorus cinctellus. The sequence goes on from JAPYZF010000061.1 coordinate 319,825, forward strand.
TTTTATTCTTTGTATACCTGCGGATGATGTCGCAATTGAGTTCCATCGAATTGATTGATATCATGGATCATGCCAGGATTACATATACTTTTTTTCGCATTTTTTTTTAACTCGTACATACAGAGCACGAAGTTATCGGAATTTCAGGATCTTTCTTTCAGTCCTTCCCTCACCGAGGTAGAGCCATCGCTTTAACGTGAATTGAATCCATCCATCAAGCATATAGTCGACATGATTGGTGCTTAGGGTGGGTTTGTACCAAGGGCTTAGGAACAAGATCGCTTGATTGAATAGCGCTTGATGTATGAACCCAACGTTTGAAAATAAACGGGGGAAAAAAAATTTACCGGGCATTTAATAGAATATTTTATCCAAGTTCTGTTTTCTTTCATCTTTTTTTATTTTCGTTTTTCAGCGCGTCATAACATTCACATACTTGTTAATTATTCACTATTTTCCTGGTGTCGTTTCTCAACAAAATATCACGCAATTATTAACGTGTTTGTATATCAGTTTCAAATATCTAACAATATAGTGACCACCATCTATTATTCCTTTGTACCACACGGGAATATCTACCTTGTTTCATGTAGTTTCATCTCTATACCCCCTTTGTTACCGATTCTAACTACCACCACTTGACGTAAAGCGGTACATACGTCATTGTCTAACGGACATTCTACGGTGGTAATTGTCATTTGATCCCGCGCTATATACCGTATGTAGCCGTGCGTTGACTTGATCTCACTCACTCTATCTCCCTTTCTATATATCGTGTCCTTTAACAGTGAGACATCCATCATTTACAGACAATTGCCTGTACTCGCCTTGCCCGATACGCGCGCGCGCGTGCTGGCAGACGACACTGAACCCTGGTGAGACATCCTTTGGCGTGCATTCAACCAATACATAATCCCTAACTAACGTGTCGCAAATGTTCAACGGATATATGACTCAATCCTTGCGAAATTGCCACTGGACTATGGGCACCAATCGGTAAATCAAATGATCAGTGTGATCGAACGTAATGCAGTTTATGTTCAAACCTCGATAATTAATCACGATGATTTACAAAATTTCATATCATTAATCCTCGAACTTTTGTTTGATATATTACTAACTTCGCGTCAGTATATGGGAAGAGAACGGGAGGATTGAACTGCGGTAAAGTTCACGAACATGTGTCAATAATACTAATCATTACACCAAGTTAAAACATTTGTTTGAATAGAACAGCGAATAATTATACCAATATACTGATCATTTTGTAGGCCTAAATCAATATCACATGATGTATTTCACAATACTTAGAATTATTATGGTAGAGGAAAATCACTATAGAAAGCGTTGCAGCAGACACAAAATGTGTACTCTAGGGTTAGAGAATTTATATATGCATTCTTCTGGCTCTTCACATTCTCGTGAGCTTTTCTGTTTGTAACCGGGTCGCATCATTAGATAGCGTGGGGTCGCATTACACAGAGCACCGCCAACATACAGATCGATTAAACAAATGTGTGCTTGACCTGGACATGTACATTTTCATGAGTTTTTATTTTCTGCTGCTCCTATTTTTTTCACACTTCACACCCATCTCCATGTGTCAGGAACGGGATAAATTGGATACGCTCGCAAAAGCTGATGACTTCTACAGCTGTCCATATATCTTATTTTAAAACAGAAAAAGGTAGATACGTCGATAAAAGCAAATGTCAGCGTGTGAATCTCGAGTTGTCATCAGCCAATATCTTTATTGACATGAGATCAACGGGTATGTTAGCCGTGATGTGAATATTTTCTCGAGTTTTATCGTTTTCAACGCCACACCGTTTTGAACCCCTGCAACGGTGCACATTGCCTTATACACATTGATGGTGAGAGAAAATGCTGAGAGCAAGATTCAGAAATGAAACTTTGCCACTCTGCAAGTTGATACTGACAAGGGGAGATCAAAAATATTCCTTTGCTTCTTGTTCATTCTCACCGTACATGTCATTCATCATGGTTTGTATGAGGCGACCTCATTTTACTTCGCATGAAGAGTGCTAGGTGAGAACCTATATACACGACACTCTACTTTGGAACTGAAAGTAAAAAGTAGAATTATACTTGGCCGCTGGCTTACACTACTTTGTATTTCAGATGAGTTGTGGGATTTCGATTTTCTCCGAGTTGAAGACACTTTGATGTCACCACAATGATTCTTATACAGTTTTCATTCTTCAGTTACTTCTAAAGGATTCAAAGATTTATATTCTTATTGGCCAATATGAATAATAACTGGATTCAAAACTAAAAGTTTCGGAATTCACACCAAAATACCAAGAAATTCTACTTATCGATTGCCAAACTAGAATACAAGATATAATTTGTTATCTTTTGTCATTATCTAATTAAGAAGTCTATAATTGGTTGTATTATGAAGAGCCATAACTCGTTGTCATGTGGAGTATTACAAATGGACTCTCAGGTTTCTTGAGACACGTACGGGTGTGGAGCACTGACCGCCAATAAATCACGGCTTTGTTTCTGTTTGCGTCGAAGGCGAGACTGGACACATCTTGGTGAACGACGACAACGGAAACGATGACGGTACCTCAATGCTCCCCTTACATAGAAAGCTACGAGGAAACAGCTATCTCATTCGCCCCAGACAATCATATATCAAATGAACAAGTATATAAATGTATATATATATACATCAGATATACAAACTAAATTATGTCCATTGTGGTGAAATACTCGTGCAGATATACCAAACTCACCAACTATCAACCACAACAATTCTTCGCGACGATGTGTACTGTGAATTCGAGTGGTATTTAATGGGACCAAGACGTTATCAGACTGTGGTCACTATAAACGTTCCAGCTCTGCATGAGTGTTGGTGTAATAAATCATTCGCCTACTGTTATCAAATGAGCTGCATTCGGCCCAATAAATAGCCAATAATTGATGATAATATTGAAAGATATATAGCAGAATTACTACTTCAACGTAAAGTTACTAATTTGATTTATAGAAACAGTAAAATTAGTGTTACACCAACATCCAAATATCCACACAGAAAAATGTGTGTTTATTTTTATTTCTTTTGTATATGAAACGATATAAAAGTGGGGGAAAACAAAACCGATTCCTCAACAATAGTGAAATGTAAATTCTTGATGGATTTTCCATATTTATTTGTCGGTCACTTCTCGTATCATTGTTTGAATTCAATATTGATTAGTTTTGTTGATCGTCGCATGCCCTCAAGGGTCCATCTATACAACGCATTCTGGATATGAATACTGAATTGCTTTATATGAATATAGAAGAAAAAGAAAACAAGCCAATCGTGATTTTTTCCACAATTCAATCTTTTTTCATTGAACTGTGTGGTGAAACGATTGATAACGTTGCACAAAAATTTCTCACAGTTGAAATTTTCTGCGTTTCCATTGGAATCACATCCATTAACATTTTACCCATCAATGAATATTATCAACTGAAGCAAAACAATGTATATTGTATAGTGTATATATAATTTATATTGAGCAACTCTCATTGTGTCACACCTAAAATTCCTATAAAATCATTTATGACGTCACAATCGCGTGTGCAGTGAACTTCATTCATGCAATCGAGCGGAGAAATTCTCGGTTTGTGAGTTCAAGCAGTGAATGTTGGAAAATTCGATGAGAATCTGTGGATAAAAGGACCAAAACGGAAGAAATCCACAACAACTGCAGTTTACTGGAGTTACCCAAGGGAAAAGCATTTACGAAATGTCGAGATTACAGCTCCAGCACATTGGTTAAGAGCACATGCGCGATAGCAATACGCCACAAACATTTGTATCTATGTGTGCAGAGGTATGTGCTATGTACAACTATTATACGAAAATATATATATATATCCATGTATGGTATGATATCAACGTTGTCTAGTGATATGGCAGCAACAAGAGCAATCCTTTCTTTTCTTCACAAATATATTTTGGCAGTGATGACGCTTGCGTACGAAGTAGAGACAAAGAGGAAATCACAGAAGAGAGAATTGCAGGGAAAGCTCTTGGCAGTTTAC